>LR749485.1:197956-253112 GCA_902729485.2 Mus minutoides | reverse complement strand
TAAAGAACTCAAGAAGGTGGACACCAGAAAATCAAATATCCCCATTAAAAAGTGGGGCACAGAGTTAAACAAAGAATTCTCAACTGAGGAATACCGAATGGCTGAGAAGCACATGAAAAAATGTTCAACATCCTTAATCATCAGGGAAATGCAAATCAAAACAACCCTGAGATTCCACCTCACACCAGTAAGAATGGCTTAGATCAAAAATTCAGGTGACAGCAGATGCTGGCATGGATGTGGAGAAAGGGGAATGTTCCTCCATTGTTGGTGGGACTGCAAGCTTGTTCAACCACTCTGGAAATCAGTCTGGCGGTTCCTCAGAAAATTGGACATAGTACTACTGGAAGATCCTGCAATACCTCTACTGGGCATATATCCAGAAGATGTTCCATCTGGTAATAAGGACACATGTTCCACTATGTTCATAGCAGCCTTATTCATAATAGCCAGAAGCTGGAAAGAACCCAGATGTCCCTCAACAGAGGAATGGATACAAAAAAATTGGTACATTTACATAATGGAGTACTACTCAACTATTAAAAACAATGAATATATGAAATTCTTAGATCGATCTGGAGGATATCATCCTGTGTCAGGTGACACAATCACAAAAGAACACACATGATATGCACTCACTGATAAGTGGATATTAGCCCAGAAACCTAGACTACCCAAGATACAATTTACTAAACATATGAATCTCAGGAAGAATGAAGATTAAAATGTGGACACTTCGCCCTTCCTAGAATTAAGAACAAAGCACATACTGAAGGAGTTACAGAGATCATGTGTGGAGCTGAATCAAAAGGATGGACCAACCAGTGACTGCAGCAGCCGGGGATCCATCCCGTAATCAGCCACCAAACATAGACACGATTGCATATGCCAGCAAGATAGTGCTGAAAGGGCCCTGATATAGCTGTCTCATGGGAGGCTATGCCAGTGCCTGGCAAACAAGGAAGTGAATGCTCACAGCTATTAGATGGAACACAGGACTCCCAAGGAAGGAGCTAGAGAAAGTACCCAAGGAGCTGAAGGGGTCTTCAACCCTATAGATGGAAGAATAACATGAACTAACTAGTACCCACCCCCAGAGCTCATGTCTCTAACTGCATATATAGAAGAAGATGGCCTAGTTGGCCATCATTGGGAAGAGAGTCCCCTTGGTCATGCAGACTTTATATGCCCCAGTACAGGGGAATGCCAGGGCCAAGATGTGGGAGTGGGTGGGTAGGGGAGCAGGTTCGGGATGGGGGAGGGTATAGGCAACTTTCTGGATAACATTTGAAATGTAAATGAAGAAAATATCTAATAAAAAATGAAAAATAAAAAGAAGAGGACATGAAATTAGGACGTACATGTGGAAGGACTTGTGAGGAGTTGGAGGAAGATACAGGATGAGTAAGATCTAAATACATTGTAAATATGTATGAAATTACCAAATAATAAAATTAAAAACAAACCTGTACATGTACAGACTGATACAGCACAGAGTTTTACCTGACCTTCAAAGAAGAACTAACACCAATACATTTCAAAATTTTCTGCAAAACAGAAAAGGAAGAAACACTTCCAAACTCTTTTAATGAATCCAGTTTTACCCTGACTCCAAAACTACATAAAGACACAACAATCAAGATTATAAACCCAATCTCCCTAATGAACACAAATGAAATATTTATTGATAAAATATTTGTAAATAAGTACAGATGAGATTGCTCAGAAGGCAAAGGCATGTGTCTCCAAGCCCAAAGACAGGAGTTCAATCTCTTTGATTAGCATGGTGGAAGGAGAGAAACAACTCTTGCAAATTGTCCTTTGAGATCCATAAGACATGTACCTCATGCATAGACACACATAACCAATAAAATAATTCAAAAAGAAATAAAACACTGGCAGATGAATTTCAAAAGTACTTGAGAATGATCAAGATGGCATTACTGCAGACATGCAAGGATGGTTAAATATATGTAAATCAATAAATGTAATTCATCAAATCAATGATCTCAAGCATAGAAATTATATGATCATCTCAATAGACACAAAAAAGGCCTTTGACAAAATCTACCATACTTTTCTGATAAGGATGTAATATATCTAACATAGTAAAGACTATTTTAAAAATAGTCACATAGCAATTCATCAAATAAAAATATCTGGATACTCACTACATAGAGGAATTTTGACAAGCATAAAGCATTTATGCCCTATTTTTATTACCCGTGACGATTACAAAATCAAATAATACTGGTAACTTTTCTTCCAGAATGTGTTTTGATAGGAAATGATCACCAAAATCTATATAACCAAGATTACATTTCATAGCTTAATGAAACTTATATGACTCCACTGAATACTGTTTTACATAACAAGTACCAATTTCATGTTTTATGAAACATTTAACAAACACCCAAATATGTTCTCGTCCACCATCTAGCTAACATCTTTTATTAGGTAACTAGTTGCATGTCTGCCCAGACTGGATACATAAATATATAAATAATAAAAGATGTAATCTTAGTCAGAGAGAAATTGTAAGTGAATAAAAAAATAAGGCAAAATTAAATTTATAGCAAAGGATGGCCTAGTTGGTCATCAATGGGAGGAGAGGCCCTTGGTTCTGTGAAGGCTCTATGCCCTAATATAGGGGAATGCCAGGACCAGGAATGGGAGTGGGTGGTTTGGGGCGCAGGGGGAGGAGGAGATAGGGGATTTTTGGAGGGGAAACGAGGAAAGGGGATAATATTTGAAATGTACATAAAGAAAATATCTAATAAAAATGAAAAAAAACCCTTATTATAAAGAACTATAATTTCTGTCCTTGTGTTGGTGTTTTCCCTTTATTATCCTTTGAAGGGCTGGATTTGTGGAAAGATATTGTGTGAATTTGGTTTTGTCATGGAATGCTTTGGTTTCTCCATCTATGGTAATTGAGAGTTTTGCTGGGTATAGAAGCCTGGGCTGGCATTTCTGTTCTCTTAGGGTATGTATAACATCTGTCCAGGATCTTCTGGCTTTTATAATCTCTGTTGAGAAGTCTGGTGTGATTCTAATTGGTCTGCCTTTCTATGTTACTTGACCTTTGCCCTTTACTGCTTTTAATGAGAGGGTATAGGGGACTATTGGGATAGCATTTGAAATGTAAATGAAGAAAATATCTAATAAAAATAAATAACTATAATTAGAAAATTTATTTTGTTTCAAGGTGTTTAGATAAATGGAATCACAAACAGTTTTATGGATAGGCTAATATGGGTACAAATGCATATACATTTTCTATCTATGTCCACTGAGACCTTAGTTGCAATGAGCATACCTAATAAGCATTTCTTAGTTTCTTAATTCTACCCTTCAGTAATACTGCTGCATCAAGAATAGGAGAAAAAAGAAATATAGACACATAGATATATGTACAGAAAGAAAAGCTGAGGTTGAGTGATTGTGCTCTCTAACAGAGAAAACGACACAGCACCCCACCACACCACATCATACCACCAAACTGTTTATTATATACTGCTGAACCAGAGAGTTAAGGTTATTGCATACAGCTTAATCAAAAAATCAGGGTTTATGGTAGTCAGCTGAGTCAATGGAAGAATTAAATGTTAAGGACAAGAAAAAATTCTTTAAGAGAATGCCCCATGTATCCTGAGTCTCAAAGCGACCAGTCTGCACAGGAGAGAGTGCGGACAGCAGAAGCAACATAGCTTCTGGGACAGGCCCCATTTCAGGTCTTCATCTTCAGCCAGGAAGCAGATGTGAGCTCCAGACCTATGTGAACATGCCTGTGGAGAGTACTGAGACAACTGGAACTTAGGAGAGATTTGAACTCCCAGGAGTGCTGACAGAGGCTAACAGAATCAGAGCAGGAAGAAGCTCCAACCAGAGACAGCTATAACAACGAACACCAGAGATTACCAGATGCCAAAAGGTAAATGTAACAGTCTTACTAACAGAAACCAAGACCACACAGCATCATCAGAACCTATAACTCCCACCACAGCAAGTCCTGGATACCCCAACATACCTGAAAAGCAAGATTGTGATTTAAAAACATATCTCATGATGCTGGTAGAGGATTTTTAAGAAGGACATTTCAACTTCTGGCTATTATAAATAAGGCTGCTATGAACATAGTGAAACATGTGTTCATAGCAGCCTTATTTATAATAGCCAGAAGTTGGAAAGAACCCAGATGTCCCTCAACAGAGGAATGGATACAGAAAATTTGGTACATTTACACAATGGAGTACTATTCTGCTATTAAAAATGAATTTATTAAATTCTTGGGCAAATGGATGAATCTGGAGTACATAATTCTTAGTGAGGTAACCCAATCACAAAAGAAGTCATTGGATATGCGCTCACTGATAAATGGATATTAGCCCATAAACTTAGAATACCCAAGATACAATCTGCAAAACACAAGAAAATCAAGAAGGAAGACCAGCGCGTGGATACTTCATTCCTCCTTTGAATAGGAAACAAAATACCCATGAAAGGAGTTACAGAGACAAAGTTTAGGGCTAAGATGAAAGGATGGACCATACAGAGACTAACCCACTGGGGATCCATCCCATAATCAGTCACTAAACTCAGACACTATTGCATAGGACAGCAAGTGTTTACTGAAGGGACCCTGGTATAGCTGACTCCCACAGAAGTGGATGCTCACAGTCATCCATAAGAGGGAGCACGGGGCCCACATTGGAGAAGCTAGAGATAGAACCCCAGGAGCTGAAGGGGTCTGCAACCCTAGAAGAGGAACAACAATATGAACTAACCAGAACCCCCAGAACCCATGTCTCTAGCTCCATATATAGCAGAAGATGGGCTAGTCAGCCATCATTGGGAGGAGAGGCCCCTTGGTACTGCAATCTTTATATGCCCCAATACAGGGGAACGCCAGGGCCAAGAAGTGGGAGTGGGTGGGCAGGGGAGCAGGGAGGGGGAAGGGGATTTTCGGGATAGCAGTTGAAATGTAAATTAAGAAAATATCTAATAAAAAATTAATAAAGAAAAAAAGGACATTAATAACTCACTTAAAGAAATACAAGAGAACACTGTAAAACAGGTAGAATTTCTTAAAGAGGAAGCACAAAAATCCCTTAAATAATTACAGGAAAACACTGCTAAACAGGTAGAAGTCCTTAAAGAAGAAATAGAAATATCCCTTAAAGAATTAGAGGAAAACACAACCAAACAGGTGATGGAATTGAAAAAACCATTCAAGAACTAAAAATTAAAAAAGAAACAATAAAGAAAACACAAAGCAAGACAACTCTGGAGATAGAAATCCTAGGAAAGAAATCAGGAACCATCAGCAACAGACTACAATAGATGGAAGAGAGAGTCTCAGGTGAGAAGATTACATTGAAAACATGGACACAACAATCAAAGAAAATGCAAAATGCTAATATCCAATTATCGGTGAGTGCATATCATGTGTGTTCTTTTGTGATTGGGTTACCTCAGGATAATTTCCCCCAGATACATCCATTTGCCCAAGAATTTCATAAATTTATTGTTTTTAATAGCTGAGTAGTACTCCATTGTGTAAATGTACCACATTTTCTGTAGATACAACTTGCAAAACACAAGAAAATCAAGAAGAACGAAACCAACGTATGCATACTTCATTCCTTCTTAGAATAGAGAACAAAACACCCATGAAAGGAGTTACAGAGACAAAGATTGGAGTTAAGACTAAAGGATGGACCATCCAGAGACTACCCCACCGGGGGATCCATCTCAAAATCAGCCACTAAACCCAGACACTATTGCATATTCCATACTCATCAAAGGTAAAACTCTTCCCAGATGAACTCTCAATTCTGAATATCTTTGATCCAAATGGAAGGGCAGTATTGCATATTCCATACTCATTAAAGGTAAAATTCTTCCCAGATGAACTCTCAATTCTGAATATCTTTGATCCAAATGGAAGGGCAGCGACATTCATTAAAGAAACTTTAGTAAAGCTCAAAGCACACATTGCACCTCATATAATAATAGTGAGAGACTTCAACACCCCACTCTTATCAATGGACAGATTCTGGAAACAGAAACTAAACAGAGACACAGTGAAACTAACAGACGTTATGAAACAAATAGATTTAACAGATATATACACAACATGTTATCCTAACAAAAGGATATACCTTCTTCTCAGCACCTCATCATACCTTCTGCAAAATTGGGCCATATTGGACTACTTGGTCACAAAACAGACCTCAACAGATACAAAAATATTGAAACTAACCAATGCATCCTATAAGATCACCACAGAATAAGGCAGATCTTCAATATAAACATAAATATTAGTAAGCCAACATTCACGTGGAAACTGAACAGCACGCTACTCAATGATACCTTGGTCAAGGAAGAAATAAAGAAATTAAAGACTTTTTAAAGTTTAATGAAAATGAAGCCACAACATACCCAAACTTATGGGACACAATAATGGCAGTCCTCAGAGGAAAACTAACAGTTCTGAGTGCCTCCAATAAGACACTAGAGAGAGCATTCACTAGCAGCTTGACAGAACACCTAAAAGCTCTAAAATGAAAGTAAGCAAATACACCCAAAAGGAGTAGATGGTAGGAAATAATCAAACTCAGGGATGAAATCAACAAAGTGGAACCAAAAAGAACCATTAAAAAATCAACCAAACCAGGAGCTGGTTCTTTGAGAATATCAACAAGATAGATAAACCCTTAGCCAGACTAACTAGAGGCCACAGGGACAGTATCCTAATTAAGAAAATCAGAAATGATAAGGGAGACATAATAACAGAACATGAGGAAATCCAGAACATCATCAGATCCTACTACAAAGGGCTATACTCAACAATACTGGAAAACCTGGATGTAATGGACAAATTTCTAGACAGATACCATATACCAAAATAAATCATGATCAGATTAATGATCTAAAAAGCCCCATATCCCCTAAAGAAATAGGAGTCATTAATAGTCTCCCAACCAAAAAACGCCCAGGACCAGATGGGTTTAGTACAGATTTCTATCAGACCTCCAAAAAAGACCTAATTCCAATTCTCCTCAAACTATTCCACAAAATATAAACAGAAGATACTCTACCCAATTCATTCTATGAAGCCACAATTACTATGATACTTAAACCACATGAAGACTCAACACAGAAAGACAACTTCATACCAATTTCCCTTATGAATATTGATGCAAAAATACTCAATAAAATCCTTGCTAACCGAATCCAAGAGTACATCAAAATCATCATCCATCATGATCAAGTATGCTTCATTCCAGGGATACAAGGATGATTTAATATATGGAAATCCATCAATTTAATCCACTATTTAAAAAACTCAAAGGAAAAAACCACATGATCATCTCCTTAGATGCTGAGAAAGCATTTGACAAAATCCAACACCCTTTCATAATAAAAGTCTTGGAAAGATCAGGAATTCAAGGCCCATACCTAAACATAATGAAAGCAATATACAGCAAACCAGTTGCCAACATCAAACTAAATGGAGAGAAACTCGAAGCAATCCCACTAAAATCAGGGACTAGACAAGGCTGCCCAGTTTCTCCCTACCTATTCAATATAGTACTTGAAGTCCTAGCCAGAGCAATTTGACAACAAACGGAGGTCAAAGGGATACAAATGGGAAAGGAAGAAGTTAAAACATCACTGTTTGCAGATGATATGATAGTATATATTCAGGACCCCCAAAATTCCACCAGAGAACTCCTAAACCTGATAAACACCTTTAGTGCAGTAGCTGGATATAAAATTAATGCAAACAAATCAATGGCCTTTCTCTATACAAAGGATAAACAGGCTGAGAAAAAAATTATGGAAACAACACCCTTCATAATAGTCACAAATAATATAAAATTTCTTGGAGTGACTCTAAGAAAGTGAAAGATCTGTATGATAAGAACTTCAAGTCCCTGAAGAAAGAAATCAAAGAAGATCTCAGAAGATGGAAAGATCTCCCATGCTCATGGATTGTCAGGATTAATATAGTAAAAATGACTATCTTCCCTAAATCAATATTCAGATACAATGGAATCCCCATCAAAATTCCAACTCAATTCTTCACTGAGATAGAAAGGGCAATTTGCAAATTCATATGGAATAACAAAAACCTAGGATAGCAAAAAACTATTCTCAAAAATAGAAGAACCTCTGGTGGAATCACCATGCCTGACCTCAAGCTGTACTACAGAGCAATTGTGATAAAAAAAAAAAAACTGCATGGTACTGGTACAGCGACAGACAGGTAGATCAATGGAATAGAGTTGAAGACCCAGAAATGAATCCACACACCTATAGTCACTTGATCTTTGACAAGGGAGCTAAAACCATCCAGTGGAAAAAAGACAGCATTTTCAACAAATGGTACTGGCGGTTATCATGTAGAAGAATGCAAATTAATCCATTCTTATCTCCTTGTACAAAGCTCAAGTCTAAGTGGATCTAAGAACTCCACATAAAAGCAGAGACACTGCAACTTATAGAGGAGAAAGTGGGGGAAATCGTCAAAGATATGGACAGAGGAGATAAATTCCTAAACAGAACAGCAATGGCTTGTGCTGTAAAATCGAGAATTGACAAATGGGACTTCATAAAACTGCAAAGCTTCTGACAAACGACACTGTCAATAAGACAAAAAATGCCACCAACAGATTGGGAAAGGATCTTTACCAATCCTAAATCTGATAGGGGACTAATATCCAATATACATAATGATCTCAAGAAGCTGGACTCCAGAAAAATCAAATAGCCCTATTAAAAATTGGGGCACAGAGCTAAACAAAGAATTTTCAAGTGAGGAATACCGAAGGGTTGAGAAGCACCTGAAAAAAGTTCAACATCTTTAATCATCAGGGACATACAAATCAAAACAACCTTGAGATTCCACCTCACACCAGTCAGAATGGCTAAGATCAAAAATTCAGGTGACAGCAGATGCTGGTGAGGATGTGGAGAAAGGGGAACAGTCCCCCATTACTGGTGGGATTGCAAGCTGGTAAAACCCTCTGGAAATCAGTCTGGCAGTTCCTCAGAAAATTAGACATAGTACTACTGGAAGATCCAGCAATACCTCTCCTGGGCATATACCCAGAAGATGTTCCAACTGGTAATAAGGACACATGCTCCACTATGTTCATAGCAGCTTTATTTATAATAGCCAGAAGCTGGAAAGAATCCAGATGTCCCTCAGCAGAGGAATGGATACAGAAAATGTGGTACATTTACACAAGGGAGTACTGCTATTAAAAAAATGAATTTATGAAATGAATGTATCTGGAGGATATCATCCTGAGTGAGGTAACCCAAACACAAAGAACTCCCTTGATATGCACTCATTGATAAGTGGATATTAGCCCAGAAACTTAGAATACTCAAGATACAATTTGCAAAACACAAGAAAATCAAGAAAAACGAAGACCAAATTGTGGATACTTCATTCCTCTTTAGAATAGAAAACAAAACACCCATGAAAGGAGTTACAGAGACAAAGATTGGAGTTAAGACTAAAGGATGGACCATCCAGAAACTACCCCACCCGGGGATCCATCTCAAAATCAGCCACCAAACCCAGACACTATTGCATATTCCAGCAAGATTTTGCTGAAAGGACCCTGATATAGCTATCTCGAGTGAGGCTATGCCAGTGCCTGGCAAATACAGAAGGGGATGCTCATAGTCATCTATAGGATGGAACACAGGGCCCCCAATGCAGGAGCTAGAGAAATTACCCAAGGAGCTGAAGGGGTCTACAACCCTATAGGTGTAACAACAATATTAACTAACCAGTACCCCCAGACCTTGTGTCTCTAGCTGGATATGTAGCAGAAGATGGCCTAGTCGACCATCATTGGGAGGAGAGGCCCCTTGGCCTTACAAACTTTATATGCCCTAATAGACGGGAATGCCAGGGCCAAGAAGTGGGAGTGGGTGGGTAGTGGAGCAGGGCGGGGGGGGGGTTATAGGAAACTTTCGGGATAGCATTTGAAATGTAAATAAAGAAAATATCTAATAAAATATAAAGAAGAAAAAAATCTAATAGTGTTATCTATCACACTGTTTATATATTTGGAGTTATTTAAAATTTATATTGAGAAAAATGTATGTATTTTCATTATTGCTGTGGACAAGTATCTACATAAGACTTTTCAAATGATTGTTTTATATCAAACATCTTTTATGATGCTGGATCTTCCAGTAGTACAATTTCAAAGAAAATGCAACATGCAAAAAGATCCTAACTCAAAACATCCAGAAAATCCAGGAAACAATGGGAGGACCAAACCTATGGATAATAGGAGTAGATGAGAATGAAGATTTTCAACTTAAAGGGCCAGCAAATATCTTGAACAAAATTATAGAACAAAACTTCCCTAACCTAAAAAAGAGAGATGCCCGTGAACATACAAGAAGTCTATGGGACTCCAAATAGACTGGACCAGAAAAGAAATTCCTCTAGACACATAATAATCAGAACAACAAATGTACTAAATAAAGACAGAATATTAAAAGCAGTAAGGGAAAAAGGTCAAGTAACATATAAAGGCAGGCCTGTTAGAATTACTCCAGACTTCTGACCAGAGACTATGAAAGCCAGACGATCCTGGACAGATGTTATACAGACCCAAAGAAAACACAAATGCAAGCCTAGGCTACAATATCCAACAAAACTCTCAGTTACCATAGATGGAGAAACCAAAGAATTCCATGACAAAACCAAATTCACATAATATGTTTCCACGAATCCAGCCCTGCAAAAGATAATAAAGGGAAAACACCAACACAAGGACAGAAACTATGCCCTAAAAAAAAAAAAAAAACAAGAAAGTAATCCTTCAACAAACCAAAAAGAAGACAGCCACAAGAACAGAATCCAAACTTTAATAACAAAAATGACAGGAAGCAACGATTATTTTTCCTTTATATCTCTTAATATCAATGAACTCAATTCCTCAATAAAAAGACATAGACTAACAGACTGGCTACACAAACAGGACCCAACATTTTGCTACTTACAGGAAACCCACCTCAGACAGACACTACCTCAGAGTGAAAGGCTGGAAAACAATTTTCCAAGCAAATGGTCTGAAGAAACAATCTGGAGTAGCCATTCTAATATCGAATGAAATCTACTTCCTACCTAAAGTTATCAAAGAAGACAAGGAGAGGCACTTTATAGCCATCAAAGGTAAAATATTCCAAGATGAACTCTCAATTCTGAGTATCTATGTTCCAAATGCAATGGCATCCACATCCATTAAAGAAACTTGTAAAGCTCAAAGCACACATTGCATCACATACAGTAATAGTGGGAGACTTTAACACCCTACTCTCATCAATGGACAGATCCTGAAAGTAGAAACTAAACAGAGACAAATGGTAACTAACAGAAATTATGAAACAAATGGATTTAACAGATATCTACAGAACATTTTACCCTAAAACAAAAGGATATACTTTCTTCTCAGCACCTCATGGTACCTTCTCCAAAATTGACCATATAATTAGTCACAAAACAGGCCTCAGCAGATACAAAAATATTGAAATTGTCCCATGCATTCTATCAGGTCACCATGGACTAAGGTCATACAACAACATAAATAATAGAAAGCCAATGTTGATGTGGAAGCTGAATAACACTCTACTCAATGATAACTTGGTCAAGAAAGAAATAAAGAAAGAAATTAAAGACTTTTTAGAGTTTAATGAAAATGAAACCACAACATATCCAAACTTATGGGGCACAATGAAAGCAGTCCTAAGAGGAAAACTCATAGCTCTGAGTGCCTCCAAAAAGAAACTAGAGAGAGCATACACTAGCAGCCTGACAGCACACCTAAAAACTCTACAACTAAAGGAAGCAAATTCACCCAAGAGGAGTAAATGGCAGGAAATAATCAAACTCGGGGCTAAAATCAACCAAGTGGAAACAAAAAGAACTATTCAGAGAATCAATCAAACCAGGAGATGGTTCTTGGAGAAAATCAACAAGATAGATAAGCCCTTATCCAGACAAACTAGAGGGCACAGGGACAGTATCCTGTATTTCTTTAAGTGAGTTCTTAATGCCCTTCTTAAAATCCTCTACCACCATCATGAGATGTGATTTTCAATCTGAGTCTTGCTTTTCCGGTGTGTTGGGGTATCCAGGACTCGCTGTGGTGGGCGTATTGGGTTCTGATGATACGCAGTGGTCTTGGTTTCTGTTAGTAAGATTCTTACATTTGCCTTTGCCATCTGGCAATCTCTGGTGTTAATGTTCTAGCTGTATCTGACTGGAACTTTTTCCTCCTGTGATTCTGTTATCCTCTGTCAGCACTCCTGGTAGTCCAACTCTCACCTGAGTCCCAGTGGTGAGAGCACTCTCTGCAGGCAAGCTCTCTCCTTGTAGGGCAGGTGTCCAGAACTCTGGAGCTCTGATCCACCTCCTGAGTTGTAGGGTCAGAGTCCTCCCTGGAAGCTGACTCTCCGCTGGCAAGGAGGGTGGCTAGGGGTCTGGGTCTCAGCTTTGCCTCCTGGCTGAGGATGAAGGCCTGAAGGGACCTTGTCCAAGAAGCTCTGTTGCTTCTGCCTCTCATGTGCTCACCAGTGATCCCAAGGTCCTGGGTGTGCTAGGGGGCCTGAGGTGTGGAGAGTCCTCTGGGGACCTTGGCACCCTCAGCCTGGTTCACGAGGAAGATGGTGCAGGGCTGGGTCCATCAAAAATTTTAATGATGCTAGTGTGGGAATTTCTAACACATCTACATTCAACTCTCCTATTTGGCTGTGTAAAAGACAAAATATATCTGGGAGAATAAGAGTATGTTCTTATAAGCTTAACCAAGTGGTTATTCCAATTGTAACTTCTGTATAAGACATGGTTTCATTCATTGATCACATTAACATATCTTCTGTACTCAGTACACAGCTATTGATATAGCAAATTCCCTTTACTCTCTGATCATAAGACTCCCAGAGGAAGTTTTATTTCAGATTACAAGGCCAACAATAACCACTGGCCTACCTCAAATTATACCAGCTGTGAAACTGTACAAGCAAACACTTTAGAATTTAAATCTTTAATCTTTTGAGATTATAATATGATTACATCATTTCCTGCTTTCCTTTTCTCTTTCCAAAGTCACTCAATACACCTCCTTTCTCCTGTTCAAATTCTTGGCCCTTTTCTACTAATATTACTAAATAAATAAATACAATTAGCCTGTTATGTATAATGTACATTTTCAAGGCTGCCTGCTGACTCTTATGGTCTTTCTCCCACCTCTTCCACAATGATTCCTGAGCTTAGATATGAGAGTTGTATTGTAGATGTATTCATTAGAACAACTCTGGAATATTCCTGGTTGTGGTTTTCTTTAATGGTCTCCTTCTGTTATATAGAGAAGTTTCCTTGATGAGAGGTAATGACTTATCTGTGGAATATACATGTGGGTATTAGTATAAATACTTGAAATGAGGTTAGGGATTATGCTGGTTTAGTCAAGTGGTGGTTGTGGGTTCTCCAGGATTTGTGACTTCAATAAAACTTAGTAGTTGACTAGGTTTCCAATACCAGGCATGATTACCCCTTATTGAGCATATCTTAAGTCCAATTGGAGAGCTCTTGTTACCACCAAAGTATGTGTGCCACTACTATACCCTTACTGTAGTTGAGTAGGACTGATGGTTGCTTCCCTCCTTTGGAAGCTTGTATAATCCTTTCTGGTACCATAAAGCTAGTCTTTAGGTCATTTCCAGCTCAGGGGCCTTTGAACCTTGTCTTTGATGCTCATTGTGTCTTCTGGGGTAAATCAAGGCCAATAGCAATAGACTCTGATATTTTAGTAGTCTTCTGGAAAACACTGACCAACAACTCAAAAGAGAGTTTTTCATGTCTGTTGTTGGGGGTTTTGTTAGATGGTCTTTGGCTTTTAGACTAAGTATTGACAACCCAATGTCATTTAAAAAATATAAGTATATTTCTATACTGAATTATGTGCCTTATAGATATTTTATATAGGTAATTAAATAACATTCCTTATGACCTTTGCAGACATCTTTGTTATTTTACCCTCTTTCTCCTTTCTGTATTTATCTCACTCTAGCCTTTTAACCGCAGAGCCCATTTTCCCATTTTCCCCATATGACCCCTTGTACCCTGCTATCACACTCTCACTGGCAATGGTCCATTTTTATTTTCCTGGTTCCTAGATTCACACCTAAAGATTGGAGCTAGGAGTCTCAGATGAGAGGCAAAGTGCTACATTTGTATCTTTGGACATGGGTTACCTTTTCTAATTCCATTCATTTACCTGGAAAGTTCATGATTTAATTTTTCTTTACATTATTTCAAAGCATATATGTACCATATTTTCATTATCCATTTATGGGTTGTAAGACATTTAGGTTATTTTAATTTTCTATCTCTTATGGATAGAGCAGCAATAAATATGCCTGAGTGCTTATGAGAAAACTCCAAGAAAACAAGACAAGAGTCTTGTGACATCAGTTCCTAAAAAAAAAAAAAAAAAAAAAAAAAAAAAAAAAAAAAAAAAAAAAAAAAAAAAAAAAAAAAAAAAAAAAAAAAAAAAAAAAACAACCCATAGAATTGTTCTTTAAATTGTTCTCCTGGGTATATCTAAAATAAATAGGGGTGTTTATTTCAGATTATTCATTACTACTGACTTATCTGTTTATATGCCTTCAATGGAAAACATGATTCCACGATTTGTGGCTTCTGTTTCAGTTTGTCCTTCTGCTTGGACACTTTACTCATGTGACTTTTAACCCTCAGTGTATAAATTGTTCCTTGTTTTGAATAAAGTTGGATATTGCCTGAGACTTTTTTAGTCTACCTCATTTTTTGGCTCCATTCTCCCAGATTCCACCACTTCTAGAACAGTGGTACATACCTTTAAATCTAAGGTGTGTCTCTTTTTTCTTTTCCAATTTTTTATTAGATATTTTCTTAATTTACATTTCAAATGCTATCCTGAAAGTTTCCTCCCCCCTCCCACCGCCCTGTTCCCCTGCCCACCCACTCCCACTTCTTGGCCCTGGCGTTCCCCTGTATTGGGGCATAAAAAGATTGCAATACCAAGGGGCCTCTCCTCCCAATGATGACCGACTAGGCCATCTTCTGCTACATATGGAGCTAGAGACACGAGTTCTGGGGGTTCTGGTTAATTCATATTGTTGTTCCTCTTCTAGGGTTGCAGACCCCTTCAGCTCCTGGGGTTCTATCTCTAGCTTCTCCAATGTGGGCCCCGTGCTCCCTCTTATGGATGACTGTGAGCATCCACTTCTGTGGGAGTCAGCTATACCAGGGTCCCTTCAGTAAACACTTGCTGTCCTATGCAATAGTGTCTGAGTTTAGTGACTGATTATGGGATGGATCCCCGGTGGGTTAGTCTCTGTATGGTCCATCCTTAATAGATACTTTCTTCATTTACATTTCAAATGCTATCCTGGAAGTCTCTTATACCCTACCCACACCCTGATACCCAGCCCACCCACTCCCACTTCCTGGCCCTGGCATTCCACTGAACTGGGGCATATAATCTTTGCAAGACCAAGGGCCTCTCCTCCCATTGATGGCTGACTAGGCCATCATCTGCTACATATGCAACTAGAGACACAGCTGGGGAGGGAGGGGCTGGTTAGTTCATATTGTTGTTCCTCCTACAGGGTTGCAGATCCTTTTAGTTCCTTGGGTGCTTTTTCTAGCTCCTTTATTAGGGGTTCTGTGTTTCATCCAATAAATGACTGTGAGCATCCACTTCAGTATTTGTCAAGCACTAGTATAGCCTGACAAGAGATATAAGGGTCCTGTAAGAAAAATCTTGCTGGAGGTTGACCCAGGGCAGGACTGAGGCTCCCTCCTGGTCCACCCTGCACCAGCTCCAGCCCTGCACCAGCTCTGGTCGGTCTTGGACACAGGCACTCTGCACTCTTCTGAGGTCCCCGCAGGACTCCCCGGGCTATCTTGGGACCACAGGTGAGCAGTGGGACACAACATCTGTTCCAATCCAATCACGTGGGACCTGAGACTTCAGCCAGGAGACTGATAAAGGCCCAGGGCAGGAGAGCGGCTCCCTTCCAGTCCGACCAGCACCACCTCAGGTCAGTCTCAGGTCCAGGCACTGTGCACTCTCCCAAGGGCAGCAGCTTTCTTCTGGTCTGCACCAACGCCAGGTCTCCAGAAGATCGTGGACAGATATTATACAGACACTCAGAGAACACAAATGCCAGCCCAGGCCACTATACCCAGCAAAACTCTCATTTACCATAGATGGAGAAACCAAAGTATTCCATGATAAATTCAAATTCACACAATATCTTTCCAGGAAGCCAGCCCTTCAAAGGATAAAAACAGAAAAAAACCAATACAAGGATGGAAATTCTGCCCTAAAAAAAGCAAGAAAATAATCCTTCAACAAACCTAAAAGAAGACAGCCACAAGAACAGAATCCCAACTCTAAAAACAAAAATGACAGGAAGCAACAACTACTGTTCCTTAATATCTCTTAATATCAATGGACTCAATTCCCCGATAAAAAGACATAGACTATCAGACTGGCTACACCAACAGGACCCAACGATTTGCTGCTCACAGGAAACACACCTCAGGAAAAAAGACAGACACTACCTCAGAGTGAAAGGCTGGAAAACAATTTTCCAAGCACACGGTCTGAAGAAAAAAGCTGGGGTAGCCATTCTAATATTGAATAAAATAGACTTTCAACCCAAAGTTATCAAAAAACACAAAGAGGGGCACTTCATACTCATCAAACGCAAAATCTTCCAAGAGGAACTCTCAATTCTGAATATCTATGCTCCAAATGCAAGGGCAGCCACTTTCATTAAAGAAACATTAGTAAAGCTCAAAACACACATTGCATCTCACACAATAATAATGGGAGACTTCAACACCCCACTCTCATCAATGGACAGATCCTGGAAACAGAAACTAAACAGAGACTCAGTCAAACTAACAGAGGCTATGAAACAAATGGACTTAACAGATATCTACAGAATATTTCATCCTAAAACAAAAGGATATACCTTTTTCTCAGCACCTCATGGCACCTTCTCCAAAATTAACCACATAATTGGCCACAAAACAGGTCTCAACAGGTTCAAAAATATTGAAATTGTCCCATGCATATTTTCAGATCACCATGGCCTAAGGCTGCTCTTCAATAACAACATAAGTAGCAGAACACCATCATTCACGTGAAAACTGAACAACATTCTACTCAATGAAACCTTGGTCAAGGAAGAAATAAAGAAAGAAATTAAAGACTTTATAGAGTATAACGAAAATGAAGTGACAACATACCCAAACTTATGGGACACAATGAAAGCATTCCTGAGAGGTAAACTCATAGCTCTAAATTCCTACAAAAAAAATGGAGAGAGCATACACTAGTAGCTTGGCATCACATCTGCAAGCTCTAGAACAAATGGAAGCAAATTCACCTAAGAGGAGTAGACGGCAGGAAATAATCAAACTCAGGGGAGAAATCAACCATGTGGAAACAAAAAGAACTATTCAAAGAATCAATCAAAACAGGAACTGGTTCTTTGAAAAAGTCAACAAGATAGATAAAGCCCTGGCCAGACTCACTAGAGGGCACAGGGATAGCATCCGAATTAACAAAATCAGAAATGAAAAGGGAGACATAACAAGGGATCCTGAGGAAATTCAAAACACACTTAGATCCTTCTACAAAAGGTTATATTAAAAAAATTGGAAAATCTAGATGAAATGGATAATTTTCTAGGTAGATACCAAGTTCCAAAGTTAAACCAGGATCAGATTAATGACCTAAACAGTCCTATATCTCCTAAAGAAATAGAAGCAGGCATTAATAGTCTCCCAACCAAAAAAAGCCCAGGACCAGATGGTTTAGTGCAGAGTTCTATCAGACCTTCAAAGAAGACCTAATTCCAGTTCTTCTCAAACTATTCAACAAAATAGAATCTGAAGGTACCCTACCCAATTCATTCTATGAAGCCACAATTACTCTGATACCTAAACCACATAAAGACACAACAAAGATAGAGAACTTCAGACCAATTTCCCTTATGCACATCGACACAAAAATACTCAACAAAATTCTCGCCAACCGAATTCAAGAACACATCAAAACGATCATC
Source organism: Mus minutoides (assembly GCA_902729485.2). Taxonomy (NCBI): domain Eukaryota; kingdom Metazoa; phylum Chordata; class Mammalia; order Rodentia; family Muridae; genus Mus; species Mus minutoides. Next base: position 234,944 of record LR749485.1, on the reverse strand, counting down.
CATCATGACCAAGTAGGCTTCATTCCAGGAATGCAGGGATGGTTTAATATGTGGAAATACATCAACGTAATACTCTATATAAACAAACTCAAAGATAAAAACCACATAATCATCTCCTTAGATGCTGAGAAAGCATTTGATAAAATCCAACACCCATTCATGGTAAAAGTCTAGGAAAGATCAGGAATTCAAGGCCCATACCTAAACATGATAAAAGCAATCTACAGCAAACCAGTGGCCAACATCAAACTAAGTGGAGAGAAACTGGAAGCAATCCCACAAAAATCAGGGACCAGACAAGGCTGCCCACTTTCTCCCTACCTATTCAATGTAGTACTTGAAGTCCTAGTCAGAGCAATTCGACAACAAAAGGAGATCAGGGGATAAAAATTGGAAAGGAAGAAGTCAAAATATCACTATTTGCAGATGATATGTTAGTATATATAAGTGACCCTAAAAAACTCCACTGGAAAACTCCTAAACCTGATAAACAGCTTCAGTGCAGTAGCTGGTTATAGAATTAATTCAAATAAATCGATGGCCTTTCTCTATACAAAGGATAAATGGGCTGTGAAAGAGATCAGGGAAACAACACCCTTTACAATAGTCACAAACAATATAAAATATCTTGGTGTGACTCTTACGAAGGAAGTGAAAGATTTGTATGACAAGAACTTCAAATCTCTGAAGAAAGAAATTGAGGAAGATCTCAGAAGATGGAAGGATCTCCCATGCTCATGGATTGGCAGAATCAATATAGTAAAAATGGCTATCTTGCCTAAAGCTATCTACAGATTCAATGCAATCCCCATCAAAATTCCAACTCAATTCTTCAAGGATCTAGAAAAGACAATTTGCAAGTTCATATGGAATAACAAAAAACCTAGACTAGCAAAAACTCTTCTCAACAATAAAAGAACCTCTGGTGGAATCTCCAGGCCTGACCTCAAGCTGTACTATCGAGCAATTGTAATAAAAACTGCATGGTAGTGGTACAGCAACAGACAAGTAGATCAATGGAATAGGATCGAAGAAGCAGAAATGAATCCACACACCTATGGTCACCTGATCTTTGACAAGGGAGCTAAAACTATCCTGTGGAAAAGAGACAGCATTTTCAACAAATGGTGCTGGCACAACTGGCGGCTAGCATGTAGAAGATTGGGAATTGATCCATTCTTATCTCCTTGTACTAAGGTCAAGTCTAAGTGGTTTAAGGATCTCCACATAAAACCAGAGACATTGAAACTTATAGAGGAGAAAGTGGGGAAAAGCCTCGAAGATATGGGCACTGGGGAAAAATTCCTGAATAGAACAGCAATGGCTTGTGCTGTAAGATCAAGAATTTACAAATGGGACCTCATAAAGTTGCAAAGCTTCTGTAAGGCAAAAGATATTGTCAACAAGACAAAAGGGCCACCAACAGATTGTGAAAGTATCTTTACCAATCCTAAATCAGATAGGGAACTGATATCCAATATATATAAAGAACTCAAGAAGGTGAACACGAGAAAATCAAATATCCCCATGAAAATGTGCGGCACAGAGTTAAACCAAGAATTCGCAACTGAGGAATAACGAATGGCTGAGAAGCACATGAAAAATTGTTCAACATCCTTAATCATCAGGGAATTGCAAATCAAAACAACCCTGAGATTCTACCTCACACCAGTAAGAATGGCTATGATCAAAAATTCAGGTGACAACAGATGCTAGCTTGGATGTGGAGAAAGGGGAACACTCCTCCATTGTTGGTGGGAATGCAAGCTTGTTCAACCACTCTGGAAATCAGTCTGGAGGTTCCTCAGAAAAATGGACATAGTACTACCGGAAGATCCAGCAATACCTCTCTTGGGCATATATCCAGAAGATGTACCATCAGGTAAGAAGGACACATGTTCCACTATGTTCATAGCAGCCTTCTTCATAATAGCCAGAAGCTGGAAAGAACCCAGATGTCTCTCAACAGAGGAATGGATACAAAAACATTTGGTACATTTACACAATGGAGTACTACTCAGCTATTAAAAACAATGAATATATGAAATTCCTAGGCAAATGGATCGATCTGGGGGGTACCATCCTGAGTGAGGTAACCCAATCACAAAAGAACTCACATAACATGTACTCACTGATAAGTGGCTATTAGACCAGAAACCTAGAATACCCAAGATACAATTTACTAAACACACGAAACTCAAGAAGAATGAAGATCAAAATGTGGTCACTTCGCCCCTTCCTAGAATTAAGAATAAAGCACACATTGAAGGAGTTAAAGAGATCATATGTGGAGCTGAACCAAGGCATGGACCAACCAGTGATTGCAGCTGCTGGGGATCCATCCCATAATCAGCCACCAAACATAGACACAATTGCATATGCCAGCAAGATAGTGCTGAAATGCCTTGATATAGCTGTGGGAGGCTATACCAATGCCTGGCAAACATGGAAGTGGATGCTCACAATCAGCTATTAGATAGAACTCAGGACTCACAAGTAAGGAGCTAGAGAAAGTACCCAAGGAGCTGAAGGGGTCTTCAATCCTATACGTGGAAGAATAACAGGAACTAACTAGTACCCCCAGAGCTCATGTCTCTAGCTGCATATATAGAAGAAGATGGCCTAGTTGGCCATCATTGGGAAGAGAGGAGCCATGGCCATGCAGACTTTATATGCCCCAGTACAGGGGAACACCAGGGCCAAGATGTAGGAGTGGGTGGGTAGGGGAGGAGGGCGGGGGGATGGGGGAGGATATAGGGGACTTTTGGGATAACATCTGAAATGTAAATGAAGAAAATATCTAATAAAAATGGGAAAAATTGAAAGAAAAAAATAGAAAAAGAAAAATCTTGCTGGCATATGCAATAGTGTCTGGGTTTGGTAGTTGTAAATGGGATGGATCCCCAGATTGGGGCAGTCTCTACATGGTCCTTCATTCTGTCTCAAATATGAACTTTGTCTCTATAATTCCTTCCATGGGTATTTTGTTCTCCATTCTAAGAAAGATCAAATGCTTTGGTCTTCCTTATTGAGTTTCAAGTGTTTTGCAAATTTTATCATGGTATTTTAACTTTCTGGGCTAATATCCACTTATCAGTGAGTGCATATCATGTGTGTTCTTTTGTGATTGTGTCACCTGACACAGGATGATATCCTCCAGATCGATCTAAGAATTTCATATATTCATTGTTTTTAATTGCTGAGTAGTACTCCATTGTGTAAATGTACCACATTTTCTGTATCCATTCCTCTGTTGAGGGACATCTGGGTTCTTTCCAGCTTCTGGCTATTATAAATAAGGCTGCTATGAACATAGTGGAGCATGTGTTCTTATTAACAGTTGGAACATCTTCTGGGTATATGCCCAGGAGAGGTACTGCTGGATCTTTCTGTAGTACTATGTCCAATTTTCTGAGGAACCTCCAGACTGATTTCCAGAGTGGTTCTATGAGTTTGCAATCCCACCAGCAATGGAGGAGTGTTCCTCTTTCTCCACATCCTCACCAGCATCTGCTCTCACCTAAATTTTTTATCTTAGCTATTCTGACTGGTGTGAGGTGGAATCTCAAGGTTGTTTTGATTTGTTTTTTCCTGATGATTAAGGGTGTTGAACATTTTTCAGGTGCTTCTCAGCCCTTTGGTATTCCTCAGTTGAAAATTCTTTGTTTAGACCTGTACCCCAATTTTTAATAGGGTTATTTGCTTTTGTGGAATCCAGCCTCTTGAATATATATATATGATATTAGTCCCCTATCAGATTTAGGATCGGTAAAGATCCTTTCCAATCTGTTGGTGTCCTTTTTGTCTTATTGACAGTATCTTTTGCTTTACAGAAGAAGTTTTTCATCTTTATGAGGTCCCATTTGTCAATTCTTGGTCTTTTGCCTTATAGAAGCTTTGAATTTTATGAGGTCCCATTTGTCGATTCTCAATCTTATAGCACAAGCCATTGGTATTCTGTTCAGTAATTTTTCCACTGATCCCATATCTTTGAGTCTTTTCCTTACTGTCTCCTCTATAAATTTCAGTGTCTCAGGTTTTATGTGGAGTTCCCTGATCCACTTAGACTTGAGCTTTGTTTAATGAAATAAAAATGGATCAATTCACATTCTTCTACATGATAACCACCAGTTGTGCCAGCACCATTTGCTGAAAATGCTGTATTTTTTATACTGGATGTTTTCAGCTCCCTTGTCAAAGAACAAGTGACCATAGGTGTGTGGTTTCATTTCTGGGTCTTCAGTTCTATTCCATTGATCTACCAGTTTGTTGCTGTAACAGTACCATAAATTTTTTATCACAATTGCTCTGTAGTACAGCTTGAGGTCAGACATGGTGATTCCACCAGAGGTTCTTTTATTTTTGAGAATATTTTTTGCTATCCTACCTTTTTGTTATTACAGAAGAATTTGCAAATTGACCTTTCTAACTCCTTGAGGAATTGAGTTGGAATTTTGATGGGGATTGCATTGAATCTGTAGGCAGGATAGTCTTTTTTACTATATTATTCCTGACAATCCATGGGCATAGGAGTTCTTTCCATTTTCTTTTTTTTTAATTTACAATTAATTTTTATTTTTATTTTTTATTAGACATTTTCTTTATTTACATTTCAAATACTATCCCGAAAGTTCCCTATACCTTCCCCACACCCTGCTCCCCTACCTGCCCACTCCCAATTCTTGGATCTAGCATTCCCCTGTATTGGGGCATATAAAGTTTGTAAGACCAAGGGGCCTGTCTTCCCAATGTTGGCCGACTAGACCATCTTCTGCTACATATGCATCTAGAGACATGAGCTCTGGGGGGTACAGGTTAGTTCCTATTGTTTCCACCTAAAGAGTTGTAGACCCCTTCAGATTCTTGGGTAATTTCTCTAGCTCCTCCATCGAGGGTCCTGTGTTCCATCATATAGATGACTGTGAGCATCCTCTTCTGTATTTGCCAGGCACTGGCATAGCCTCACTCAAAGTAGTTATATCAGGGTCCTTTCAGCAAAATCTTGCTGGAATATGCAATAGTGTCTGGGTTTGGTGGCTGATTATGGGATGGATCCCCAGGTGGAGTAGTCTCTGGATGGTACATTCTTTTGTCTTATCTCCAATCTTTGTCTCTGTAAGTCCTTTCATGGGTGTTTTGTTCTTTATTCTAAGAAGGAATGAAGTATCCATACTTTGGTCTTCATTCTTCTAGATTTTCTTGTGCTTTGCAAATTGTATCTTGAGTATTCTAAGTTTCTGGGCTAATATCCACTTATCAGTGAGTGCATATCAAGTGACTTCTTTTCTGATTGGGTTACCTCACTAAGGATGATATCCTCCAGATACATCCATTTGCCCATGAATTTCATAAATTCATTGTGTTTAATAGCAGAGTAGTACTCCATTGTATAAATGTACCACATTTTTTTGTATCCATTCCTCTGTTGAGAGACATCTGGGTTCTTTCCAACTTCTGGCTATTATAAATAAGGCTGCTATGAACATAGTGGAGCATGTATCCTTATTAACAGTTGGAACATCTTCTGGGTATATGCCCAGGAGGGGTATTGCAGGATCCTCCGGTAGTACTTTGTCCAATTTTCTGAGGAACCTCCAGACTGATGTCCAGAGTGTTTGTACCAGCTTTCAATCCCACCAGCAATGGAGGAGTATTCCTCTTTCTCCACATCCTCGCCAGCATCTGCTGTCATGTGAATTTTTTATCTTAGCCATTCTGACTGGTGTGAGGTGGAATCTCAAGGTTGTTTTGATTTGTATTTCACTGATGATTAAGGATGTTGACCATTTTTTTCAGGTGCTTCTCTGCCCTTCAGTATTCCTCACTTGAGAATTCTTTGTTTAGCTCTGTACCACATATTTTAATGAGGGTATTTGAATTTCTGGATTCCAGCTTCTTGAGCTCTTTGTATATATTGGCTATTAGTCCCCTATCAGATTTAGTATTGGTAAAGATCATTTCCCAATCTCTTGGTGGCCTTTTTGTCTTATTGACAGGGTCTTTTGCCTTACAGAAGCTTTGCAAATTTTATAAGGTCCCATTTGTCAATTTTTGATCTTACAGCATAAGCCATTGCTGTTCTGTTTAGTAATTTTCCCCTTTTCCCATATCTTTGAGGGTTTTCCCCACTTTCTCTTCTATAAATTTCAGTGTCTCCGGTTTTATGTGGAGGGCTTTGATCCACTTAGACTTGACCTTTGTGCAAGGAGATAAGAATGGATCAATTCGCATTCTTCTGCATGATAACTGACAGTTGTGCCAGCATCATTTGTTGAAAATGCCATCTTTTTTCCACTGGATGGTTTTAGCTCCTTTGTCAAAGATCAAGTGACCATAGGTGTGTGGGTTCATTTCTGGGTCTTCAATTCTATTCCATTGATCTACCTGCCTGTCACTGTACCAGTACTATGCAGTTTTTATCACAATTGCTCTTTAGTACAGCTTGAGGTCAGGCATGGTGATTGTATCAGAGGTTCTTTTATTGTTGAGAACTGTTTTTGCTATCCTAGGTTTTTTGTTATTCCAGATGAATTTGCAAATTGCCCTCTCTAACTCAGTGAAGATTTGAGTTGGAATTTTGATGGGGATTGCATTGAATCTGTAGATTGCTATCGGCAGGATAACCATTTTGACTATATTATCCTGCCAATCCATGAGCATGGGAGATCTTTCCATCTTCTGAGATCTTCTTCAATTTCTTTCTTCAGAGATTTGAAGTTCTTATCATACAGATCTTTCACTTCCTTAGTTAGATTCACACCAAAGTATTTTATATTATTTGTGACTATTGTGAAGCGTGTTGTTTCCCTAATTTCTTTCTCATTCTGTTTATCTTTTGTGTAGAGAAAGGCCACTGACTTGTTTAGTTAATTTTATATCCAGCTACTGCACTGAAGCTGTTTATCAGGTTTAGGAGTTCTCTGCTGGAATTTTTGGGGTCACTTATATATACTATCATCTGCAAATAGTGATATTTTGACTTCTTCCTTTCCAATTTGTATTCTCTTGATCTACTTTTGTTGTCTAATTGCTCTGGCTAGGACTTCCAATACTATATTGAATAGATAGGGAGAAAGGGTGCAGTCTTGTCTAGTCCCTGATTTTATTGGGATTGCTTCGAGTTTCTTTCCATTTAATTTGATGTTGGCTACTGATTTGCTGTATATTTCTTTTATTATGTTTAGTTATGGCCCTTGAATTCCTGATCTTTCCAAGAGTTTTTGTTTGTTTGTTTGTTTGTTTGTTTTCTATTGATCTTCTTTTTTTCAATTTTTTAATTTATATTTTCTTCATTTACATTTCAAATGCTATCCCGAACCTGCACTATACACTCGTCCTGCCCTGCTCCCCTTCCCACCCACTCCCACTTCTTGGCCCTGGTGTTCCTCTATACTGGGGCATATAAAGTTTGTAAGACCAAGGGGCCTCTCTTCCCAACGATGGCCGACTAGGCCATCTTCTAGCTGCCACATATGCAGCTAGAGTCATGAGCTCTGGGCATACTGATTAGTTCATAATTTTGTTACCCTTATAGGGTTGCAGACCCCTTTTGCTCCTTGGGTACTTTCCCTAGCTCCTCCATTGTGGGCCCTGTGTTCCATCCAATAGATGACTATGAGCATCCACTTCTGTATTTGCCAGGCACTGTCATAGCCTCACCAGAGACAGCTATATCAGGGTCCTTTCAGCAAAATCTTGCTGGCATACGCAATAGTGTCTGTGTTTGGTGAATGATTATAGGAAAGATACCCAGGTGGGGGCAGTCTCTGGATGGTCCATCCTTTCGTCTCAGCTGGAAACTTTTTCTCTGTAACTTTTTCCATGGGTATTTTGTTTCCTATTCTAAGAAGGAATGAAGTATCGTGCTTTGGTTTTCCTTCTTCTTGAGTTTCTTGTTTTGCAGATTGTATCTTAGGTATTTTAAGTTTCTAGGCTATCAATGAGTGCATATCAAGTGAGTTCTTTGTGGTTGGGTTACCTCACTCAGGATGATATCCTCCAGATCCATCCATTTGACTAAGAATTTCATGAATTCATTGTTTCTAAAAGCTGAGTAGTACTCCATTGTGTAAATGTAGCACATTTTCTGTACCCATTTCTCTGTTGAAGGACTTCTGGGTACTTTCCAGCTTCAGGCTATTATAAATAAGGCTGCTATGAACATAGTGGAGCATGTGTCCTTATTACATGTTGGAACTTCTTCTGGATATATGTCCAGGAGAGTTATTGCTGGATCCCACCAACAATGTAGGAGTGTTCCTCTTTCTCCACTTCCTTGCCAGCTTCTGCTGCCACCTGAATTTTTGATCTTAGCCTTTCTGACTGGAGTGAGGTGGAATCTCAATGTTGTTTTGATTTCCATTTCCCGGATGATTAAAGACATTGAACATTTTTTTCAGGTGCTTCTCAGCCATTAGGTATTCCTCAGTTGAAATCTCTTTGTTTAGCTCTGTACCCCATTTTTAATTTCTGGATTCCAGCTTCTTGAGTTCTTTTATATATTGGATGTTAGTTCCCTACCAGATTTAGGATTGGTAAAAATTCTTTCCCAATCTGTTGGTGCCCTTTTTGTCTTATTGACAGTATCTTTTGCCTTACAGAAGCTTTGCAATTTCATAACGTCCCATTTGTCAATTCTTGATCTTACAGCACAGGCCATTGATGTTCTGTTCAGGAATTTTTCCCCAGTGTCCGTATTTTTGAGGCTTTTCCCCACTTTCTCCTCTATAAATTTCAGTGTCTCTGGTTTTATGTGGAGGTTTTTGGTCCACTTAGACTTGACCTTTGTACAAGGAGATAGGAATGTATTAATTCACACACATGCCTATATGTATATAACCTGTTGCATCCATATAATTTTACTTACATATATACTTCCAGGACCAACCATTTAGCACCAGGCAACCTACTGGTGTGCCTTTTTCCCAAAGTTGATCCCTCTCTTGTGCCTAGCTTTTCTCAGTTGTCTATACTTCTTTGTATAAAGTTTAGTCCTTATGGGCTTTTGACATGTTCATTCTTGCAGCTCATATTTGGGCAGTAAAAGTCCCTATTTTTAATTATGCTACATTGCTGTTTTGATTACTCTAACCTTCAATGATACAATCTCTTTATAAAGTACAAGAATCAATAAAAGAAAAAATTATAGACCATAAGACCAATATATAAAAATATTTTTTATTTCTGTGCAGTATCAATAATCAAAGAAAAATCAGGGAATAAAATCAATTTATAATACCTCAGAAGAAGGTTCATTTAAGAAATTTAATATAATAAATGTAAACTGCTACTCTAAATGCAACGAAACTTTGTTCAAAGACCTATGTAAAAGGAAGGTTAATGGATGAGAAAATTTTAAACTATGATATAAGAAATAATAGTCAATCTATGTTTCACAAAACCTGATCAAAAACCTGGCTGACTTTTTTGTAGAAATTGACAAACTGATCTCATTCTCAGTCCATTCAGATTATTTTGCTGCTAGATATGAAATGAATTTTATCTTTAGTAAATCAAAGTTAAGGCAATATCCATCCTGGTAATGAACACTGATAATCAATATTTTTTGTGAGACACTGTCTAGCTATATATGCAGGCAAGTTTGAAAGTCAGGATTCTCCTGCCTTAGATTTCTGGGTTCTTCCATTGCACTTGTACACCATCACACCGGGCTTAACATGAATCTTTGTGCCATACTAATAGCTATCCATCTTTGTGAATGAGAGGTTATTTCTGAACCTTTTATAGGATGGGCTAAACAAATAATAAAACAGATATTTTTAAAGATATAATATGAACAATATCAGCAATCTATAACCTACAAAGAATGTTAAAACAAAACTTCCAGTAATTCTATGCCAAATTGTCAAAGCTGTCTTGACCTATAAAAATTAATCACTCCTACTGAGGCAGACTTAGTTTTAATTTGCATTACAGAGTTTATAGAAACATTTCAAGTGATTTATTAAACATCCTTTTTTTCTTCTTTTCTAATAAATATTTCTGACAGTTATCTTGAATTTTAAGTTTTACTTAACAGCCAGAATGAGGAATATGACTGTTAAATAAATTTCCCTGGGATAAGGGAGGAGGGGAAATACAACTACAAACAATTAACCAGGATTGTGGGAATAAGAGAAATAAGCATGAAGAGCTACTTTATAAAACAAAATAGGGGGGAGTACTTAAAAACCTAACTTCTATACAGTTGTGGTTACATTTGTTGGAAATTCTTATAGATATATAGAAAAAGTAGAGAAAGTAAAATGAAGTTTTTTTCTTTTAATGTGCTAGAGCAGTGGCCCTCAACATTCTTAATGCTGTGACCACTTTGATACAGTGCGTCTGGTATAGTGATCCTAAACTACAGAATTATTTTGTTGCTATTTCATAACTATAATTTTGCTACTTCTCTGAATTGTAATGTAAATATCTGATGAGCAGGATATCTAATATGTGGCCCTGCAAAGGGTCTTGACCCACAGGTTGAGAACCACTGTGCTAGATCTATGAAGAAAAGCACACTGAGCAACTGACAGAATTGAGATGAGCAGGGGTATGTACATTGTCCTGCACTACAGTTAAAGAACTTAACAAGTCCAAAATATTTGACATATCTATATCACTTAGTCTGAAATGTACTTGAAAGAGAGAAAAGAGAAGTGTTCTTAGAATTGATCATGTATGGAGAAATATTTAAACATGTCCTCAGATGATTTTGTTGTAGATATGACTGGATATCACAGTGATGAAATATGTAACCGAAATGAATGGATATATTGAGTAATTTACAAGATGATGATTCTTAAAGAACAGTGATGGTAAAAAATATACATCACTGAAACAATGCATATTATATTATAAATAGTTAGAGATCTATCTCATGTTTTGCAAGTAGTGGTATTCAGAAATGTGGTAGGGTCTTTTTTACTCACCCTTTTTATATTGGAAAAATTTTAAATATATATTTCCAATCATAATTATGCATAATTTATATAAAACAAATATGAAAATATATAAAATTACAAAGTATTTAGATCTATTAAAAGATAAACCATATACAGAAACAGAAGATAATTATAATAGTACATCTGGAACACTCATAAGCCTGGACCAGCTCAAGGAGGTAAACATATACTATCTATCTTTTGAGTATAGCAATTAAATAATGCACTTTTCTTGCCCAACAAGACAGGTACCAGATATTTTTAACATTTTAAATGTCTTCTAAGCATTTACTGAGGAAATAACCTTAAATGTTACTAAGGTTGATTATAAAAATGAATAGTTAATAAAATGTACACAAAACAAAACAGATGGATATAGACATGAATATGTATACACATTTATGAATCAATCTATCTGCTTATTTTACATATTGTTCACATTAGCTAAGACAAAAATCAAGTACCAACAGCCAAAGAAAATATTTTAAAATTATCTTTAATGACAGGAATGAAGCTCAGCAGGCTTTGCGCATATACACACATACACACATGTGAAAAGCAGATATAAAAACAGTATGTACATTATAATATACATGTATGACAATGCATAAGAACAATACTAGAGAAACAAGTAAATGTCTCAGAGGTTACTGAAAAACACTGGGCACATAGAGATGAGTACAGTTCAAGAAGGCATGGGCATCATTAGGATTGATTGCTGATAGCATTCTAGCATTCCATTTCTTCTATTAAATCATCTGCTTAGTGATTTTGTTTTTTCCTGCAACATAGCTGATTTATTTTTCTGGCAAGAGGGAAAAGGACAAGAAGCAGGAACGCAGGAAAGGGGTGGTAAACAGCATTCAATTCCAGTGAAATAACCACAACAGTGAAGAGGCCATTTGCAGCTCATGAGATTGACCACACGCAAGTGTGCACACAGGCATACAGAGACATACACACAAGCAGAGAGAGAGAGGGAGAGAGAGAGAGAGAGAGAGAGAGAGAGAGAGAGAGAGAGAGAGAGAGAGAGCAGACCTTGAGGCTGTGCAGGAGACATGAGCATACCCATTTTTCTTTTCTTTTTACTTGCTGCACTGGCTGGCTGGCACAAATACAAACTGGTACAATGCTTATGAAAGGGGGCCTTTTGGCAACACACAGGGAAAGTCTTTGAAACGTCTATATGTGGATCCTGCAAGTCCACAGTTAAGGAGAGAGCATCCAGGATGCTAGCCTAGATTTGGCTTGACAAGGAAGGATTCACTCCTCAGGGCACACAGTGTTGGTTTTAAACACAGGGAAAGAACTAGGCACCACCTGAATGTCCAACAATGCAGGAATGATTACAGAAATGTTAAGGTCCATGGATAGATACACAGGAGCACTCTGCAGGCACTGAAGATGACGGTCTTATCATAAGCCTGTTGAATAGCATGGAAAGAAGTTCAACGCGTTGATTTCTGTTTGGTTTTAGTCGCTGAAAAAAGCAGGTTAAGAAACACCACATACATGAACCACTCTACAAGAATGTTAATAGGGAAGATGGGTCTGGGGTGAGAGGGAGAGAGAAGGGGAGCAGAGAGCCTGGAAAAACAGCACACCAAAGAAGATAAAAGGGCTTCTCTCTGGGAATTAGGATGGTGGGAAGCAATTAGACTCTTGCTTCTTTCTCCCACATCAGACTTCCTTCTCCTTCCAGATATTTCTACCATGAATTGCATCACCTGTGCAGTAAACAAAGAGACAGAAAAAAAAAAAAAAAAAAAAAAAAAAAAAAAAAAAAAAAAAAAAAACGCTTTTAAGAATCAGACCGACCACCACTTGGAGAAGAGGCAGCCTTTAACCTCTCCAATGGCACAGATTAGTGGGATTATCCTCTACAAGGGGCCCTTGCTGGGGTTGGGGAGAAAGGGAGGGAAGGAGAGGGCAGAAGAAGAGAGGGGCTGAGAGCAGAGAGGGAATGGGGAAGCCAGCTAGCTAGCTCTGAGGTGGTGGTGGGGAGGGCAGAGGGAAGGGAAGAGAGAGGAAGAGAGGGCAAGAGAGGAAGGGAAGGAAAGAGGAAAAGAGGAGCGGGGAGGGGTGAAGGGGGAGAGGAAGGAGAAAGGAGAGGGGGAGAGAGGGAGGGGGAAGAGGGGGGAGAGAGAAACCTGCACTCCCAATACAATACACTGCTGGTGGGTTGGGGGTTGGGGGGCTGTAAACGGGGTGGGAGCCGAGATGTGGCTCTACTGGCTGGGTCCTGGGATGTCTTCATCGAAAGGTGGCCTCATCATCGGAGTCGTCGTCGAAATCCTTGAAGTCAGCGCTGGTGGACTGGCGCGCCCAGGCTCCCCTTTCGGCCTCTCTCTCCTTGTGGGACTTGAATCTCCCCACGAAAATCTTGCGGTAGTTCAGGAACATGCCATTCAGCGCATCTATGGCCCGCTCGGCTGACTCCTGCTTCTGGAAGTGCACGAACCCGTAGCCCTTGGGCCCCTTTTCGTCACAGGCCACCTTGCAGGACAGGATGTTGCCAAAGGCCGAGAAGATGTTGTACAGCGCCTTGTTGTCGATGGTCTTGCCCAGGTTCTTGATGAAGACGTTGCCCACCCCGCTCTTGCGGAGCGACGGGTCCCTCTGGGACCACATGATGCGCACTGGCCTGCCATTGATAACGTCAAAGTTCATGGTCTCCAGGGCCCGCTTGGCGTCCACCGGTTGCTGGTAGTTGACATATGCATAGCCCAGAGAGCGCCGGGTGACCTTGTCCCTGCAGATGCGGATGGACAGGATGGGCCCGGCGGGGCTGAACTTCTCATACAGCATGGACTCGGTCACCTCGGGGTGCAGGTCGCCCACGTACAGCGAGGCCGTGGGAAAGTCTGGGTTCCCATCGTCCGAGCCCCCGGCCGCCGCCTCTTCCTCCTCTGCAGCCAAGGCCGCCGCCAGCTCTTCGTCCATATCCACCCTCCCGTAGGAAGGCGACGCAGCAGCAGCAGTCGCCTCCGCCAGGCTGGCCTCCTCAAGGCTGGCCTCCGCCAGGCTGGCCTCCGTGGCTGCCACCGCCGCGGCCGCGCCGCCAGCCTCTGCCTTCTCCCCGGCCAGGGCCGCCGCCTCCCGCAGGCTGGCCTCCGCTGGGGCCTCGGCCTCCACCTCAGCCTCCACCTCTGCTTCCGCCTCCGCCACGGAGGCCTCCGCCACCGCCTCCGCCACTGTCGCCGCGGCCGCCTCCGCTGCCGCCGCCGCCGCGGCCGCCGCTGCGGCGACCTCCGCCGCCACTGTCGCCGCGGACGCCACGGTCACCGCTGCCGCTGGGCCGCTGCCGCGACCTCCCTTCCAGGGAACTGAGGAGGCGGAGAGGCGGAAGGGCCGGTGGGCTCTGGAACGCGGGCCGGGGGCTCGCGCGGCGGCCGCGGACAGGGACCCTGCTGTGGCGGGAGCGAGCGAGTCACCCGGGGTGGCGAGCGCTGGCCACTAGCGCGCAGAGCCGACTCCGTCTCCGCAGCCCGCAGCCCGCAGCCTGCCCCTGCCCCTGTCCCTGCCCCTGTCCCTGCCCCTGCTGCCGCTGCCGCCGCCGCCGCCGCCGCCGCTCGGTCGTGGGCTGCTGGCGTGCGGGGCGCGGGCGCGAGGGCGGCGTGGGGTGGGGGGCGGGGGGTGTTGGCGTCTGTGGTCCGGGCAGCTGGGAAGGCTTCTGTCTCTTTGGTTCCCCCTGTGGCTGCTGCGGGGCTGCGGGGCTGCGGGCGGGCAGGCAGGCGGGCAGCGCGGGGGCGGGCTGAGCCAGGGCTGGGGTACCAGTGCGCAGCCTCTGGGGCGCCCACGCGCTGGGGAAGACGGTGCGGGGGACTGGGCTCGGCGCTGGACTGGAGGGCTTCGGGGGTCCCTGTCTTGGGCGGGCAGGAGGGAGGGGTGGGGGCTCTGCCCCTTCCCCCATAAGGGAAGCTTGCCCTGATTCAAGTGGGAACCTTGCAAGTGTGTGACAGTGGGTGGGGTGGCCCTGAAGATAGGCTAGCCCTGCCTGAAGGCGCCTAGAAGCAATGTTCCAGCATCCACAGGGGAGGGCTTCCCGCTGGAAACACACACACACACACACACACATAGGAGTTAGAGCAGCATGAGAATGCTCTCTGTGAGACACACACACACACAGGTGCTAGAGCAGCATGAGCATGCTCTCTCTCTCTCTCTCTCTCTCTCTCTCTCTCTCTCTCTCACACACACACACACACACACACACACACACACACACAGAGTGGAGCAACAGCATGCTCTCTCTCCCTTCCCAGCCACTCTCTCTCATTCTGTATGTGTCTGTGTGTCCACCTCACTGTCTCTGTCTCTCAAACTGGCAGAGGCACTAAAAAGCATTGCTGTCAATCTAATTCTCTATGTCTGTGTCTCTGACTTCTCTGTCTTGCTCCCTGTCACACACACACACACACACACACACACACACAGACACACAACAGGTCACCACCACCACTGCCACCCAGGGAAAGCCTGAGTCTTCCTAGCTCCCCATGCAGCCCTCTGAGCCATTTTGTGAGCCTGCTCCCCCTTCCAGTTCTCTTATCACCCCTTTCCACCCACCCCAGTAACATTTCCGAAGGAGAGAATAAAGAATGCTTGCTCACTCATAAGGCCCTGCCACAAGTACTGCACACAGAGCCTGGGCCAGGCCCTGGGGATGCACAGGTCTGGAAGACAGAGTAAGGTGGGCTGCCTTTGAGCTTCTCTGGGGAGCAGAGAACCTAGACTGCAAACTGCAACCCACTCCACCCTCAGCCTCTCCAAGACTCTGCCACAGCACAGGGGCTTCTGTAAACCTAGGGCTCTTCTACACAGCCTCAATACCCACGGCCAGGTGGGAAGTGAAAATCAAGAGCCCCCAGCCTCTAGGGCAGTCCCCAATGAGAAGTTAGAAAGCCAAACCTGGGCTGGGTGGGTTAGACAAGGGCTCAGAAAGGCCAGGTCCAGAGCCAGGTGCTTGTTAACTCTTGGCTGGATGCCCTTGAGGTTCCAAGAACCTGGACCAAGAAGTTCACATCCCTGCCCAGAAGGCAAATGAGAACAGGAGCTGAAATCTCACTTTGGGATAAAAGGCAGAGTCCCCAGTCACCAGCTAGTGCTTCTGGCACTGTGGGCTGGGGTGTAAAACCCAAGTGTGGTCAGGAGACAGTTTATACCTACTCACTGCTGGTGTGGAGAGAGCAACCATGGGGGAGGGGCAAACAGAACTGAATGCTCAGGGGACAGTCAAGCTGATATCCTTCAGAGTATAGAGCAAAACAGAGACTCTTGTCCCTTGTCCTTCAGAAAGGAGGACCAGATGTTGAGCATTCTGCTAGGAATCAAGGCAGCTGTGCTGAA
This sequence comes from Mus minutoides, assembly GCA_902729485.2. Taxonomy (NCBI): domain Eukaryota; kingdom Metazoa; phylum Chordata; class Mammalia; order Rodentia; family Muridae; genus Mus; species Mus minutoides. The sequence continues at coordinate 218,649 of LR749485.1, read as the reverse complement.
GAGGAAATGCCCAAGGACCCAGTGGTGTGGACAAAATCCCCAGTACCACAGGCTGGAAGAGTTAGGGCTCTATAGCAATGGCCATGTCACAGTTCAGCATCTGTGAGGAAAGGGGCCATGTGGTCAAAGTAGCAGAAAGTGATTTGAACATCAGCTTGCGTACAAGTGTGGCAGCACCCCCCCCTCCAAATCTGTGGGAGAACATAAAGAAATCTGTCAGACTGAAGTAGTTACATAGGAGTCAGATCAAACTTTTCCTGTCTGCACTACCATTGCAGGAATAGGGCTTCACCTTTACCAGGGATTTCCTGCACAGGATCTATGAAGAAAACAGATAAAAACCCAAACCGTGGTGGCCTCAGACTTCTTGATTGACTCCACTATATTAGCCCAGGCTGCCTGTTTACATAACAAATTGCCCTGCCCCCAGAAGACTGAGTTGTGTATTTTTATTGTTGTTGTTGTTGTTGTTTTGGTTTTTTTTTTCTTTTTTTCCAGTGAAATTTCATGGAAAACAGTGTGTGTTTAATCTTGACTTCGTACAGGTGTCATTCTGGTGTGTTCTTTCATCATGACCTCTGCTGTCTACCATGCCCAGTTCTATTCAACACATCCCCTTCACTCTCCAGTTAACCCCTACACTCACTAAAATCCCATCTTGGGTGTGCACCCTGTTTTCTCCAGTTGCTCATCTCCAGAGTCTCCCCTGGGCTGTTTCCCTTTCCTGGCTATTGTTCACAGCACAGCCAACCCATGGATGCACAACTGTGTCTGTGTCCTGTGGGCTTATAGCCCCTTGTGACCAACAGTGGCAACGCTTGGCCTTAGGCTGGTTCTATCTCTAGCCAGTATGGAATCACTCTACTCACTCCCATCATGGCTGGGCCAGTTCACACTAAAGCCAGAAGAGTTCCACTCTCCCTGTGACCTCCTGGAGACCTGTTGGGCTCTGCTTCCTTCACAGCAGCAAGTCTGACTTGGGTTGGACGAACTGCAGCAAGTTTTGTATGTGATTTCCTCATAGCTGAGAGGTTTTGCACTATTTCAATTATTTATTGAATGTTTGAACACAGTGTCTCATCAGCTCTGTGTGATCAGACTATGGAGTCCATGAAATTTCACAAGCCAGCACAGGTACCTGTCAGGCCACCTGAGTCCATCCTGTTTATATAAGTAACACTGCTTTCTCTAATGGCAAAAGCCACACAGGATAGGACAACATGAACTGGAGAAGTGACCCTGTGGGCCATGAGCGGGCAAGACCTTCCATCTCTCCCTGAGTAGCTGGTGCACAGATGGGAACATCAGCCTCTTCAAAAACCCAGCTCTCTGCACCTAGGAAGAGCTTGTGTCAGCAGACACAAGGGGGCAGGGATCTAGTAGGGCTTGGGAGCTGAATGTCTTCCCCTAGTGGTCTAGGATGGGATGCCTGCAGACAGAGGGGACAGGTGAGCTGTGCCTCACCATGTCAGGTGTCTATGCAAGGTGGAGGGCCAGGAGGAAGTCAAGATATCTGTGTGGGTCTGGAAGATAGGAGAGTTGACATGTGACCACACAAGAGGGGCTTCTATGACAGGATCAGCAGACCAATGATAGGGCAAATCAACTGGAGGGTGACTCCAAGTTCAGGGCTCCACAAGAGTCCGCTCTGACTTAGTAGATATGCCCACTGACTCCATGCACATCAGAGGCATAGGTGCAGGGGAACAAGTCCTATGTCTACAAATATGTCCCAGAGACCATGTTTAAGATCCCCAGTCACAGTAATGAGAGCAGTACAGTGACTTGGACCCCAGCTGGAGACTGCCCAAGTCTTTTCTCTGCAGCCTCGTGAAGGTCTTATATCCATTGTTACAGCTAGTTTGTAGTGAGTTTATCCCACCTGTAAGCAGAAGTATTCCGAGTACTAAGCCCTATGACAGAGGTAAGGAATGTCCAGCATCCCTAGAGGGAGGGGGCCCTGTCAAATGGGAGGGAGTGCCACTGATGTCCCTCATTTAATGATTCACAAGTATTCCTCAAGGGCTGTGATGGACACCATGACTTCACACAGCCAGACTGGTCCCTGTACTCAGAGAGCTTACTTTCCCCTGAGAATCTCAAGACATACTTGTCAAAAAAACCTGAAAACAGGCACAGGTCGAGATAAAGCACTTTGGAACATAAAGAAGATGATTGGGAGCACACTTTTCTAGAATCCAGGAGGCAACAAGGGAGGAACTTGGAGCCCAGGGAAACCCTTGCTGGAGATGATGATGAACTGCTAGTCTTGTCTGGAAAACCTGCCTAGAAGACAGAGCTTCAGTGTATCGCGTCACTAGGGCAGAAGCCCCGGGTGCTAGTGGAACCTAGGGGCTGCCTGACATTCACTGGACCCTGGAGCTTATTGTGACAGAGGGATGAAGGAAGTAACTAGGGAGGAGGGAGGGTGGGAGGGCAGTAGTCCAGATATAGGTCTGGACTCATTCAGATTGCTGTGGGGAATCAGGAAGAACCCTAAGGCTGGGGAGGGCCCACATACAGGGATCCATTTCTCTCTCTGGTCACTTCTCTGTGTGGCAAGTACAGACAGAAGCAGAAAAACAAGGTACTATGCCTTGATAGCCATTCCCTGTGAGACCATAGTATCTTTCCAGACTGAAGCATGAGTCTGTGGTGTGATGCATGGATTCTCAAAATAATGTACAAATAAGGAGATAGCATTCACTATATCTGTAAAGGGAATCGTTGACCAACCAACCATCTGAAACGCCATAAAGTTTATGAATGAGTGAGTGATATATAGGAGGTACAACAGTTCCTTGCCTTCCAGCAGTCTTCTCCAAATGATAATGGATAAGTAGCATCAACCCAAGGATGATAGCCAAACCCTGTCTGAGGGACATCCTCATCTCGCTGTGTACTTGGAGACACCACTCTGCCTGCAGGCTGTCTCAATATCCACAGACTATCAAATGCCAGCAGAAGCTCTTCAACTCTACTGCCATCCTGCCACCTGCATTCCCTCCCTCCCTCCCCTCCCTCCCTCCCTCCCTCCCTCCTTCCACACTCCCAGCTCCACTCAGTGAGCAGACTCATCTGAAGGATGAATCATTCCACCCATGGCCTGTCCTTAAATTGTCAGAATGGCTGCCTCTTTCACTTTGACTCAAGTGTAAATTTTTCCTCTGGCTGTACTATGCTTACCTCTTGCCAAATGACCCCTTCAGTCTTCTATAGACCCTGGCCAACTGGAACTCTCTGATAATTCCATGACACTCCTCTCTGCTCTGGATTCTATTCCTGAGGGCTCCCCCTTCTTGTAATTTCTGAATCTTTTCTAAGGAGTAGATACATTTTAACAGTGGTTTGCAAATCACATGCTCCACATTTATGACTTAGATTGTTACAGTTGTTCTCAAAACACATGCTCATGCACCGGCAAGAACGGAATTTTGTGTGTTTTTAAGTCCCAGGTGTTCGGTCCTCTTCAAAGGCAAATACATATATAAAAGACATATGACCAAAGTGCTACCCCCTTTGCAAGTCTTTGCCATTCAGTCTCCTGTGCTGTTCTTCATAGAGAGAACCCTAGGTCTCTTCTGGGTGTACCTAAAGACAAGAAGAAGTAAGACCTTGGTCTATCCTAACTGTGTCCCTTCCTCTCACCATCCTCTCTTACCTTGTTTCTGTTCCTAGCTCTGCCCTCTCCCTGAAGTTGGGAATCCCTTTGAATTTTTGTCCTTGGTGCTGCCTGAGGAGCCACAGCCCTCAAAAGATATGGCACTGGCCTGAGGTTGGGCAGAAGAAATGAAGCACACATCGTTCTGATAGCTCTCAAGCACTGCTGGCCATCTGCTACCTCAGAACCTTGGAACAAAACTAGTTTAGAGGCCGAATCTTAGAGACTAACATGTAACCATTCTCTGCTTTTGTTCCTGCTGGAAGTTGGACAGTGTGAACCTCTCCTGAAGGATCCTTCAGGATGCTCCCTTTGCCCTAATCCTTCCTTGAAAGCAACAGCAGAGAATGATCACAGTGAGAGGTTACATCACAGCTTGCTCATCTTCCTCTTTGCCCTTAACCAATTCACTGTCCATCACGTGCTTCTAGGTTTCCTTGCCCCTGTGTCAGAATCACAGGCAGTTTCGAGGACTGATCACCTAACAGTGTACCTAGGATGCAGTAAAGGCCACGGCTCACGAGTGCTGCTTACCTTGGACCTGTTGCTGTATGCTCATTGATCGTCCTTACCTTTGGAGTCCTGGGCTGTACAAAGGGACATTCATCAAAAGTGATCACGAATGGCCAATGTTTTCCACCAGGGCCTGGCAGGCACTCAATGCCTATACAATAGACTCCTTATTAATACCATCTCCCTCTGTCCTGAGGCTGGCTTGTTCATCTGGTTCTTGAAGCCAGATGAACTTTTCTTTCTGGTACCCTAGGCTGCCTGGATGTTTCCCTCTGACTAGGATCAAAGTGTCAGAACAGAGGGAGTCTGACCCCCTGGCTTCAGTCCTTGGTAAAGGCCACTTTTCACTCCAGGCTACTGCCTGATTCTCTTCCCCTAACCCACTTGGCTTACTCCCTTTGTAGGCCTTCTCCCAACCAGAGCAATCTTAGGATCCATTGATTGTTTTTTACCCCCCTGGGGGTTCAGGGTATTTGCAAATTAGCATATGAAAGCCTGGCACTTCCACCCTCTCAAGTGGTGTGAAGCTACCTATTTGCTCAACAAAATTGTGCCTGAGTCAGGAGTGTTTTCTGTCTCTACTTTCAGACATCTGGACACACTTCAGAAACCAAGATGCTTTGCTGCTGTGCAAATGTACCGGGTGCCTTCTGATGCTGTAATGCCCTTGCTGGGACAATATTACCAAAGTTTAATGTTATAAAGTGGCCATTCCTGGCTTACTAAAGTGTGCACACTGCAGTCCTTCTGCAATTATGGTTCCAGTCTGCCTCACAGACAGAACCTTTACTCTCCACAGTAAGACCATGGTAAGGTCTCATGAAGTCAAGAGGAAGGACCTTTCCACCCCCTCTCTACCTGGTTTGTCCAGAAGGCATGAAAGAGATGGGCTCTCTGAGCACTTTGTACCTCATCCCTTTTCTTCTCCCATGATCATCTGAAAGTTTGATACATGTGGATTCCCTTTGGAATCAATTTCGCAATCTCCAAATACACTCCCTATGTCTGTCTCCTGCAGATACAGACCCTCAAAGAGGAGGCAGACAAAGGATCATTAAACTATTTGGCTTGTAACAGCACACGAAATTGGTGTTAAGAGCATCTCCATGTTACATTTGGTAAACTTTGTTAATTTTGGCGTCTTTCATACATTGTGATTCAACCACTGGCCTGAGTGCAGAATCTGGGATATGATTTAACCCAAGGCAGTCTTGTTCCACTGTTGGTCATGGAAACTACCAGGTTTTGCTGCCCAGATCAAACACAAGCCGTCACCACAGAGGCCATATCTGCACAGCAAGGTAATGATTGGCAGTCCACACAGATACACTAGGTTACTAGAGAACATGGGAATCTGTGGTTTTGTATGATTTTCCAAGCCCATACAGTTTCCAGTTGGCAGTGTCTATGCCTTAAGCTTAAGGATCAAGATCTAGGCTCTCAGCTATTGCTCTAGCACCATGCCTGCCTGACCTCCTGCTGCCCCATGCTCACCACCAAGATAGTCATTCACTAATCCTCTGAACTGCAAGCAAGCTCTAGTAAACTCTTCCCTAATTTTCCTTGGCCAAGGTGTTTTAACACAGCAATGGAAAAGTAGTTGTGAGGGAGGTCTCCCTTCAGACCTGTGACCACAACTCTAGGTGAGATGTACAGTAAAGACTCCTCATGTGTAAGTGAAGTCCATTCCATGTGGGGCAGACTGGTGTGCAGATGGGCGATGCCTGCTGGGAGCTCTATTGTCCGGAACATTGGATTCAGCATAATGGGCACATGCACAGTGAGAAGACCACTGGTGTGTGTGTGTGGGGGGGGTGATTCCTTCACCACCTTCTTCTATGAAACTGTAGCTGGAAACATGTGCCTCAGGCAGTCTTTGTAGATCTGGAGCCTACTGTAGTTGCTGAGTTCTGAAATCACTTGAAATCTGGCCCCTCCACCCAGAGCAGTTTATCGCTTGGAAAGAATATGCAGCCCTCAACAATGCCCATGGCCACTCACTCCACCACTGGCCTTGATATCATCGAACCAGGACAGGATCAGAACCATGAGCTGCCTTGTCAGTGTACAGGACTTGAGGGCTTCCTGGTATTCCCCAGCTTTGGAGAGTACACCAGTTCCTGCTTCACCTCTCAGCTGATGGGAGTGGCTTTCTACTGACTATAACCAGAAGCCCAAAAAAGAGTTCCCCATCTATCCAGCCCTAAAAGTGTCCACAGCTGTAGTGGAGCCCTACAACTCCATCCTGACCACACATGGAATGACAGACTGTGCCTTCATAGTGGACAAGGAGTCCATCTGTGACATCTGTCACCACAACAGGGATATCGAGGACTCAACTTATAAACCTCAACCACCTCATCAGCCAGATCAACTTCTGTGTCAGTTTCCTTGTGCTCTGGTGGGCCCTTCCACATGGATGTGACAGATTTCCAGAGCAACCTGGTGCCCTACCCCCTCATCTCCTTGGCCTCCTATGCTCCATCATCTCTGCAGAGAAAGCCTACTGTGAGCAGCAGTCAATGGCAGAGTTCAGCAATGCCTGGGTGAACCTGCCAACCTGATGGTGAAGTGTGACGCATAGCATGGCAGGTACATAGCCTAGTGCCTGCTCTGCCATTGAGAGGTGCTACCCAAGGATGTGAATGCTGCCATCACTTCCATCAAGATGAAACACACCATGCATTGTGCCAGAGGCTTCAAGATTGGTGTCAATTACTAGCCAACCACTGTGGTGCCTGTGGGTGATATGGCCAAGGTGCAGCTTGCAGTGAGCTTGCTGAGCAACACAATCGACATTGCTGAAGCCTGTTCTTGCCCAGACCACAAGCTTAACTTAATGTAGGCCACAAGGGCTTTTGTATACTGGTATGTGGGTGAGAGCATGGAGTAGGGGAGGTCTCTGAGGTTGGGGAGGATGTGGCTGTCCTGGAGAAGGATTATGAGGAAGTAGCCATGGACTCTATGGTGGTTTGTATATGCTTGGTCCATGGAGTGTCACTATTGTGAGGTGTGGCTTTTTTGAGGATGTGTGTCACTGTAGGGTGAACTTTGAGACCCTCCTCCTAGCTCCGTGCACGCAGTCTTCTCCTAACAGCCTTCAGATGAAGATGTAGAACTCTCAGCTCCGCCTGCACCATTTCTTCCTGGATGCTGCCATGGCTTGCTGATACTGGACTGCATCTCTGAACTTGTAAGTCAGCCCCGATTAAATGTTGTCCTTATAAGTGTTGCCTTGGCCATGGTGTCTGCTGAGAGCAGTAAAAACCTAACTAAGACAGACTCCTATGGGAACAGGGATGAGGAAAAAGGATAGATAGCTACTTGCAGCTTCTCCACTGTGTTTGTTTCAAAATCCTTTCAAATTAAAGTCTCCTTACAGCAGCAGCAGCAGCGGCAGCGGCAGCGGCGGCGGCGGCGGCGGCGGCGGCGGCGGCGGCGGCGGCGGCGGCGGCGGCGGCGGCGGCGGCGGCGGTGGAAGAAGAAGAAGAAGAAGAAGAAGAAGAAGAAGAAGAAGAAGAAGAAGAAGAAGAAGAAGAAGAAGAAGAAGAAGAAGAAGAAGAAGAAGAGGAGGAGGAGGAGGAGGAGGAGGAGGAGGAAGAGGAAAAGGAGGAGGAGGAGGAGGAAGAAAAAGAAGAGAAAGAAAGTGAAAAAGAAAAAAGAAAGATAACAAAAGTAATTGAGACCCTCCTCTTTTAGTAGTCTCTCTGTATTTCACTTTGGGAAGCCATGTTCTCTTTGTTGAGTCTTTCCTTGGGTTTGCTTGGAGTTCATTTGTTTCCCAGAGCTTTGCTTTTCTCATTTTTCCACAGGTTTGGGACCTTTCTAACATTGTTTCTTCTGATGGTGTATTTATTGCTGTGTACACAATGACAAACAAATCTGGTGACTCCCCTTTTCCCCATAGCTTAATGAGTTTCTTGATGGCTTTCCTTCCATTGCCTTTTTGAGGATGCATTAAGATATTTCTGACACATGACAAATTGCTTATATTTCCAGTATGCAATCGGCAGGTTCAACAAGTGATGTACAGAATATTCACCACAGCTGAAAACATGTTCTCCAGCCCTTAGCAACGCTTCCCTCTCCCTCACACTGACACTCTCCTCTCTGTCTCTAGGCAAACAGATATGCTTTCTGGAAATGAGGGCTTCTTTGTATTTCCCAGAATTGTGCACAAATGGAGATTGTCAAACACACACACACACATACACACACACACAGACACACACACACACCACAGTATGGACCTTTTGAAGGCTCTGACTTCTTTTAATCCTAATAGTAATTATTTTGAGATTTTCTTATTTTACTTCCTCAGTCAAGGCTCTGTCTGCATTCATTGCTGGTCAGTGTTTTTCTCCATAGTTACACAGCGGCTTGTTTATGTTCTCAGCTTGTGATAGGCATTTGGATGTCTCCATGCTACATGTTTGTTATACATCGGGCATTGAGGAACATCACACATCGATCTTCACACAAGGTTCCTGGGTGTGTATTCTTACTTAGCTTTGAGAGACCTTTATGTACCTAATCATTGAATTGTGTGGTAGTTATGTACTCAATCCCTTATAGAATGCCAAGCTGTTTTCCCAGGTGGTTTGGGAAGTGAACACTGACAAATGATCTATCCAAATCTTTATGTAGGTGATGACCTGACCCTGGTCTGCCACATTGATCATGTGAATATATTTGCTTTTTTCCTATAAATTTGATGATGAGCAAGCAGGGTTCAGAGCAACTATTTCCTTAGCCCTGTGAGTCTCAACTTTTGGGGTTGAAAGATCTTTCACTTGAGGTTTCTTAAGAGCATTGGAAAACACATCTATCTACATTTTGATTCATAACAGTAACAATAATTACCATTAAGAAGTAGCAATGAAAATAGTTTCATGCTTGGAGTTCACTACAGCATGAGGAATGTCTTTTTCTTTAGTTGAAATGGAGATGGACCCCACAAGCCATCAGGCATCAAAACCAGCTGCACTGTGTGTGTGTGTGTGTGTGTGTGTGTGTGTGTGTGTGTGTGTGTGCGCGCGCGCGCGTGCATGTGTGTGAAGTCTCTCACCTCTGACTCTATAGCTGTTTGGGATATTTGGTCTTTTGTCTGCATGCCACCACCCGTTCAATATCTTTTTTTTCTTCTCTGCCTTTAGACCTCCTTCCTCTGCCGTGTTTCTGCTATCCATCAATGTCTTTTGCTGAATTTTAAATTAACATAACTAGAAAACATGAACCTTCATAAGTTTCCTGAGGTGGGATATGATCCTGAAGAAAGTAGATGCAAAACTGGCATTCAGTGCCCACCCAGTTGAACAGTTCTCTGCTTTGAGTCTGTATGTTGATGATGGAGCATTCAAAGCTGCAGGCTCAGTCAATGACTTTCATCCTGTTCTTAGAGAACTGGGAAGGGAATTCGAGAAACATTATCATGTTGTTAGAGTTTGTGTGTGTAGTTTGGGTGAACCCTACTCTCTTACAAGGCAGAGCAAGAGGGACTGGGACCAAAGGGATATTTGCAAGACCATAGCTGCTAAATGATCTCTTATGATGAGTAAGGTCTCCAGTTTAGCAAGCCTCTAACCCTGCAACCCTCTCTTTTCCTAAGCGTTGTATTTTGGACACCCCTTCTGAGGATCTTCTACATGATGCTGTTGACAAAGTTACTCCACTGTATGCTGATCCTCCATGCTGATCTCTCAGCTTCAGAGCTGCCATCTTTGTACCTCAAGATCAGGTGTTAGTGGCACCCAAAAATTTACCCATTTGTCCATTCCAGCCATATACTTGGTCATGGCAACTTTGCTGAAAGTGGCTGTGGCTAGTGCTGGTTAGTTTTTTGTCAGCTTGAAGCAAGCCAGAGTCATCTGGAAACAAAGAACTACAATTGAAGATTCACCTCCATCAGATTTGTGTATGGCAATATCTGTAGTGTATTTTCTTCATCAGTGATTGATACAGCTGATCCCAGACCACTGTGGGTGATGTAATGCCTGCAAAGATGGGCCTGGGCTATATAAGAAAGCAAGCAGGAAAATCCAGGGGAAGCAAGCCAATAAGAAAGTTTTTTTCCAGTCTTTAATTCCATTCATAGCCCTTGTAATCGTCCACCTCCTGTTTCTCTACAAAACAGATTCAAACAACCCAGTAGGCCTAAACTCAGATGCAGACCAAACTCCATTACACGCATACTACACAATTAAAGGTATCTTAGGAGGGTTTTTTTTATAGTAGGTCTATTTCTAATAATCCCAGACCTCCTAGAGGACCCTGACAACTATATACCAGCTAAGCCACTCAATACACCACCCTGATTCCTGACTTGGCTTCCCTTGATGATGGATTGTAACCTGTAAATCCAGTCAACCTTTTTTATCCCACGGGTTGTGTTGTTGTGGTTGGTTGGTTGGTTGGTTGGTTGTGGTATTTATCACAGCAACATAAAATAAGCAACAACATTAATTGGTTCCAGGATAATGGTGTTCTTTCTGTGATGGACCTAACCATGTGGCTTTTATGCACTAGGCTCTAGTGGGAGGAAAGTGGAGAATTTGAAGTTTTGTACTGGAAAACCTATTGACAGTTCAGCTTAATAGATTGCTCTGTGGGAGCTTGGAAGATAAATTGAAGGAAATGAGATGAAGAAAGCCTAACTTGTGAAATGTCAGATGGAAGTTTGCTAGTCCCTCAAAGACTTTGTTTATGGACCACTCAAGTGATATATTTCAATTAAGAACCTGTGGTTACATGACAGAAGAGTTCCAGACTAGGATTGAGCTACATTCAGAGAAGCTTCTTAAGGGCAGAGAAGTTGGAGTCTAGTGTTCCTAAGCTGCATAGCATGTATGACTTTAAGTGAAGAAGTATGATCTAGGGTAAAACAGTGAAAGGTAACTATCACATTGAAAATCAACTTCAGATCCTATGAATCCCAGAAATGGACTGAGGATACCTGTGCAAAACAGAGTTAAATTATCTATATATGAAAATTAACATACTCACTTTTCTCATTTATTCTTTTGCTTTTTAAAATACAGTAAGCATGGCACAGTAGCAGCTAAAAGGGCTTAGGAAAATCACAGAAACAGAATGACAGCAGCTCTGGATTACAGTTAACTCCCCTGTCTTATAGTAAACTTCCTTATAAAATGAAAGACATGGATGAAATTTCCATTTGGGAATTGGAAACAAGTTTTAAAATGAAAGCACACAATGAATTCTGTGGATGAGTTAAATGGAAGATGAGAAGGAAGAGCTGCCACCGGTGGATAAGATAAGAGGAAGCATAGGGAGGAAAGCATAGAGGGGCAGGGGTTTGTTTCACTTGGTTCAAGCATGAGGACCTGAGTTAGATCCCTACTACCTACAGAGGAAAGGCTAAGCGCATGGCCCACGCTTATAATGCTATGGAGGCAGAAATAGTGAGAACCCTGTGGCATGTGGCCAATGCGACTCAAAAGAATCAGGTGGAACGTGACTGAGGAGGACATTGATGACAGCCATTGTCCTCTTTACACTTCCTACAAGAACAGTGCTGCAAATATGATAGGCAAATGAAGAAATTAAGTAAAGGATCAGAAATATCACTTACTGTATTCAAGAAGAGACTTTAAAATGTGAGAAGATGAATGATTTTTCAGAGCTGTATAAAGTTGATAAAAGACATCAATTAGTTGAGCCTTGGAACTTCAAGGAATGGAGATGTGAAGTCCGCAGTACCCGTAGATGTAAATACCATAGGACCTGCCTTGGATTGTCTTGTCACAGCACTGTTTCAGTGAAATGTATTAAGACAAATATAACACTCTGTATCCTAGTTTCAGATTAATCCCTTAATTTAATTTGAAACACTTTAGTGAAGTAGGAAAACCATGAATTGACATACATTGTTTCTATGTATACTCAATAGTATAAGAGGGATTGAAAAACAAATCATGCCAATGGGTTGAGGTAAACCCACTATCTCTGTTTGAAAATACATACACTTAGCTTGAGGTAGGAAGAAGTCTAAAACCCTGCCCGTGAGGGGTTGAGTCCTTGGCCTTCTGAGTTTGAAGGTTTGTGGTTTCTTGTTATTTTCTTCTGTATGTTTTAATAATGTTTTCCTAGATAAAAAACCAATTGTCTTATCTTAAAAGAAAAAGAACCTGTGGTTTCTGGTCCTCAGCTGTAGTTCAGAAATCAGCTGTGATTAACAAGAATTGAGCACCATTTAAATGAAACCTTTTGCTTTACTGTGACACTTGATGCATGTTAGGTGGGACTGAAAACTCTGTTGTGATTAATAAGGGACCAGTATCACTGGGATGCAGTCTTCTGAGAGGTGTTTCCCTGAGGGTCAGCACACAGAGCTGTGGTCCAGAGGGGGCCAAAGCTCCACCCTAAACTAGAAGTCAAGCCTCCAAATGTGTTATAGAATCCCACGTGGTACTGGATTTGAAGACACAAAAGAGTCATGATGAACAACAGCTAAGATTTGGCATTGTAAAAGGCCACTTGTGAAAGTTCAGCTTTAGTCGCAATGAATACCCGGAGATACTGGAGATTCCAGGACCATAGGACAACAACCAAAAAGTCATAGGTGTGAAATGGAGGTGGCATGAGACTGCTGGATAAGCTGTCTCTGTACATGGCAGAGATGGAGAAGCAGGATTACCCAAATTCTACTTTTAGAGTCCAGAAGATCATGACTTAGTTCCAGATATTAGACATAGAATTACTGGAATTTGTAGGTATACTGCTGGAATTGATTTCACTCATGTGTGATTACTCTTAGTACCTGCTTCTTCCCTTTTGGGGTAGAAAATACAAACCTTAGCTTTTGTTTTACAGGAAACCACAGTTAAGAGATTTCAGATTTTTAAACGTTAACTTGGAAGATTAAAGTGTTTGAGTTTTTAAAGACTGGGGAGCTTTTAAAGTGATATTGTGTTTTAGAATGTGATAACAGCATGAGAGTTATGGGATGAAGAAGAAATAAAAGATTATGGTTTAGTAGTGTTATATTTTTGTGTCAAATTGACAAGATGTCAAGTGTGCTAATCAGTTTTTTGTCAATTTGACAGAAATTAGAGTCATCTTGAATGGGAAACTTCAGTTGAGAAATTGCCTCCACCATGTCTCTGGGCCATTTTCTCTATTGCTGAATGATATGGGAGGGTCTAGCCCACTTTGAGTGGTGCCAGAATTGTGTAAGTGGTCCTGAGCTGTGTAAGAAAGGAAGCTGGGCAAGCTGGGGAAGCAAGCCCATACACAACATTCTTCCATGGTTTCTGCTCCAGTTCTTGCTCCTGGTTTCCTTCCTGAGTTCTTGCCTTGGCTTCTCTTGATGATGGACTGTAACCTGTAAACCAAATCAACTCCCTCCTCACAAGTTGCTTTTGGTCATGGTGTTTATCACAGCAACAGGAAACAAACTGGAATGCAAGTGATTAAGACCATCATTCAGCTATTCATTCATAGGGGCCTTTCATATGTGCTTTCCCTGTATATCAATCAGTAATACCACTGGAGTGACACCATTGTTGGTCTCCTAAAAAGACCATCAGTGGCCATCTTGAGCTCCTGAATCCATTACTACCATGTCCAGAAAGCTCTGCAGTTCCCCTGACCACCCTAACCCCAATGCTTCTCCAAGATCCTAATCCTATCCGTGTTCCTCTTCCTCTGAGAATCCATTCTTCTGATCCAAAATTTCAGTCTCTTCAATGTTCACCTGAAGACAGACACAGATGGAAGACAGAACCATGGACAGGAATGGAACAGGGTCAAGTTAGTACCTAGCTGAGAGACTGCCCCAGCAGACATGCTAACAGCCTCAAACTATGCAGATGTTTCCTAATTATTATTATTAAACCACAAGTGGGACCATCAATATGGTGAAAGGCCATCAATATGGCCTACATATGCTCATGTGTATTAATACTTGTTATTTCAGATGGTAGAACTCTTTGTGAAGGATGGAGAGGTGTGGCTTTGAGGGAGGAGCTGTATCACTGGAGGCATGCTTTGAAGTCTCAAAATCTCAGTTCCCATTTTGTCTCTTTTCTTCCTACTTGTGGATTAAAATGGAAGCTCTTGGGTCTATGTTGACTCTAACCCTATGAAAGTGTAATTCCAATTAAATGCTTATTTTATAAGTTGCCTTGGTCATGGAGTTTTATCATAGCAATAGGAAAGTAACTTAGATAGCCTCCTGCCCCTTTGTGTCTCCCTACCTAACACTGCCATCCTTACACTTGCTCATATGTCCTATGTGTCTCACTCTTCTTCAAATCCTTAAATACTCCCTAAAGCTGATGAAGGAGTATATTTTGTACAAATACAGGCTGTAACTATTAATACTGACAAGATATATAGAGAGCTATGTATTTAGCGATCCCATTTCCTTCTTATGTAGCCAATTTGTGAGCCAACCAACACGTAGGTCGCATATATGGCTCATGGTCTCTAGTCATAAGGAGTAGTCTAGGGATGGGCCCCAGGTCCCTAGCTAATCACAATGGTAAGCAGCACCCAACCCTTCTATCTGCAGAGGAACCTAGGGGTGTCTTGTCATCCCTGCCCTCATAGCTCCTTGATTATCACCTCATTTTCTAAGATTAGGGAAAGTCATGAGAGATCATATGGACGATGTTTCTGCAGAATATGGTGTTTAGGTGGATTTGTGTTTAGAGGAAAATTTGTTTGAAGATGGATTCAGAGCTTCTTCTCTCTGGTTGAGGGCAATTCCTCACAGGAATGATTCCACATCAAGGTTCACCATGCCTCTCTTTTCTCCTGCCATCGTGTATGAGACTAGGATCAGAAGACTCAGGACATGGAAGTGTTATCATTGCCAAGTGGGCCCAGAAGATAATGTCATGAAAATATGAACCCTGTAGTTGTCCAGTTGTCTCCAAATAGATACCTCGTGAGGATGTAGGCACCTAGGCTGAGAGTTCAGATTTGAGCCAGAGCACTTCTAACTGCAGCACATAGCACAGCAACCCTTGGAGCCTGTGATCAGTGAAATAATACATTCAATATTTGTGCCTTCAACCAGACTCCTTCCCAGACCTGCTTACCCATGCAACCCTACAGATTCTCCCCTGTGTTTTTCTGTGCCCTCAGATTCCCATTATCATGTGGTGATATAGTATGAACTTCCACTTTATAAATACCATGTGTAATTGCCCTAGGATCCTGGAGCACTATAGAAGGCTCCCAATCTGTCTAAATATTCTGTATGTTCCTGTGAGATTTACTAAGGTAGCTTACCTGGCTGGAGCCCTTCATGTTATGACCCTTTCCTTTGCCCACACAGACCAGAGTATGTATGTTGTGCTTCTGCAGCTCATCTTGCAGTCGGGGAAGGGGCTGGTGTCTCTCCACTACTTTTGAACAAACAGCTTCTCTTTTCAATGGAAAAGTGAGTCATATGTTTTTTTTTAATTTTTAATCAAATAACTCTTTGCATTAGTCGATTTATTTTTAATGTTCGAGCAATGTTTCCATTGCATCTAGTCTCTAAAAACCCCTTTAAGTGTGCTCATGAAGCCTTAGCAGCACAATGCAGCCTTTGAGGCCAGAGACCTATCTTCAGAGCCCTGTACTGAAGTGATCACCATGGCAACCATGTCCAGTCTTTGGGCAGTGTGGCAGATGGGAAAGAAGATGACTCAGACACTGCAGAACACTTAAGATCAGGAATATGGCTTTATACAATGCGTCATGAAGGCTCCTGGTGAGGGAAGTCACACTGAAACACTCCCAGATTAGTGGATCTGCTTATTCTAGGGTGCAGCAAAAGAGAAAACTGGGGTGTACACTGCATACGGGGATGCTGACTCCGGGTCCATAGTTTTTTCTGTGTATAGGGGAAGGTTTCCAGTAGACAAGCTCCCACCTCACTTGGAGCATGGTACATATGGGAAAGACAGGGTCAGTTGTTTCCCCCCAATGCCTCTCTGTCCAATATGGAGTGGTGGTCTTGATGGCCAGAGTATGAATTAGATGATCAGAATACTCAATACTATCATCAGAGATATTCAAACTCCTATCCAGGAAATCTCTGAGGTTGTAACTGCCATACATATGGCTAATATTGAGAAATGTCCCATGATTTCCATCTATGCTCAGAATCTGCGTTTCCCAGTACAACCATAATCTTTGTTTTCTCCATATTCATCGAAATTTCTTCCTACAAAATGTCTGATTATGGACATCACCCAGCAGAGTTATTCTACTACCTGGCTTTAATACATGATTCACCCAGTTTCTAATTAAAGGGGATTACATGAGAATCCTTGGTTATATTTTTCAGAGGAGATGAGAATATCTCTTCATTAATTTTTAATTTTTTTTCAGTACAGGGGAATCATCAAACTCCAGGACCATACATGGGTTAGGTAAACAACTCCATAACCAATCCACATATCCAGTCTTCTTTAATTTCTTTGGGTGGATTCCAGAGTCTCACTCAGTTGCTCAGGCTGGCTTTAACTCAGTTTATATCAAAGACAAGCTTTGAACTTGTGATCCTCCTCCTTCAACTTCCCACATAGGTGAGACTACAGGCCTATTTCACCAAAATCTCTTCAATTCTTGAACAAGAGGAGAAACAAAGATTCTCTGCTTAACCAAACTTTATCTATGCTTTTGAACCTGTCTTAGGTTCATTAATGCACTTCTTTAAAAAAAAAATCCAATGTTAAAAAACAACCCTTGCTAACTCAGTTTATCAATTCTTCCCCCTCTACAGTATCTAATCAATCTCCATTTAAGATTAGTTTTTCTTCCTCTACCATAACTTAGGTCTCATCTGAGTACTATTTTTTAAAAAATCAGAATCCAGCCAGGCATGGTGGCACATGCCTTTAATCCCAGAACTGGGGAGGCAGAGGCAGGCGAATTTCTGGGTTTGAGGTCAGGCTGGTCTACAAAGTGAGTTCCAGGACAACCAGGGCTACACAGAGAAACCCTGTCTCGAAAAACAACAACAACAAAAAATCAGAATCCTTTCAGAGAGGTTTAGCCATAATTACCTGTATTTTTCTGCTTAGTCATGTTCCATTTATTAGCATGCCTCAGCATGCTCCTCACCTATGAATTCTCTTTAATACAAGCTTTATGTGGTTGAGCCCAGTGTCCCTTTCCAACCTTAAGAATCTCTTGCAATACAATCTGGCTATGCCATAATAAACAGAGTTGAACAATTATTTCACTAAAACTTCTCCAGGGAGCACCAAAGGCTGTTACAAAATAAAAACAAGTAGCATTTATGGCTAGAGAAGTGGCTCAGTAGTTTCCTAGATCCCCATCCTTGCCAGCATGAGCTGTCACTTGCTTTATTTATCTTAGCCATTCTGAAAGGTGTGAGGTGGAGTCTCAGGGGCCTTTGGATTTGCATTTCCCTCATGGTTAAGGATGTTGAACATTTTCTTTAAGTGCTGCTAGGCCATTTGAGAGTCTTCTGTTAAGAATTTCCTGTTTAGATCTTTATCCCCTTTTAAAATTGAATTATTTGGTTAGATGAAGTCTAGTGTCTTGAGTTCTTTATATATTTTAAATATTTACCTTCTATTGGTTGTACAGTTACTGAAAATCTTTTTTTAATTAGTAAGCTGATGTTTTGTCCTATTGATGGTGGCCTTTGCTATACAGAAGCTTTTTAGTTTCATAAGGTTCCATTTATTGATTGTTGATCTTAGTACCTGTGAGATTCCTTTTCTGCTCAAGAAGCCATCTGCTGTGCCAATGAGTTCAAGGCTATTCCCCCACGTTCTTTTCTATTAGATTTAGTGTATCTGGTTTTATGTTCAGGTGTTTGATCAATTGTACTTGAGTTTTGTGCAGGATGATAGATGTATTAGATAAACGTAAGAAGATGTACGGTTGTAGGTCAATCTGGTCGTGGTAAACAATCTCTACGAAAGAAAACAGGCAACACATAAAGACCGAAGAAACAGTTTTTAGTCCACAGACATTCACACATTTAGATGAAGTCTCAAAAGTCAAACTAAGGTAACTAGTTGGAATATGAATGACCAACACATAGACAACACCTGTCAACAGATTTGGCTGTGCACAGATTGCATTTTTGGTCACAAGTCTAGAGGTTGAAAAGACAGGGTCAAGGCTCCTCTTACTGGGCTAAATCACTGGGCATGGGACTTAAGCTCTCTCTGAGAATAGGAGTTTTATAGGTAAGAAGGTGGACTTACCAGACTGGGCTGTGACATGTGTGCTGGCCTGTCTGGAAAATGTAAGAGGTTGGGAAACCACCACTAATGCCTCTAAGGATTGTGAAACGGAAGTATAGGGGACATTGTTTTGTGTGATGCCTAATTTCACTACCTGAAAACTTATCAACAAGCCTCACATACAACCCTGATAGCATATTGCTATTTTACCTGTGTGTTTCTAGGTCTGTTCTTGATAGATAACTTGTAAACTTTCTGACTGTTCATCTATGGCCTCTGTTTTTCCACTAAAGTGAGGGGTTGGTACAGGTTAGAAACTATTTACAGAGAAGCTGTTTATAACTACAGCTCTCTCATCTTATCTTCCTAGTACTTTCTTTAAGTATGCTTGTGTCATGTGCAACAGGTGAATGTTTTCTGGTGCTTATAATACTCCTGCAATCCTGCCTTACACATAGTTTCATTGTGTAACTTCATTGCTGGCTGATCTTTATACTTTTTACCAAGTATACTTTATACTTGGTAAGCGTTCTGGCACCATGACCCACAGTGAGCCCTGGGTATTCAATCCTACTGGACCAAATAAGGTGAGGTAAATTCAGAAGGTCACTTCATCCATGAAGATCCAATCCTACCAGTCTTGCTTTCTGGTTGCTAGAGAAGTGAAGTAGAAGGAAAGCTGCCACTGATGTTCTGATATTTCTCCCTCTCAGTTCTGAGAGTCTGAGTAGCCTGATCCTGCTTTTCCTAAAGGCCTTCTTAACTGGTAAATTAAGGCCTTCTCCCACATTACAGATATGGACATTCTCTTGATAACTAATCAATGTCCAGAGTACTGCACAGAAAACTTGATATTATTTTCCTCTTCACAGGGAATCTAGCTTTTACCATTTGTATCTAAAATGTACCTTAAAGATTAAAACTGAGGGGGTTGGTGAGATGGCTCAGCAGTTAAGAGCACTGACTTCTCTTCCAGGGGTCCTGACTTCAATTCCCAGCAACCACATAGTGGCTCACAACCATCTGTAATAGGACTGATGCACTTTTTTGGTGTATCTGAAAACAGCTACAGTGTAGCAATATACATCAAATAAATAAATAAATCTTAAAAATTAAAAGATTAAAACTGAGCAACTGCTTCTTGACAATTTCTTCTTCTTCTTCCCGTGCATTGGATGTGACTCTTAAGACTCAAGCAGATGCAGGCAAAGGCTGAATGGGACAGTAGTTGTGATTGGTGGTTTGAATTTGCCATCTCTACTGTAGGAAATGTAAGACTGTTCTAAAAAGACATAAATGTGCCAGTGACTATGCAGACCTACATCTCGTTTAGTTTCAAGCATCATCTCTCTGAGAATAGCCTAATGTTAGATGGTTTTGTGAGTGCATATGTACATGTGTCTTGGTAGGTGTATTTGGTAGAATTTCTTGTTCCCAGCAAGAGAACAGCTTTGCTTAGGTGATGGGAATTTCCTATGGTTCAGATGGATACTGAATGAATCTTGTGTGTGTGTGTGTGTGTGTGTGTGTGTGTGTGTGTGTGTGTGTGTGTGTACAATTGGGGGCTTAAGGTAGAATTACCCAGTCTCTGTAGCTGCAGAAATCCCCCAGTCAGGATGCTCCCGGGGTCTAAGTTTATTTCTTGGCACATGTAACAATTTGTATGCTAGTTTCAGACTCTGTGAACAAAGAGCTTTGAGCTGGTAAGTAGTGAGTTACTTGACAGACTTGTGGTCCTGTGCTGAACGTAGAGTGACACAAGGTAATAAAAATGAATATGCTGGACAGTGATATTGGTTCATGTTCAGAATGAAAGTCAATTTGAAATCAAGATTCTACTACCTAGAATACTTAGTAGTGTCAATTCCAAAAAAGAGAGCTACATTGACAGAAAGGAATATACTATGAGAGAGAGAGAGAGAGAGAGAGAGAGAGAGAGAGAGAGAAACTTTTTGCCTATAGCTCCCAGATACTATTGAAGAATTCACTTCAGAGTCTTGAGTTCTCTTCACTTTGATGCTGACAAAAATAGCTGCCTTAGTCACTGTCCTATTGCTGTGAAGAGACACCCCAAACAAGGCATTTTTTATAAAAGATAGAATTACTTTCAGAGTGTTAGGCCATTATCATTATAAGAGGGGGAGGATAATAGGGGCATGGTGGGAACAAGGTAGCACTTGTGGTTCTGAAGCAGTACTGAGATCTATATCCTGATCCACAGGCAGAGAGAGAGAGAGAGAGAGAGAGACAGAGACAGAGACAGAGACAGAGACAGAGACAGAGAGACAGAGAGAGAGACAGAGAGAGAGACAGAGAGAGAGAGACAGAGAGAGAGA
>LR749485.1:190456-195456 GCA_902729485.2 Mus minutoides | reverse complement strand
GCTGTCCTGGAATTCATTTTGTAGACCAGGCTGGCCTCAAACTCAGAAATCCGCCTGTCTCTGCCTCCTGAGTGCTGGGATTAAAGGCATGTGCCACCAAGCCTGACAAGTAGGACATTTTAATGTTCCTATGTGGTGCTAAGCTTTCCTTAGGATTCTTTTTTTTTCTCATATTTAGATGTGGAATTTAAAAATCTTTTATTATCACATATACATTGTATAAAATAATAGGTTTTCTCCTCTGAGCCCAGTGGACGCAGCTAGGGCCTATCCTGTGCTTCCCACACCCCAGGACTTTAAGATCACATCGGGTTACGTGTGAGTGGAGTGCAGCGGTGGTTTTGGGAGCAGTGGGGCAGCTGTTGCCCGCAGGGGCAGGAACCGAGGAACTCCGGCCCACCGGAGGCTGGGCCTCACCCAGCCAGAGCACCCTCCACCCTGCCATCTTTCCTCTGAGCCCAGCAACTCCCAGGTCTTTAAGATCACATCAGGAGCTCAGGGCTCCGGCCACAGGTGCTGTGCACTCTCCTAGGCTCTTTCAGGACTCTCCAAGCTATCTAGGGACCTCAAGTGAGCAGGGGAACACAGCCTCTGTTCCAGCCCAATCTCGTGCAACCTGAGACACCAGCCGGGAGATTGATAGAGGCCCAGGGCAGAACAGCCCCTCCCTTCCGGTCTGGTCTGGACTGGCCCACCCTGCACCGGTCGGGGCTCGGGCCACAGGCGCTGTGCACTCTCCTAGGCTCTTTTGAGACTATCCAAGCTATCTCGGGAAGTGAGGTGAGCAGGGGAACACAGCCTCTGTTCCAGCCCAATCTCCTGGAACTTGAGACATCAGCCAGGAGACTGATAAAGGAACAGGGCAGAACAGCGGGTCCTTTCTGGTCTGCACGAACGCCAGGTCTCCTCGGGCAGAGATGGCAGGAGGCAAGCTTAAGAACGGAAGCAACAGAATCCAAGGGTACTTGGCATCACCAGATCCAAACTCACCCACCACATCAAGTCCTAGATACAACAGCACACCAGAAAAGCAGGACATGGATATAAAGTCACTAGTCATGATGATGATGGAGAACTATAAGAAGGAAATACAGGAAATCACAGATAAAAAAATTGAGAAATACAGTAAAATAATATCAAACAGGTGATCGAATTCAACAAAGCCACCCAGGACCTAAAAATAGAAGTTGAAACAATTAAGAAAAACCAAAAGAAGATAACCCAGGAGATAGAAATCATAGGAAGAAAATCAGGAACCATAGATATGAGCATAAACAACAGAATACAAGAGATAGAAGAGAGAATCTCAGGCACAGAAGATTCGATAGGGAGCATAGACACAACAATCAAAGAAAATGCTAAATGCAAAAAGATCCTAACGCAAAATATCCAGGAAATCCAGGACACAATGAGAAGACCAAACTTAAGGATAATAGGAGTAGATGAGAAGGAAGACTCACAAACTAAAGGGCCAGCAAATGTCTTCAACAAAATTATAGAAGAAAACTTTCCATACCTAAAGAATGAGATGCCCATAAACATACAAGAAGCCTACAGATCTCCAAATAGGCTGGACCAGAAAAGAAATTCCTCCCGACACATAATAATCAGAACAACAAACGCACCAAATAAAGACAGAATATTAAAGGCAGCAAGGGAAAAAGGTCAAGTAACATATAAGGGCAGGCCTATCAGAATTACTCCAGACTTCTCACCAGAGACTATGAAAGCCAGAAGATCATGGACAGAGATTATACAGACACTAAGAGAACACAAATGCCAGCCCAGGCTACTATANAAAGAGGGGCACTTCATACTCATCAAAGGCAAAATCTTCCAAGAGGAACTTTCAATTCTGAATATCTATGCTCCAAATGCAAGGGCAGCCACTTTCATTAAAGAAACTTTAGTAAAGCTTAAAACACACATTGCATCTCACACAATAATAGTGGGAGACTTCAACACCCCACTCTCATCAATGGACAGATCCTGGAAACTAAACAGAGACTCAGTGGAACTAATGGAAGCTATGAAACAAATGGACTTAACAGATATCTACAGAATATTTCATCCTAAAACAAAAGGATATACCTTTTTCTCAGCACCTCATTTCACCTACTCCAAAATTGATCACATAATTGGCCACAAAACAGCCCTCAATAGATTCAAAAATATTGAAATTGTCCCATGCATCCTATCAGATCACCATGGATTAAGGCTGCTCTTCAATAACAACATAAGTAGCAGAACACCATCATTCACTTGGAAACTGAACAACAATCTACTCAATGATACTTTGGTCAAGGAAGGAATAAAGAAAGAAATTAAAGACTTTCTAGAGTTTAATGAAAATGAAGCCACAACATATCCAAATTTATGGGACACAATGAAAGCATTCCTGAGAGGTAAATTCATAGCTCTGAGTTCCTACAAAAAAAAAATGGAGAGAGCTTACACCAGTAGCTTGGTAGCACATCTGCAAGCTCTAGAACAAATGGAAGCAAAGTCACCTAAGAGGAGTAGACGGCAGGAAATAATCAAACTCAGGAGTGAAATCAACCATGTGGAAACAAAAAGAACTATCCAAAGAATCAATCAAACCAGGAGCTGGTTCTTTGAAAAAGTCAACAAGATAGACAAATCCTTGGCCAGACTCACTAGAGGGCACAGGGATAGCATCCGAATCAACAAAATCAGAAATGAAAAGGGAGACATAACAACAGATACGGAGGAAATCCAAAACACCATCAGATCCATCTACAAAAGGTTATATTCAAAAAAACTGGAAAATCTGGATGAAATGGATAACTTTCTAGACAGATACCAAGTTCCAAAGTTAAACCAGGATCAGATTAATGATCTGAACAGCCCTATATCTCCTAAAGAAATAGAAGCATGCATTAATAGTCTCCCAACCAAAAAAAGCCCAGGACCAGATGGGTTTAGTGCAGAGTTCTATCAGACCTTCAAAGAAGACCTAGTTCCAGTTCTTCTCAAAGTATTCAAAAAAATAGAGTCTGAAGGTACACTACCCAATTCATTCTATGAAGCCACAATTACTCTGATACCTAAACCACATAAAGACACAACAAAGATAGAGAACTTCAGACCAATTTCCCTTATGAATATCGACGCAAAAATACTCAACAAAATTCTCGCCAACCGAATCCAAGAACACATCAGAACGATCATCCGTCATGACCAAGTAGGCTTCATCCCAGGAATGTAGGGATGGTTTAATATACAGAAATCCATCAACGTAAAACACTATATAAACAAACTCAAAGATAAAAACCACATGATCATCTCCTTAGATGCTGAGAAAGCATTTGACAAAATCCAACAGCCATTCATGATAAAGGTCTTGGAAAGAACAGGAATTCAAGGCCCTTACCTAAACATGATAAAAGCAATCTACAGCAAACCAGTGGCCAACATCAAACTAAATGGAGAGAAACTGGAAGCAATCCCACTAAAATCAGGGACCAGACAAGGCTGCCCACTTTCTCCCTACCTATCAATATGGTACTTGAAGTCCTAGCCAGAGCGATTGGACAACAAAAGGAGGTCAAGGGGATACAAATTGGAAAGGAAGAACTCAAATTATCACTATTTGCAGATGATATGATAGTATATATAAGTGACCCCAAAAACTCCACCAGAGAACTCCTAAACCTGATAAACAGCTTTAGTGCAGTATCTGGATATAGAATTAACTCAAACAAATCGATGGCCTTTCTCTATACAAAGGATGAACTGGCTGAGAAAGAGATCAGGGAAACATCACCCTTCACAATAGTCACTAACAGTATAAAATATCTTGGTGTGACTCTTACGAAGGAAGTGAAAGATTTGTATGACAAGAACTTCAAGTCTCTGAAGAAAGAAATTGAGGAAGATCTCAGAAAATGGAAGGATNAAAGATTTGTATGACAAGAACTTCAAGTCTCTGAAGAAAGAAATTGAGGAAGATCTCAGAAGATGGAAGGATCTCCCATGCTCATGGATTGGCAGAATCAATATAGTAAAAATGGCTATCGTGCCAAAGCTATCTACAGATTCAATGCAATCCCCATCAAAATTCCAACTCAATTCTTCAAGGATCTAGAAAAGACAATTAGCAAGTTCATCTGGAATAACAAAAAACATAGACTAGCGAAAACTCTTCTCAACAATAAAAGAACTTCTGGTGGAATCACCATGCCTGACCTCAAGTTGTACTACAGAGCAATTGTTATAAAAACTGCATGGCACTGGTACAGCAACAGACAGGTTGATCAATGGAATAGGATCGAAGACCCAGAAATGAATCCACACACCTATGGTCACCTGATCTTCGACAAGGGAGCTAAAACTATCCAGTGGAAAAAAAGATGGCCTTTTCAACAAATGGCGCTGGCACAACTGGCAGCTATCATATAGAAGACTGAGAATTGATCCATTCTTATCACCTTGTATGAAGGTCAAGTCTAAGTGGTTGAAGGATCTCCACATAAAACCAGAGACACTGAAACTTATAGAGGAGAAAGTGGGGAAAAGCCTCGAAGATATGGGCACTGGGGAAAAATTCCTGAATAGAACAGAAATGGCTTGTGCTGTAAGAGCGAGAATTGACAAATGGGACCTCATAAAGTTGCAAAGCTTCTGTAAGGCAAAAGATACTGTCAACAAGACAAAAGGGCCACCAACATATTGGGAAAGGATCTTTACCAATCCTAAATCAGATAGGGGACTGATATCCAATATATATAAAGAATTCAAGAAGGTGGACACCAGAAAATCAAATATCCCCATTAAAAATTGGGGCACAGAGTTAAACAAAGAATTCTCAACTGAGGAATACCTAATGGCTGAGAAGCACCTGAAAAAATGTTCAACATCCTTAATCATTAGGGAAATGCAAATCAAAACAACCCTGAGATTCCACCTCACACCAGTAAGAATGGCTAAGATCAAAAAATCAGGTGACAGCAGATGCTGGCGTGGATGTGGAGAAAGGG
>LR749485.1:170594-189992 GCA_902729485.2 Mus minutoides | reverse complement strand
TTTCTCACACCTTTATAAATGCCAAAGGTCTGATGACTATACATATGGGCTGTGCAACTATGTGTTCAAAAGCATCTTTTTCAAAATCTTTCCTGAGTTTGGAAGAGCATAATCTGGAACAGATCTTACTTTCCATAGTATTGTAGCAAGTCCTAGTGCTGCAACTGTTTCTTTGAAGTAAACCAAATGAACAGGTGCCCCTTCCCCATCAGTCTTTTGTAAACGGATTTCTCTTTAGCCAAATCATGTAACTTATATTCCAAACCATGTTTATGTTACTGTCATGGTTTGTAACTGCTTGTCCCAGGGAGTGGCACTATTAGGAGATGTGGCCTTGTTGGAGTAGATGTGGCCTTGTTGAAGTAGGTCTGTCTCTGTGCGCATGGGCCTTAAGACCCTCATGCTAGCTGCCTAGAAGCCAGAATTCTGCTAGCAGTCTTCAGATGAAGATGTAGAACTCTCAGCTCCTCCTGTACTATGCCTGCCTGGATGCTGCCATGTTCCCACCCTGGTGTTATTTGACTGACCCTCTGAATCTGTAAGCCAGCCCCAATTAAATGTTGTCCTTATAAGTGTTGCCTTGGTCATGGTGTCTGTTCATGTTCACAGAAGTAAAACCCTAACTAAGACAGTTACTAAAAGTTTCCAACAAATATTTTGCCAGTATTTTCTTGGGCTGTCTAGAATTTGTGGCCACTATGATGGAAACCAGGACTGAAGAATAGCCTCAAATCAGTATATAAGCAGATAGCAATCTGGGGCTGTGTTTTCTATGATGAAGAGGTTTCTGTGGGGGATGTCAGACCCCTCAGGAACAGTCTTTTTTTTTTTTTTGATGGGACATGACTAGTGAAGTTCTCATTAAGCTCTGACTTTCCCAGACCAAGGTACAAATACCACTGTAAATCTTCCCCAAAATATATGGCCATGTCTGTTACAGAAAACACCTACAAACATGGGACCAAATTCTGTCCTATTGTGTTGAAGCAAAACAGTCCTTGGACTCACAGGAGAAATGTTAAACATGCAGGGTTGTCTTCTCAAAGAAAAAGGTGTATAACTTGTTTTCCACCCAGAAATTTGGGCATGGAGGCGGCTAATAGCCTAAATGATCTTTGTGTTATCTTTAAGGCCATGCCATACCAAGCTATCACAAGCAGGACTGGAGGTGGCTAAGTGAACTCAGTGCTATCTATATGACTGGAGGTAGCTAATAGTTCAGATGACCTCTATAGAGACCACATCAGATCTTCTCCTAGGCCCTTAAGATAACACATGTAAGCTATTTCTAAAACCCATCTTTATGGAAGAAGTGACATGTACTTAGAGAAAAGTTTCAAAATAATTATGCTTCCTTGTACATGGGATTGTGTTGCTCCAGGAAACTTTCTTCCAAAGTTGTATTGTGCTTAAATACGTCTAAATTAAAGTGTTCAGGGTCAGACTTTCAAAACTTGAACCAACACCATCTAACTGAGCTGTGTTAAACCAGATGTCCTTCTTGCCTCGTATGGATTGTTATTCTGCCTTCCCTGCTAGTCAGACACGACCTCATTATTGCTGTGATAAAACACCATGGCCATAAAGAAACGCGAGAAGTCTATTTGAAGTGCGCAGCTCCAAATTAATGAAGTCAGAGAAGAAACTCAAGGCAAGCACATGAAGGCAAAAAGGTGAAGCAGAAGGCATGGAGACAGGTGGTCTCTTAGTTGGGACGTCGCCTTTGCCAGCAGCTTTCTTCTCAGCACGGGCCAGTAGCTTTTGCTTCTTCTCTTGCTTTGTCTCTGGCTTGCACTTGTGGGCAAGCTTAAGCAGCTGAGTAGCTGTCTGCCTGTCCAGCTCCTGGGTGAACTGGTTAATGGCAGGAGGGACTTTGAGCCGCTTGTAGAGGATGGCTCCTTGCCGCTGCAGCCTGATGTAGCGGGGCCATTTGACGAAGCGCATTAGATCTCTTTTGGGCTGGATGTCCTGTCCAATGCCGAAGTTCTTGGTCCTCTTTCCGAACAGAGGGTTGACCACCTTCTTGGCCTCCTGCTTCTTGATGACAGCGGTGCCACCTTCTTTCCTTTGGGAATCTTGCTCCTCCGAGCAGGAGTCAATACAGTCACCACCTTGGTGGAGAACAAGAAGGCTCAGCTGGTGGTGATTGCCTAGGAAGTAGACCCCATTAAGCTGGTGGTTTTCCTGCCTGCCCTGTGTCGAAATATGGGGGTGCCCTACCGCATCATCAAGGGAAAGGCCAGGCTGGGGCGCCCAGTCCACAGGAAAACATGCACCACTGTTGCCTTCACACAGATTAACTCGGAAGACAAGGGTGCTCTGGCTAAGCTAGTGGAAGCTATTAGGATCAATTCTCACCACTAAATTGGGTTAAATGAACACCAAGTTTTCTGTACATAAATATAATTACAAAACTTTAAAAAAAAAAAGGCATGGAGAAGTGCTGCTTTTTAGCTTTCTTTCTGTGGCTTATTCAGCCTGGTTTCTAGTACATCCTAGGACCACCTGCCCAGGGCTTTCACTGTGCACAATAGGCTGGGCCTACTCACACCACTACTAATTAGTTATGAATTAATAAAATGCCTCATAGTCTTCTTGCCTCTAGGGAATCTTGTGAGGACATTTTCTCAAAAGAGACTCTCCCTCCCCAAATGAACCTAACCTGTGTAAAGTTGACCTAAAAATTAGCCAGCACACCTGGGCAGTCTAAAGTCAGGCGTGTTGACTAGACTGGGCTGGAACACAGGCCTTGCCACTTGGACTAAGCTTCCAGACTGAGAATAGCACAGGCAAAACTATCCAGACAGTGTTGGCCACAGCACAGATGGGATTAACCAGATTCAATATCAGTACATTTTAAAAGTGTAATTAGCAATCATCTAGCAGTCTAACATATGGGAGCACAATTTAAACATTATTTTAACAAGGTTATTACTTTTTTATTTACATAATTATATTTGTAGTTATTTAAATAAGAGTGGCTCTCATATGTTCATGTTTGAATACTTGGTCCCCAGTTTGTGGAACTGTTTGGGAAGGATTAAGATGTGCACCTTCATGGACAAGATGTGTCACTGGGAGTGGACTTCGAGGTTTCACAAGACTCAGTCCATTTCCACTGTGTCTCTTTATCTCTGCTTCCTAATTATGAATCAAAATGTGAAAGCATAAACCCAATTAAATACTTTCATTTATAAGTTGCTTCGAGGTTCTGTTTTCTGAGTGTTAGAGTCCATAGCGGTGGAGCAAAGGCATGGTGTCAGGAACAACAGAGAGCTCACAATATCATTCTCTCTATCTGCTTCATGGTTGTTATTGCAACGTGTAATAGCTCAGCTCCTTCTGTAAGCAAGCCTCCTATTGTATGCTTTCAAAAATAAATTGCGTTGGTCTCAGTTAGAGTTTGATTGCTGTGAAGAGACATGAGCAAGGTAACTCATATAAAGAAAAACATTTAATTGGGGCTGGCTTAAATTTTCAGAGGTTTAGTCCATTATCATCATGGTAGGAAGCACGGCAGCGTGCAGGCAGACATAGTTCTGGACAAGCCAAGAGTTCTACATCTTGATCCGAAGGCAGCAAGGAGGAAATTTCCTTCCACGCTAGGTGGAGCTTGAACATATATGAGACCTCAAAGCCCACCTCCATAGTGACACACTTCCTCCAATGAGGCCACACCTGTTTCAACAAGGCCACATCTCCTAATAGTACCACTTCCTATGGGCCATGTATTCACACTCAGGAGTCTGTCAAGGCCCTATCTATACAAACCACAGTCGTGTTATCTTTCCCCAGCAATAGATAAGCAACTAGGATACCCTCCAAGTCTTCATGTTCCAAATTATCCTTGAACCATACATCTAAGCTTCCTCACTATAGTTATAATTTAAAACTTTGCACGACATACTCTTGTGGGATCATATAAGACATTGATGATCTGGCATCTTTTTGCCAATAAGGGCCTGCATATCCTGGCAAACTTCCTTTTGATAAAATGAAATTCCCTGGGGTATTTGGCCTCTAGGTAAGAGGATTTGGCTTGAAGCCCTTTGAAAGCATACTTAACCACCAGAGTCAGGCCGTCATTCAGTTCTAAGTGTAAAGAATGCTCCTATCAACGCATTCAGGAAGACTGAGATTGCCATACCATTCAGTAACTGCATCACTTACCAAACTTGTTGTATCTCCCAATCCCTTGCACTTTTAGCTTTGGGAACCAAGAAGTATTCATTGAAACAACAGATATGGTCTGACCTGGGTAAGCTTTAGGCACAGGCATGGGAAGGACTAAGAAAAGCAGAAGGGCTGAGAAAACAGTTTTTGGAAAAGCTGGCCCAAGATGGAGACAGCAGCAGAGGACTTGACCTATATTATCATGAAGAAGGCTTAAAGCTGAGTTGAAGTAGTCCACTAATGATCATTTGCATTAGCTGTTGTGGCAAAAGGAAAAATTGCCCCAAATTAATTGCACAGAAGATAATCTATAACTTTCCCTTCGTTCACACATTGCTCTATTTGCTAAATAGCTTTAATATAGAATTAGGTAGAAAAGACTAATTATTAATTCTGATGTATTGATTTATTTAATGATTTTCTTAGAGCATTGCTTGTATTGCCTATTTACCAAGCATGACGTCACTTGCTACCTAAAACAGAATGACGCAGAGAAACGGCTGGAGAAATAGCTGGAAAAGGAGATGAAACAATAAGTTGTTGCCCTTAACAACCTGCTGACTGCTGCCCTTAACAACCTGCTGACTGCCACTTAAGTGGTTCTAAAATTTTGCTGGCTTGTTTGCCCCATCTTGTGGTTGTAGAGCATAAGTGAGAGTGCAAACTGGACCTGGGATTGAAGACTTTCGGGCGCTGTACTGGCTGTGATGCAGCTGTGACATCTGTCTTCTACTCTCATTGGTGTCAGGGTGCTGATTCCAGAAGATTCCCACAACAGCTATAAGCAGCAGCACTTCATGCAACAAGTGACTTTACTGGCAATGGCAGCTCCTCAAATTCCTTTAATCTTCATTCCTATGTTGTTGAGCTTGTAGTTATTTTATATATTTTTACTTAAAATATAATTATATCACTTGCCTATTTTTCTCCTTACTCCCTCTAGCTCCTCCGTATTCCCCACTCTCAATTTTGTAGCTTCTACTTAGATTATTATCACTATATATATATATATATATATATATATATATATATATATATATATATATATATGCACAAAGACATAAATATAACCCACTGAGTCAATTTTTGTTCATGTATATACGGTCGTGGAGTTGACCACCCTATACTGGACAACCAACTAGGAAAGTTCTTTTGTGGAGAGGTTCTCTCTCTCTCTCTCTCTCTCTCTCTCTCTCTCTGTCTTTCTCAGCAGTCATCAGTTGCCTGTAGTTCTTTATCCAGGGGTATGACCATTGATATTGTCACTGTTCTGATCTTTTTACATAACAATTTCTATGAGAGACTGTCTAACAACATACTTCCTGGTATTTTTTCCTTATAATCTATCTGACTTCTGTTTCTCAATACTTCCCAAGCCATAAATGGAGGAACTGTGTTATAGATGTATCCATTGGGGCTGGACTTTCCATAACCCACTGATTTCTGTATTGTATTCTGTGTTAGTCAGGGTTCTCTAGAGAAACAAAATGGACAGAATGAATTTATACACATAAAACAAGATTTATTAGACTAGGTTATTAGAGTTATTAGACAGGCTGTGGTCTCACTATTCCAACAACAGCTGTCTCCTGAAAGAAAGAAAGAAAAAGAAAGAAAGAAAGAAAGAAAGAAAGTCCAAGAATCCAATAGCTGTTTGATCTATGAGGCTGGATGTCTGAGATGGCCTTCAGTATATGCCAGAATCCCAAAGAAGTAGGATCTTCTATGCCAGTGAAGAAATGAACTTGCCAGCTACAAGGGCCTCAGTTATTCCACATATAGTCAAGTTGACAACCAAAAATAGCCATCACAGTTCTGTTATGGCTTTTTGTGATAACTTTTGCTGGAAAGAGGTTTTTTTTTTTTTTTTTTTTTTTTTTTAATGAGGGGCAATAGCTACACATATCTGCAGGTATAAAGATAAGATTTAGAAAGTAGCTAAGAATTATACTCGTAATAGATTATCTTCTAAGATCCATGAACTGACTAGCCCCAGGAAATTGGCTAGGTTTCTAGTACCAGACATTGTTTCCCTCCTGTTGAATGGACTTGAAGCCCAACAAGACAGCTGGTGGTTACCAATAACATATGAATGCCAATAACTTCACCTTAAAGGAAATATTGTCGCACTCCTCACTACCTATTGCGGTTTATAAGTGTCACAGATGAGTAGAAATAATTTTTTCAACCTAGAAAACTCTTTTTTTATTTTTTATTAGATACTTTCATATTTACATTTCAAATACTATTCCAAAAGTCCCCTATACACTCCCCCCGCCCTGATCCCCACCCCACCGACTCCTGCTTCTTGGCCCTGGCATTCCCCTGTACTAAGGCATATGATCTTCACAAGACCAAGGGCCTCTCCTCCCACTGATGGCCAATTAGGCCATCCTCTGCTACATATGCAACTAGACACATAGCTCTGGGGGTACTGGTTAGTTCATATTGTTGATCCTCTTATAGGGTTACAGACCTCTTTAGCTCCTCGGATACTTTCTCTAGCTCGTTCCATTCAATAGATGACTGTGAGCATCCACTTCTGTATTTGTCAGGCACTGGCATACCCTCACAAGAGACAGCTATATCAGGGTCCTGTCAGCAAAATCTTTCTGGCATATGAAATAGTGTTTGGGTTTGGTGGTTGTTTATGAGATGGATCCCCAGGTGGGACAGTCTCTGGATGGTCCTTCCTTCCATCTCAGCTTTGAACATTGTCTCTGTAACTCTTTCCATGGGTATTTTGTTCCCAATTATAAGAAGGAATGAAGTATCCACATGTTGGTCTTCTATATTCTTGAGTTTCATGTGTTTTGCAAATTGTATCTTGGGTATTCTAAGTTTCTGGGCTAATATTCACTTATCAGTGACTGATTATCATGTGTGGACTCTTGTGATTGGGTTACCTCACTCAGGATGATATCCTCCAGAATTTGCCTAAGAATTTCATAAATTCATTGTTTTGAATAACTGAGTAGTACTCCATTGTGTAAATGTACCACATTTTCTGTATCCATTCCTCTGTTGAGAGACATCTGGGTTCTTTCCAGATTCAGGCTATTATAAATGAGGCTGCTATGAACATAGTGGAGCATGTGTTCTTATTAACAGTAGGAATATCTTCTGGGTATATGCCCAGGAGAGGTATTGCTAGATCTTCCAGTAGTACTATGTTCAAATTTCTGAGGAACCACCAGACTGATTTCCAGAGTGGTTGTACCAGCTTGAAATCCCACCAGCAATAGAGGAGAGTTCCTCTTTCTCCAAATCCTTGCTAGCATCTGCTGTCAAATGAATTTTTGAACTTGGCCATTTTGAATGGTATGAGGTGGAATCTCAGGGATATTTTGATTTGCATTTCCCTGATGATTAAGTATGTTGAACATTTTTTCAAGTGCTTCTCAGCCATTCAGTATTCCTCAGTGGAGAAATTTTTTGTTTAGCTCTGCACCCTATTTTTAATGGGGTATTTGATTTTCTGGAGTCCAGATTGTTGAGATCTTTATATATTAAATATTAGACCTCTATCTGATTTAGGATTGGTAAAGATACTTTCCCAATCTGTTAGTGTCCTTTTTGTCTTATTGACAGTATCTTTTGCTTTACAGAAGAAGCTTTTCAACTTTATGAGGTCCTATTTGTCAATTCTTGGTCTTACAACACAAGCCATTTGTGTTCTGTCCAGGAATTTTTCCCCCTGTGCCCATATCTTCTAGGCCTTTCCCCACTTTCTCCTCTATAAGTTTCAGTGTCTCTGGTTTTATATGGAGTTTCCTGATCCATTTAGATCTGAGCTTTGTATGAGGAGACAAGAATAGATCAATTTACATTCTTCTACATGATAACCACCAATTGTGCCAGCACCATTTGTTGAAAATGCTGTCTTTTTTCCACTGGATGGTTTCAGCTCCCTTGTCAAAAGATCAATTGACCATTGGTGTGTGGATTCATTTCTGGGTCTTCAATTCTATTTCATTGATCTACATATCTGTCGCTGTACCAGTACCATGCAGTTTTTATCACAATTGCTCTGTAATACAGCTTGAGGTCAGGCATGGTGATTCCACCAGAGGTTCTTTTATTGTTGAGAATAGTTATTCCTATCCTAGGTTTTTTGTTATTCCAGATGAATTTGCAAATTGCCCTTTCTAACTCAGTGAAGAATTGAGTTGGAATTTTGATGGGGATTGCATTGAATCTGTAGATTGCTTTCAGCAGGATAGCCATTTTGACTATATTGATCCTGACAATCCATGAGCATGGGAGATCTTTCCATCTTCTGAGATCTTCTTCAATTTCTTTCTTCAGAGACTTGAAGTTCTTATCATACAGATCTTTCACTTCCTTAGTTAGAGTCACCCTAAGGCATTTTATATTATTTGTGACTATTATGAAGGGTGTTGTTTCCCTAATTTCTTTCTCAGCCTCTTTATCCTTTGTGTAAATTTGGGCCACTAATTTTTTTGAGTTAATTTTATGTTCAGCAACTGCACTGAAGCTGTTTATCAGGTTTAGAAGTTCTCTGGTGGAATTTTTAGGGTCACTTATATATACTATCATATCATCTGCAAATAGTGATATTTTGACTTCTTTCTTTCCAATTTGTATCTCCTTGATCTTTTTTTGTTGTCGAATTGCTCTGGCTAGGAGTTCAAGTATTATATTGAATAGTTAGGGAGAAAGTGGGAAGCCTTGTCTCGTCCCTGATTTTAGTGGGATTGCTTCCAGCTTCTCTCCATTTAGTTTGATGTTGGCTACTGGTTTGCTGTATGTTGCTTTTATTATGTTTAGGTATGAGCCTTGAGTTCCAGATCTATTCAAGACTTTTATCATGAAAGGGTATTGGATCTTATCAAGTGCTTTCTCAGCATCTAATGAGATGATCATGTGGTTTTTGTCTTTGACCTTGTTTATATAGTGGATTATGTTGATGGATTTCTGTATATTAAACCATCCCTGCATCCCTGGGATTAAGCCTACTTGATCATGATGGATGATGGTTTTGATGTGTTCTTGGATTCTGTTAGCAAGAATTTTATTGAGTATTTTTGCATCGATATTTATAAGGGAAATTGGTCTGAAGTTCTCTTTTATTGTTGGGTCTTTATGTGATTTAGGTATCAGAGTAATTGTGGCTTCATAGAATTAATTGGGTAGGGTACTCTGCACTAAACCAACTCATCTGGTCCTGGGCTTTTTTGTTGTTGTTGTTGGGAGACTATTAAAGACTTACTAATGACTGCTTCTATTACTTTAGGGGATATGGGACTGTTTAGGTCGTTACTCTGATCCGGATTTCACTTTAGTACCTGCTATCTGTCTAGAAAATTGTCCATTTCATCCAGGTTTTCCAGTTTTGTTGAGTATTGCCTTTTGTAGTAAGATCTGATGATGTTTTAGATTTCCTCTGGTTCCGTTGTTTGTCTCCCTTTTTATTTCTGATTTTGTTAATTAAGATACTGTCCCTGTGCCCTCTAGTTAGTCAGTCTAGATAAGGGTTTATTTATCTTGTTGATTTTCTCAAAAAAATAAAAAAGCTCCTGGTTTGGTTGATTCTTTGAATAGTACTTTTTGTTTCCACTTGGTTGATTTCAACCCTCCCACCACCACCAGCCCTGCCTTTTCCTCAAATCCTCTTAAGTGAGTTCCCTTCCTTTAGTTCTAGAGCTTCTAGGTGTGCCGTCAAGCTGCTAGTGTATGCTCTCTCCAGTTTCTTTTTGGAGGCACTCAGAGCTATGAGTTTTCCTCTTAGGACTGCTTTCATTGTGTCTCATAAGTTTTGGTATGTTGTGGCTTCGTTTTCATTAAACTCTAAAAAGTCTTTAATTTCTTTCTTTATTTCTTCCTTGACCAAGGTATCATTGAGTAGTGTTGTTCAGCTTCCATGTCAACGTTGGCTTTCTATTATTTAGGTTGTTAATGAAGATCAGCCTTTGTCCATGGTGATCTGATAGCACACATGTGATAATGTCAATAATGTTGTATCGGTTGAGGCCTGTTTTGTGACCAATTATATGGTCAATTTGGGAGAAGGTACTATGAGGTGCTGAGAAGAAAGTATATCTTATTTCAGGATAAAATGTTCTGTAGATGCTGGGTGTGGTAACACACGCCTTTAATCCCAGCACTCAGGAGGCAGAGGCAGGCAGATTTCTGAGTTCAAGGCCAGCCTGGTCTACAAAGTGAGTTCCAGGACAGCCAGGGATAGACAGAGAAACCCTGTCTTGAAAAAACAAAAGAAAAAAAATGTTCTGTAGATATCTGTTAAATCGATTTGTTTCATAACTTCTGTTAGTTTCAATGTGCCTCTGTTTAGTTTCTGTTTCCAGAATCTGTCCATTGATGAGAGTTGGGTGTTGAAGTCTCCCACTATAACTGTGTGAGGAGCTTTACTATAGTTTCTTTAATGAATGTGGATGCCCTTGCATTTGGAGCATAAATGTTCAAAATCTAAGAGTTCATCTTGGTAAATTTTACCTTTGATGAGTATGAAGTGCCCCTCCTTGCATATTTTAATAACTTTGGGTTGGAAGTCGATTTTATTAGATATTAGAATGGCTACTCCAGCTTGTTGCTTCAGACCATTTGCTTGGAAAATTGTTTTCCAGCCTTTTACTCTGAGGTAGTGTTTATCTTTGTCCCTGAGGTGGTTTTCCTGTATGAAGCAAAATGTTGGGTCCTGTTTATGCACCCAGTCTGTTAGTCTATGTCTTTTTATTGGGGAATTGGGTCCATAGATAGTAAGAGATATTAAGGAAAACTAATTGTTGCTTCCTGTTATTTTTGTTGTTAAAATTGGGATTCTGTTCTTGCAGCTGTATTTTTTTTTTCTTTTTAGGTTTGTTGAAGGATTTTTTTCTTGCTTTTTCTAGGGCATAATTTCCCTCCTTGTGTTGGAGTTTTCCCTTTATTATCCTTTGAAGAGCTGGATTCATGGAAAGATATTGTGTGAATTTGGTTTTGTCATGGAACACTTTGATTTCTCCATCTATGGTAATTGAGAGTTTTCCTGGGTATAGTAGCCTGGGCTGGCATTTTTGTTTTCTTAGAGTCTGTATACCATCTGTCCAGGATCTTCTGGCTTTCATAGTCTCTGGTGAGAAGTCTGGTGTAATTCTAATAAGTCTGCCTTTATGTTACTTGACCTTTTTTTCCTTACTTCTTTAATATTCTATCTTTATTTAGTGCATTTGTTGTTCTAATTATTATGTGTCAGGAGGAATTTCTTTTCTGTTCCAGTCTATTTGGAGTTCTGTAGGCTTCTTTTATGCTCATGGGCATCTCTTTCTTTAGTTTAGGGAAGTTTTCTTCTATAATTTTGTTGAAGATATTTACTGGCCCTTTAAGTTGAAAATCTTCATTCTCATCTATACCTATTATCCTTATGTTTGGTCTTCTCATTGTGTCCTGGATTTCCTGGATGTTTTGAGTTAGGATTGTTTTGCATTTTGCATTTTCTTTGATTGTTGTGTCCATGTTTTCTATGGAATCTTCTGAACCTGAGATTCTCTCTTCCATCTCTTGTATTCTGTTGCTGATGCTCACATCTATGGTTCCTGATTTCTTTCCTAGGATTTCTAT
This sequence comes from Mus minutoides, assembly GCA_902729485.2. Classification (NCBI taxonomy): domain Eukaryota; kingdom Metazoa; phylum Chordata; class Mammalia; order Rodentia; family Muridae; genus Mus; species Mus minutoides. The sequence goes on along the minus strand of LR749485.1, from coordinate 178,238 downwards.
CTCCAGAGTTAGAAAACCCTTTGGGTTTTCTTTATTGTTTCTACTTCCCTTTTTAGGTCTTGGATGGTTTTGTTCAATTTCATTACCTGTTTGGTTGTGTTTTCTTGTAATTCTTTAAGGGATTTTTGTGTTTCCTTTTTAAGGACTTCTACCTGTTTAGCAGTATTCTCCTTATTAATGCCCTTCTTAAAATCCTCTCCCAGCATCATGAGATATAATTTTAAATCTGAATCTTGCTTTCCAGGTGTGTTGGGGTATCCAGTACTTGCTGTGCTGGGAGTACTGTGTTCTGATGATGCTGAGTGGTCCTGGTTTCTGTTAGTAAGATTCTTATGTTTGCCTTTCCCCATCTGGTAATCTCTGGTGTTTGATGTTCTAGCTGTCTCTTGCTGGAACTTCTTCCTCCTGTGATTCTGTTAGCCTCTGTCAGCACTCCTTGGAATCCAACTCTCTCCTGAGTCTCTGTGGTCAGAGGCAAGCTCTCCTCTTACAGAGAAGGTGCACAGAGGTCTGGAGCTCAGATCGGCCTCCTGGCTGAAGATGAAGTCCCAAAGGGACCCTGTCCAAGATGCTCTGTTACTTCTGAGCCCACATGCTCTCCTGGGAGGACTGGTCTCTGGGAGACCCAGGATACAAGATGGTACTCTCACCTGAGTCTCAGGGTCAGAGCCCTCCCTGGAGGCCGACTCTCCTCTGGTGGGGAAGGTACTCAGAGGTCTGGGTCTCAGCTCTGCCTCCTGTCTGAGGATAAAGTCCCAAAGGGACCCTGTCCAATAGGCTCTGTTGCTTCTGCAGCCTGTGTGCTCTCCTGCACAGACTGATCTATGAGAGACCTGGGATACAAGATGGCGCTCTCACCTGAGTCCCAGGGTCAGATCCCGCTCTGGAACTCAACTCTCCTCAGTGATCCTAAGATCCTGGGTGTGCTAGGGTGCATGCAGTGTGGAAAGTCCCCTGGGGCCCATGAAACCAAGGTGGCCTAGGGCTGGCACTGACCGGAAAGAACCCCAGCTGCTGGTCAGGCGTGTTTCCTGTGCCACAGACCCCTCCCGGTTGTTTTTGGAACAGATATTGCATTCCACTCACCAGTGATCCCAAGATCCTGGATGTGCTAGGGCACTTGCGGCATGGAGAGTCGTCTGAGGACCATGTTTCTGTCCGCTGAGTTCATGCCCAAGGTGGCCCAGGGCTGGCGCCGACCAGAACCAAGCAGAACTATTAATTGACTTCACAAATAATCTTACAAAGATAAATGGATAGTGAAAGTTTGGGACATATAAACAATGGAATTCTATTCATCTATAAATGAAAATACAATTTGCAGGTAAATGGGTGGACCTAGGGAGATTATATTGAGTGAGTAACCCAGACCGCAAAAGACAAATGCCTGATATTTTCTTTCATATGTCATTCCTTGTTCTAAATCCCCAGGTATGAGTGTACAACATGGAGTAACAATAGAAAATGGGAAAGTATAATGGGACCATAGAGGAGTGGGGCTTGAAAGGAATACCAGTATACAGGGGATATGAAGTGGAAAATAGAGTGATGGAGAGGGTGCTCCAATTGGGGCTGAAGGAGGTCAATACTCAGTGAGAAGGAGGGGCAAATAATGTCAAGGTTGTTTAATCAAGCCTCAAGGAATGTTTACAATTTACCTATAGGCTGGAGAGAACTGATGCTTTTCAGGCTGGAGAGATGGCTCAGCAGTTAAGAGCACTGACTGCTCTTCCAGAGGTCCTGAGCTCAATTCCCAGCAACCACATGGTGGCTCACAACCATCCATAATGAGATCTGATGCCCTCTTCTGGTGTGTCTGAAGGCAGCTACAGTGTAATGATATACATAAAAATATATATAAATAAATAATTAAAAAATATTTACCTAGAAACTCATACACAATACATAAGGAAGTAATAGCCCAAGCCTGACCAATGTTCCACACAAGAAACATAGGCTAACAAAAACTCTAGTACCATGCACTAGAAACCTTTCAAATGGTTGATCAGGGTAGACCGAGTTCCAAAACAAGATAGACTATGGCTATTGTCCTTGGTTGCCTCTTAGAGATTAAAGGTAAGTCTCTATTACTGAGAACACTGAGCATTTGGGACACAGGCCTCAGATTATTGGAGCTGAATGTAATTTGAAAGCTTCATTCCTGTAGTTTAACTTCCATGGTACCAGTTCCACACATTTCTAGATCCACAGCATTTGTTGAAAAAAACTTGATCAGGATGAACCACTTCAAAGTGCTGTAATATAAGTCTTAAGGAATCCTGAGAAAACTAAGTAGACAAGGAAGATGAGAGAAGGTTTTAGAGGCAAGGAGAGTAGCTCAAAAGCCTTGTATGCAAATGGACAAGAAAAAAATGATAGGGAGAAACCCCAAATATTATCAATAAGCATCTTTAAGAGATAAAAACTCCCAGGCCCTTGTTATTTTCTTTTTTTTTTTTTCTTTGTTCTGGTCAACCCTGCTCGCTCCACTCGACCCCTCTCGCTCCGGGATGTCCCTGCTCGCTCTGGGATGTCCCTGCTCGCTCCGGCCGTCCCTGTTCAGCCCTGCTCGCTCCAGCCAGCCCTGCTCGCTCTGAACAGCCCCACTTGTGCCGGTCGGCTCCACTCGCTCTGGTTGGTCTCTCTGGTCCAAGGATTCGTTTTTTATTATTATTCTTCATAAGTACGCTGTAGCTGACTTCAGACTCACCAGAGGAGGGCGTCAGATCTCATTACGGGTGGTTGTAAGCCTCCATGTGGTTGCTGGGATTTGAACTCATCACCTTCGGAAGAGCAGTCAGGTGCTCTTACCCGCTGAGCCATCTCACCAGCCCCCCCCCCGCCCCCTGTTATTTTCTACTGCAGGTTTTTCAACCTAATATTACTTCTGGAGAAGGAGTGGGATGAGATGAAATGGAGGAGGGAAAAGAAGAACCTTTGGTAATTGGTGCCTGAACTCATATGTCATGAGTACTCAGTAATCAGTTACATCACATTATCAGAGTACTGTTACTAAGTTGTCAAATATCCCTCGTCTATTCCGACTATTTTGAAGTTCAAAGTTGAGGATATCCAACTGAGAAATTTCTAGGGAAAAAGGGGCATTTACCTTCAAATTAAGAACAAGATGTAAATATTAAATGGCCCAGCACTAAGGGAGGGTTAAGACAGATAATGTATTTGAAAGATGGCATTCCATGTTGCATTACAAACTTTTATGGGTGTTTTGTTTTGTTTTGTTTTGAGACAGGGTTTCTCTGTGTAGCCTTAGCTGTCCTGGAACTTATTCTGTAGATCAGACTGGCCTCGAACTCAGAAATCCGCCTACCTCTGCCTCCCAAGTTCTGGGATTAAAGGCGTGCACCACCACTGCCTGGCCAAATTATAGATAAACAGGACAGGTTTCAGTGGTAGTTCAGTATAGATTTTTTAAAAAAGTAAAGGCTGTTGATTTTAAGAAAAGGCTTATGATATTTCAGCTCTAACAGTTTATGGTTCAGTTTTAAAATAACAGAAATTCATAGTTAAGATGTTAATACATTCTTTGCAGCTTTTTAGATATGTAGAAGTATAATTTTAGTTTAAGAAAATGATAAATTTAGATTTGGTTTAAGGATTCTCCTCCCTTTACCTCAAAGCCTCCCTTAGATGGCAGATTTCTAAAGGCTGGTAGTATTATCTTTGATATGGTGCCAGTGGTGCTTTTTTTTTTTTAAAGAAAGTGTGCTGCTTTTAGCTAATACAGATTTCCACTAAATAAACTGTTAGGCAATGAGAAAGAAGGAAGGGCAGAGGATAAGAAATGAGAGCAGAGGGAAGAAGACAAAGTCTTCTTATACTGCATTAAGAGGTTCATATTAGGTAATCACAAAGTGGGTTGGTTCTCCAGGCCATCTTGTTAAGCAGTTATAGAAAAAAAAAAGTTAAATGGATGCAAAAATGATGTTTTTCCTTACTGGATATCATCTCCAAGGCTAATCATTCCTATTTTGCTGTGTAGTTATGATTAAACTACATTTCATTAAAAATTGATTGGAAGCCAGGCATGGTGGCACACGCCTTTAATCCCAGCACTCCGGAGGCAGAGGCAGGTGGATTTCTGAGTTTGAGGCCAGCCTTGTCTACAAAGTGAGTTCCAGGACAGCCAAAGCTATACAGAGAAACCCTGTCTCGAAAAACAAAAACAAACAAAAAAAATTGATTGGAAGCAAAAAGCTCAAATAATATGTGAATAATCAGTCAGGGTTCAAGTTCAAATATTAGTCTAATATTTTCTCAGTTGAGCCCTACATTGCTTCAGTGTACGTTTATCAGTACATAGAGTATGCATGCAAATGGAAGTCAGGTATTCATGGTGGATATCTTTCTCTATCACTCTCCAAATTTTGAGTCAAGTTCTCTCACTAAAACTAGAGCTCGGGCTGGTGAGATGGCTCAGTGGTTAAGGGCGCCGACTGCTCTTCCGAAGGTCCCGAGTTCAAATCCCAGCAACCACATGGTGGCTCACAACCATCTGTAATGAAATCTGATTCCCTCTTCTGGGGTGTCTGAAGACAGCTACAGTGTACTTACATATAATAAATAAATAAATCAAAAACAAAAAACTAGAGCTCACCAATGTTGCTAGACAGACTGGCTAGAAAGTTCTAAGGACTTTCCTGTCTCTGTCTCACCAGCACTAGTGGTATAGGCATATACCACCATGCCTGTGATAAGAACCATGGCTGTTCAATATGAAGCCAGGTTCTCATGCTTGTGAGGCAGTACTGCACTGACTGAGCAACCCCCCCACCCCAGCCCCAATGTGCTTCATTTTAAAAGCAATTTGCATAACCATAAAATCTATTTTTGGTTTCTGGTATGATAAATAATTTGGAAGGGGGAATTCTCTCAGGGACCTTAAACAATAACTACAGGCGACTAAGGAATGCTGACAGCAGGAGAAATAGTCTTCCCCGGAATAAGCCCCCTAATTCATTATTCAATATAAATTGGTCATCTGTAAAACAACATGCATACAACTAACAATAAACAAACTAAAAAATATTTGGTATATGTTTATGCATTTATATATGTAAATTTATATATATATATATATATATATATATATATATATATATATATATATATATATATATGCAACAATAACAAAGAAAAAGAGGCCATGGATTTGATAGAAGGAAGATATGAGAGGGATTGTTAGGAGGAAAAGGAAGAGGGAAAAATGTAATTATATTTTAATTTAAAAAAACTACTCAGGTCAGCTCGTGGACTACGAAGGGTGAGTGAGCAGATTGCAGAAGCAACACAGCTTCTTGGACAGGCAGAAGAAACACAGCTTCTGGAACAGACCACATTTCAGGCTCCAGACATCCAGGCACCTTCCCCAACAGAGGAGAGGTATCCCCTGGGAGGGCTCTGACTGCAGGAGCAGGTGAGGGAACCATCTTGGGTCCCGGATCCCTCAGAGAACAGTCTGTGCGGGTCAGCTTGAGGACTGTGAAGGGTGAGTGAGCAGACTTCAGAAGCGACACAGCTTCTGGGATAGGCAAAAGCAACACAGCTTCTGAGACAGACCCAGTTTCAGGCTCTAGACATCCGGGCACCTTCCCCACCAGAGGAGAAGTGTCTGCCCAGGAGGCCTCCACCTGTCAGAGCACGTGAGGGAGCCATCTTGGGTCCCAAGTCCCTCAGAGACCAGTCTGCACAGGTGAGAGTGGGGACTGCAGAAGTGACACAGCTTCTGTGACAGGCAGAAGCAACACAGCTTCTGGGACAGACCCCATTTCAGGCTCCAGACACCAGGGCACTTTCCCCACCAGAGGAGAGGTGTCCGCCCAGGAGGGCTCTGTCTGCAGAAGCAGGTGAGGGAGTCATCTTGTGTCCAGGATACCTCAGAGACCAGTCTTCACAGGTCAGATCGCATACTGCAAAGGGTGAGTGAGCAGACTTCATAAGCAACACAACTTCTGGGACAGACCCCATTTAGGACTCTGGACATCGAGGCACCCTTGCCACCAGAGGAGAGGTGTCCACCCAGGAGAGCTCTGCCTGCAGGAGCAGGTGAGGGAGCCATCTTGGGTCCCAGATCCCTCAGAGACCAGTCTGCACAGGTCAGCTCACAGACTGTGAAGAGTGAGTGAGCAGACTGCAGAAGCGACACAGCTTCTAGGACAGACCCAGTTTTGGGCTAAAAACATCTGGGCACCTTCCCCACCATAAGAAAGGTGGCCGACTGGGAGGGCTCTGGCTGCAGGAGCAGGTGAGAGAGCCATCTTGGGTGACTGGTCTCTCAGAGACAAGTCTGTGCAGGTGAGCTCGCAGGTTGCAGAGGCAGCACATCTTCTGGGACAGGACCTGTATCGAGCCTTCATCTTTAGTTAGGAGGCAAGTCTGAACACCAGACCTCTGTGCACCTTCCTTGTAAGAGGAGAGCTTGCCTGTAGAGACTACTCTGACCACTGAGACTCAGGAGAGAGCTGGATTCCCAGGACTACTGATAGAGGGTAACAAAATCACTGGAGGAACAAGCTCCAACTAAGATATAACAACTAACTCCAGAGATTACCAGATGGTGAAATCCAAACGTAAGAATCTTAATGACAAAAACCAAGACCACTCATCAAAATCAGAACCCAGCACTCCTACCTCAGCCATTCCTGAATACAGCAACACACCCGAAAAGCAAGACTCAGATTTAATATCATATCTCATGATGCTGGTAGAGGACATTAAGAAGGGCATTAATAACTCACTTAAAGAAATACAGAAGAACACCACTAAAGAGGTAAAAGTCCTTAAAGAGGAAACACAGAAAAATCCCTTAAGGCCATCTTTCTTCTGAGCCCAGCGGTCACAGCTAGGGACATCCCAGGACTTTAAGATCGCATCGGGGTTACAGGGTTACGCGTGAGTGCAGTGCAGAGGTGGTGTTGGAAGCATCAGGTCAGCGGTTGCCCCCAGAGGCAGGATCCGAGAACTCCGCCCCACCGGAAGCTGGGCCTCTCCCAGCCAGAGCACCCGCCACCACGCCATCTTTCCTCTGAGCCCAGCGGTCACAGCTAGGGACATCCCAGGACTTTAAGATCGCATCGGGGTTACGCCTGAGTGCAGTGCAGAGGTGGTGTTGGGAGCATCGGGTCAGCGGTTGCCCCCAGGGGCAGGATCCGAGAACTCCGCCCCACCGGAGGATGGCCTCTCCCAGCCAGAGCACCCACCACCCCGCCATCTTTCCTCAGAGCCCAGCAACTCCAGGACTTTAAGACCACATCAGGAGCTCAGGGCCCGGGCCTCAGGCTCTGTGCACTCTCTTAGGCTCTTTCGGGACTCCCCAAGCTATCTCTAGAAGTGAGGTGAGGAGGGGAACACAGCCTCTGTTCCGGCCCAATCTTGTGAAACTTGAGACATCAGCCAGGAGATTGATAAGGGACCAGGGCAAAACAGCAGGTCCTTTCTGATCTGCACCAAAGCCAGGTCACCTCGGGCAGAGATGGCAGGAGGAAAGCGCAAGAACAGAAGCAACAGAATCCAAGGGTACTTGGCATCACCAGACCCAAACTCACCCACCACATCAAGTCCTAGATACAACAGCACACCAGAAAAGCAGGACATGGATATAAAATCACTGGTCATGATGATGATGGA
>LR749485.1:131883-168346 GCA_902729485.2 Mus minutoides | reverse complement strand
AGTACCCCCTGGGCTCGTGTCTCTAGCTGCATATATAGAAGAGGATGGCCTAGTTGGCCATCAATGGGAAGAGAGGCCCCTTGGTTATGCAGACTTTATATGCCCCAATACAGGGGAACGCCGGGGCCAAGGGGTGGGAGAGGGTGGGTAGGGGAGCAGGGCCGGGAGGGGGGAGGATATAGGGAACTTTCTGGATAACTCTTGAAATGTAAATGAAGAAAATATCTAATTAAAGTTGGAAAAAAATCCCTTTAAAAACTACAGAAAAACACAACCAAACAGGTGATGAAATTGAACAAAACCATCCAAGACCTAAAAAGGGAAGTAGAAACAATAAAGAAAGCCCAAAGTGAGACAACTTTGGAGATAGAAACACTAGAAAAGGAATTAGGAACAATAGATCAGCAACAGAATACAAGAGATGGAAGAGAGAATCTCAGGTGCAGAAGATTCCGTAGAGAACATGGGCACAACAATTGAAGATAATGCAAAATGCAAAAAGATCCTAACTCAATACATCCAGGAAATCCAGGACACAATGAGAAGACCAAACCTTTGGATAATAGGTATAGAAGAGAATGGAGATATACAACTTAAAGGGCCAGCAAATATTTTCAACAAAATTATAGAAGAAAACTTCCAAAACATAAAGAAAGAGATGCCCATGAGCATAAAAGAAGCCTACAGAACTCCAAATAGACTGGACCAGAAAAGAAATTCCTCCAGATGCATAATAATCAGAAAAACAAATGCACTAAATAAAGATAGAATATTAAAAACAGTAAGGGAAAAAGGGCAAGTAATATATAAAGGCAGACCTATTAGAATTACACCAGAGACTATGAAAGCCAGAAGATCCTGGACAGATGGTATACAGACCCTAAGAGAACAAAAATACCAGCCCAGGCTACTATACCCAGAAAAACTCTCAATTACCATAGATGGAGAAATCAAAGTATTCCATCATAAAACCAAATTCACACAATATTTTTCCACAAATCCAGCCCTTCAAAGGATAATAAACGGAAAACACCAACAAGAGGATGGAAACTACACCCTAGAAAAAGCAAGAAAGTAAATCTTCAACAAACCTTAAAGCAGACAGCAGCAAGAACAGAATCCCAACTTTAACAACAAAAATAACAGGAAGCAACAATTACTTTTCTTTATTTTCTTAACATCAATGGACTCAATTCCCCAATAAAATGACATAGACTAATAGACTGGCTACACAAAGAGGACCCAAATTTTTCCTGCTTACAGGCAACCCACCTCATACAAAAAGACAGACACTACCTCAGAGTGAAACACGAAAACAATTTTCCAAGCAAATGGTCCAAAGAAGAAAGCTGGAGTACCTATTCTCATATCGAATAAAATTGACTTCCAACAAAAAGTTATCAAAAGAAAAAAAAAAAAAAAACAAGGAGGGGCACTTTATACTCATTAAAGGTAAAATCATCCAAGATGAACTCTCAATTCTGAATATTTATGCTCTGAATACAAGGGCAGCCACATTCATTAAAGAAACTTTAGTAAAGCTCAAAGCACACATTGCACCTCACATAATAATAGAGGGAGACTTCAAAACCCCACTCGTACCAATGGACAGATCCTGGAAACAGAAACTAAACAGAGACACATGGACACTAAGAGAAGTTATGAAACAAATGGATTTAATAGATATCTACAGAACATTTTATCCTAAAACAAAGGGATATACCTCCTTCTCAGTGCCACATGGTACTTCCTCCAAAATTGACAATATAATTGGTCACAAAACAGGCCTCCAGAGATACAAAAATATTGAAATTATCCAATGCATCCTATCTGACCACCATTGACTAAGGCTGATCTTCAATAACAACATAAATAATGGAAAGCCAACATTCATGTGGAAACTGAACAACACTCTACTCAATGATTCCTTGGTCAAGAATGAAATAAAAAAAGAAATTAAAGACTTTCTAGAGTTTAATGAAAATGAAGCCACAACATACCCAAATTTATGGGACACAATGAAGGCAATCCTAAGAGGAAAACTCACAGCCCAGAGTGTCTCCAAAAAGAAACTAATAAGAGCATACATTAGCAGTCTGACAACACACCTAGAAGCTCTATAACTAAAGGAAGCAAATTCACCCAAGAGAAGTAGACAGCAGGCAATAATCAAACTCAGGGTGGAAATGAACCAAGTGGAAACAAAAAGAAATATTCAAAGAATCAACCAATCCAGGGACTGGTTCTTTGAGAAAATCAAAAAGATAGATAAACCCTTAGCCACACTAACTAGAGGGCACAGGGACAGTATTCTAAATAACATAATCAGAAATGAAAAAGGAGACATAACAATAGAACCTGAGGAAATCTAAAACATCATCAGATCCTACTACAAAAGGCTATACTCAACAAAACTAGAAAACCTGGATGAAATGGGCAACTTCCTAGACAGATACCAGGTACCAAAGTTAAATCAGGATCAGATTAATGATCTAAACAGTCCCATTTCCTCTAAAGAAATAGAAGCAGTCATCAATAGTCTCCAAACTAAAAAAAGCCCAGGACCAGATGGGTTTAGTGAAGAGTTCTATCAGACCTTCAAAGAAAACATAATTCCAACTCTCCTCAAACTATTCCACAAAATAGAAACAGAAGGTACTCTATGCAATTCATTCTATGAAGCCACACTTACTCTGATACATAAATCACACAAAGATCCAACAAAGAAAGAGAACTTCAGAAAAATTTCTCTAATGAATATCGGTGCAAAAATACTCAATAAAATCCTTGCAAACCGAATCCAAGAACACATCAAAATGATCATCCATCATGAGCAAGTAGGCTTCATCCCAGGAATGCAGGGATGGTTTAATATATGGAAATACATCAACATAATCCACTATATAAACAAGCTCAAAGACAAAAAACACATGATCATCTCGTTAGATGCTGAGAAAGCATTTAACAAAATCCAACACTGTTTCATGATAAAAGTCTTGGAGAGATCAGGAATTCAAGGCCCACACCTAATCATAATAAAATCAATCTACAGCAAACCAGTAGCCAACATCAAACTAAATGGAAAGACACTGGAAGCAATGCCACTAAAATCAGGGACTAGACAAGGGTGCCCACTTTCACCCTACCTATTCAATATAGTACTTGAAATCCTAGCCAGAGCAATTCGACAATGAAAGGATATCAATGGGATACAAATTGGAAAGGAAGAAGTCAAAATATCACTATTTGCAGATGATATGATAGTATATATAAGTGATCCTAAAAATTCCATCAGATCACTCCTAAGCCTGACAAACTGCTTCAGTGCAGTAACTGGATATAAAATTGGCATAAACAAATCAATGGCCTTTCTCTACACAAAGGATAAACAGGCTGAGAAAGAAATTAGGGAAACAACTCCCTTCACAATAGTCACAAATAATATAAAATACCTTGGTGTGACTCTAACTAAGGAAGTGAAAGATCTTTATGACAAGAACTTCAAGTCTCTGAAGAAAGAAATTGAAGAAGATCTCAGAAGATGGAAAGATCTCCCATGCTCATGGATTGGCAGGATAAATATAGAAAAAATGGCTATCCTGCTGAAAGCAATCTACAGATTCAATGCAATCCCCATCAAAATTCCAACTCAATTCTTCAAGATTTAGAAAGGGTAATTTGCAAATCCATCTGGAATAACAAAAAACCTAGGATAGCAAAAACTATTCTCAACAATAAAAGAATCTCTGGTGGAATCACCATCCCTTACCTAAAGCTGTACTACAGAACAATTGTAATAAAAACTGCATGGTACTGGTGATGGCTGGTGGTTCTTCAGAAATTTGGACATAGTACTACCGGAAGACCCAGCAATACCTCTCCTGGGCATATATCCAGAAGTTGTTCCAACTGTAATAAGAACATATGCTTCACTATGTTCATAGCAGCCTTATTTATAATAGCCGGAAGCTGGAAAGAACCCAGATATCCCTCAACATAGGAATGGATACAGAAAATGTGGTACATTTACTCAGCTATTAAAAACAATGAATTTATGAAAATCTTGGGAAAATGGTTGTATCTGGAAGATATCATCCTGAGTGAGGTAACCCAATAACACAAGAAGTCACTAGATCTGCACTCACTGATAAGTGGATATTAGCACAGAATCTTAGACAGCCCAGTGATGGCTGACATCAGGGTTACTACATAGATGGATTCTAGAAATGAACAGGGCACCAATCACAGTTATTTCATCTCAGGTCCCCCTTTTGTACTGTTTCCTTGACTAGAGTCAGATTATAATTCCAAATGATTTCTATAGAAATAATAATATTCTCTTAAAGCCATATAATACCTCTTTTTTCTGCATAAAACAGGTCAGTGCCCTATCATATTATAGAACTATTTCAGTTAATGGATCTACCTGTTGATAAATCTGTGTCTGTAGAGGAATTTTAATCCAGCAACTTGATAGCTCTGGCAAGGGATCATATCCAAAGAATGTCTAGATCTATGCAATATGGCTGATATAAACCAGTCTAGCTGGTGTGATTGATCCCTCTCTTCATCTGTGTCAGCTAACATGCAGGTGGATTTAGGCTACTCTTGTAAAAGGGTCTTTTGACCTCCAAAGGATCTCAATCCATAGGTTGAGAACCACTGTTCCAAACCCTTTGCCAGGTTATTTAAATAATTATCTTGCTGTATCATAATATAGGAATCCTTTACTCTCTGGTATTTAATATTTTGTGCTCTTAGCTGTGACCCAAATTTTTAGCCTTTTATTTATTTATCAAGATCACTTATTAATAAAAACATAACAAAATACCTTATAAACTTTAAGTGCCCTATAGATTTATAAATTTAAATATTTTTAAAATCTGTTCCTTTGATGTATCCAGTTTTTTTTTTCATTTAAATTTTCTGTAAAACTCCAAAAATGTTTTAACGATCTCAACTGTGTGCTCTAGTAATATCAAAATAAAGTGCATTTTTTACTTCAAGAGTGAAGACACAGGGTACAACCATACTCTGTACAAGGAAAACCTAATCTCCAACAGTACAAACAATTCAATGTCTCTAAAACCAACACTACCTGGGTGACTCTTATGTTACAAAGTTTGGATTCCAGCAAAATATGATCTTGCATATGAACATATGAAGATACAACTTTAATACATTACTAAACAAGCACTGTTTTAAATCCTATCTTTTATAAACCTTTTTGGAACAGGAGAGGAATTATCATATAAATATTTACAACTCAAAATATTTCAAGGACCTCTTGTCTCCCTGGTCAGCCCACAAGATGTGGTTGCCCTTAACAAGATGGTAGTGAAGCCATAGGGCATCCTTTCCAACCCTATCAAAAATGGCTGCCAGCCATGTGACTGCCTAAGGATGACAGCAGGCCACATGTTACTTATAAATACCATATGGTTCCTTTAAGATTACCTATGCACAGACTTTTAATTATCAACCCCATGTTGTGAGTTTTATATTAATCTTTTTGTTACAAATATTCTAGATTTTTAACCATACCCAAATGATGTTTGAATCCCTATTAGATCTAGTGGCTAGAAAGGCCAGAGATAAATTCTGAGGTGGGAGTGGGTACTCGGGGGCAGGAGAAACAATAAGCTTATACATTCAAGGAGAATCAGTCATACAAAACAGACAAAATTACACAGTAAGTCTACACAATCAAGGAAGACCAGCCAGAACACACCATATATCTGCAATGTAGTGTAAGGTATCTTTTGTGTGTGTGTGTGTGTGTGTGTGTGTGTGTGTGTGTGTGTGTGTGTGTGTGTGTGTATGTGGGTAGTTTGATAGCTATTCTGGTTTTCTACTTAACTACATCTGGAATTAACTAAAGCCCAAATGGCTGGACACATCTTGAGGGATTATTTTCTTCCTTTCTTTTTAATTGCATGTATTCATTCACTTTACATCCCAATATAAGCACTCCCTCTAGTCCCAGTACCTCTCACAAAGATCCTTCCACCCATTCCTTACACCACCACCCCCGTTCTCCTTTGCAAAGGGCAAGCCCTCTCGTGGTGTCAGCTCCCCACACTAACACTCCCTACCCTGTACACCAAGTCACTGTAGGACTAGTGTCCTCTCCTCTCCCACTGAGGCCAGACAAGGCAGTCTATTTAGGGGAACAGGATCCACAGGCAGACAGGCAACAGATTCACTGACAGCCCATGCTCCAGCTGTTGTGGACCCACATGAAGACCAAGCTGCTCATATGCTACATATGTTCAGAGGGCTTAGGTCCAGCCCATGCTTACTCTATAGTTGGTGATTCAGGCTCTGAGAGCCCCAAGTGTCTGGGGTAGTTAATTCTGTTGGTCTTCCTGTGGAGTCCCTATCCTCTTCAGGTCCCTCAACCCTTCTCTCAACTCTTCTGTAAGACTGCCTGAGCTCCATCTAATGTTTGGTTGTGAATCTCTACATCCCTTTCCATTGGCTGCTGGGTGGAGCCTCTCAGAGGACAGTTATGCTAGGTACCTCTCTGCAAGCATAACAGAGGATCATGGTAGTGTCAGGGATTGGTGCTTGTCCATGTGCAGTCAGTCATTGGTTGGCCACTCTCTCCTTCTCTGCTCTGTCTTTGTCCCTGTTATCTTGTAGGCAGGACATATTTTGAACCTAAGGTTTTGTGTGTGTGTGTTACTTTTCTTATCCCTCCTCTTGGAGTCCTTTCTGGCTAGAGGAAGTGGCCACTTCAAGATTCATATCCCCCACTGCTAGGAGACTCGGCTAGAGTCATCCCCATATACCTCCTAGAGCTTCCATCCAATCGTAGGTCTCTGGCATGTTATAGAGATTGCTCCTACCTACCACTAATTCTCTCTCTCTCTCTCTCTCTCTCTCTCTCTCTCTGTCTGTCTGTCTCTCTCTCTCTCTCTCCCTGTTCTACCTACAACTGATCCATCCTTCCCATCTCTTCTCCCACAGTTTCCTCCTTCCCTTCTGAGAAATATTCATCTGTTTTTCCCTTGAACCATCCTTGTTATTTGATATCTTTGGCTCTGTTAATTATAGCATGGTCATCCTGTACTTCATGGCTAATATCCACTTATAAGAGAGTACATACCATGCATGTCTTTGGGGGGGTCTGTGTTACCTCACTCAGGATGATATTTTCTAGTTCCATCCATTTGCCTGTAAAATACATGATGCCCTTGTTTTTAATAGCTGAGTGGTATTCTATTGTGTGAACAAAACACATTTTCTTTATCAATTCTTCAGTTGAAGGACATCTTGGGTTTTTCCAGCTTCTGGAATTACAAATAAGGCTACTATGAGCATAGTTGAGCAAGTGTCTTTGTGGGATGGTGGAGTATCTTTTGGGTATATGTCCAGGAGTAGTATAGCTTGGTCTTGAGGACTTATTCTCAATTTTCTGAGAAACCACCAAATTGATATTCAGATTGGCCATACAAGTTTGCACTCCCACCAGCAATAGAGGAGTGTTCCTCTTGCTCTATGACCTACCCAGAATGTGTTGTTTCTTGAGATTTTGATCCAACCTATTCTGATAAGTGTAAAGTGGAATCTCAGGGTCATTTTGATTTGCATTTCCCTGATGACTAAGAACACCAAACATTTCTTTAGGTGCTTCTCAGCCATTCATGATTCTTCTGTTAAGGATTTTCAGTTGGGCTGGAGAGATGGCTCAGAGGTTAAGAGCAC
The DNA here is from genome assembly GCA_902729485.2 of Mus minutoides. NCBI lineage: Eukaryota > Metazoa > Chordata > Mammalia > Rodentia > Muridae > Mus > Mus minutoides. The sequence continues at coordinate 160,636 of LR749485.1, read as the reverse complement.
TGACTGCTCTTCCTAAGGTCCTGAGTTCAAATCCCAGCAACCACATGGTGGCTCACAACCATCTGTAATGAGATCTGACAGCCTTTTCTGGTATGTCTGAAGACAGCTACAGTGTACTTAGATATAATAAATAAATAAATAAATAAATAAATAAATAAATAAATAAATAAATAAATCTACTAAAAAATTTTCTGTTTAAGTCCATACCCCATTTTTAGTTGGGTTATTTGGTTTGTTGTTGTCTAACTTCTTGAGTTTTTATATATTTTGGATATTAGCCCTCTGTCAGATGTAGCAATTGTGAAGGTCATTTCCCAATCTATAGGCTGTCATTTGTCCTATTAACAGTGTCCTTTGCCTTACAGAAACTTTTCAATTTCACGAGGTCCCATTTATAAATAATTAACCTTAGTGCCTAAGCCATTAGTGTTCTGTTCAGAAAGTTATCTCTTATACCAGTGAGTAAGGTTATTTCCCACTTTCTGTTCTATTAGATTAGTGTATCTGGTTTTACATTGAGGTCTTTGACCCATTTGAACTTGAGTTTTGTGCAGAGTGATAAGTATGGGTCTATTTTCATTCTTCTACATGCAAAAATCCAGATAGAACAACATCATTTGTTGAAGATGTTTGCTTTTTCCCATTGTATGGTTTTGGCTTCTTTGTCAAAAAATCTAGTATCCATAGATGTGGGGGGTTATTTCTGGATCTTTGATTCTATTCCATTGATCAACATGCCTGTCTCTGTACCAATACCATGCATTATTTATCACTATTGCTCTATAGTACAACATGAGGTCAGCAATGCTGATACATCCAGGAGTTCTTTTATTGTTCAGGATTGTTTGGGGGGTTGTTTGTTTTATTTTGTTTTGAGGGCTTTTGTTTGTTTCTGTTTTTCCATATGAAGTTGACAATTGCCCTGCCAATGTCAGTAAAGAATTGTGTTGGAATTTTGATGGGTATTATCTTGAATCTGTAGATTGTTTTTGGTAAGATAGCCATTTTCACTATGTTAATCCTACTGATCCGTGAGCATAGGAGATCTTTCCATCCTCTGATATCTTCTTCAATTTCTTTCTTCAGGGACTTGAAGTTCTTGTCATACAGATCTTTCACTTGCTTGGTTAGAGTTACAGCAAGTTATTTTATAATATTTGTGGCTATTGTGAAGAGAGTTGTTTTTCTGATTTCTTTCTCAGCCTATTTATCATCATTTGCATAAAGAAGGGTTTTTTTTTTTACTTAATTTTGTATCTAGACACATTGCCGAAGGTGTTTATCAGCTGTAGTTCTCTGGTAGAATTTTTGGGGTCACCTATATATACTATCATATCATCTGTGAATAGCGATACTTTGACTTCTTCCTTTCTAGTTTGTATCCCCTGAATCTCCTTTAGTTGTCTTATTGCTCTGGCTAGAACTTCAAATACTATATTGAAGAGATAGGAAGTGGACAGCTTTATCTTGTCCCAACTTTAGTGGAATTGCTTTAAGTTTTTCTCCATTTTATTTGATGTTGGCTATTACCTTGGTGTACATTGCCTTTATTGTATTTAGGTATGGATTTTGTATCTCTGCTTTCTCCAAGACTTTTATCATGAAGAGGTGTTGGATTTTGTCAAATAATTTTTTTTGGCATTTAGTGAGATGATTTTTTTCTTCCAATTTGTTTATATGGTGGATTACAATGGTATATTTTCATATATTGAACTACCCCTGCATCTCTGGGATGAAGCATACTTAATGATGGTAGATGATGTCTTTGATGTATTCTTGGATTCAGTTTGCTAGTATTTTACTAGGTATTTTTAGGTCAATATTAATTAGGCAAATTGGTCTGAAATTCTCTTTCTTTGTTAAGTCTTTATGTGGTTTAAGAATCAGCATGTCTTAGTTAAGGTTTCCATTGCTGTGAAGAAACACAATGAACAAGGCAACTCTTATAAGGGACAACAATTTAACTGGGGCTGGCTTGCAGGCTCAGAGGTTCAGTCAATTGTGTCTGCACCATCCAGGCAGACATGGTGGTGGAGAAGGAGCAGAGAGCACTGGCATTTTGATCAGAAGTCAGCCAGGAGAATACTGACTCTTCAATACTGAGCAGAGCTTCAAAGCCTACCCTAACACATATTTTCTCCAATAAAGCCACATCTCCTAACAGTACCATATCCTATGTACCAAGAGTATTCAAACCACCACACAGGGTGACTGTGCCCTCATAGAATAAGTTTGGCAATGTTCCTTCTGTTTCTATTTTGTGGAATAGTTTGAAGAGTATTGTCATTAACTTTTCTTTAAAAGTCTGGTAGAATTCTGCACTAAAATCATCTGGCCCGGGGCTTTTTTTGATTGGGAGAATTTTAATGGCTGCTTCTATTTCCTTACAAGTTATAGGACTATTCAGATATTTGACCTGATCTTGATTTATCTTTGTTAGTTGCTATCTGTCTAGAAAATCATCCATTTCATTTAGATTATCCAATTTTGTGGAGTGCAGGCTTTTGATGTAAGACCTAATGATTCTTTGAATTTCCTCAGTGTTTGCTCATATTTCTCCCTTTTCATTTCTGATTTTGTTAATTTGGGTACTGTCTCTCTGCCTTTTAGTTATTTTGTCTATCTTGTTGATTTTCTCAAAGAATGAGCTTTAGGTTTTGATTATATGTATTGTTCTCTTTGTTTCTAATTAATTAATTTCAGCACTAAGTTTGATTATTTCCAGCAGTCTACTCCTTAGTGTGTTTGCTTCTTTTTTTCTAGAACCTTCATGTGTACTTTTAATTCATTGGCGTGAGATCCCTCCAATTTCTTTACAAGGGCACTTAGTGCTGTGAACTTTCCTCTTAGCTCTGCTCTCATAGTGTCCCACAAGTTCAAATATGTTGTATCCTCGTTTTCATTGAATTTGAGAAAAACTTTAATTTCTTTATTTCTTACCTGACACAGTGATCATTAAGTAGAGAATTCTTCAGTTTCCATGACTATGTAGGCTTTCTGTTTTTCTGCTGTTCTTGAAGTACAGCTTTAATCCATGGTAGTCTGATAAGATAACAATAGTTATTTCAATCTTCTTGTTTCTGTTGAAGCTTGCTTTGTGTGTGTGTGTGTGTGTGTGTGTGTGTGCGTGTGTGTGTGTGTCTGTACATGTGTTTCTCTTATATTGGTTTTCATGGTGTGAAATTATTTTTTTCTTGTGTTCTCTTGAGTGTAGTTAGTATTCTGTTGGTGATGCTTATGTCTGTAGTTCCTGATCTCTTTCCTAAGTTTTCCATCTTCAGGATTCCCTCAGTTTATGTTTTCTTTAGTGCTTCTAGTCCAGTTTCAGTTTTTAGACAGTTTTATATATATCCTTCACCTGTTTGGTTGCATTTTCCTGTGTTCATTTTTATTTGTCTCCTCTTTTAATGTCTTTCTACCTGTTTGGATATATTTTCCTGTATTTCCTTAAGGAATTTATTCATTTCCTCTTTAAAGGCCTCTGTCATCTTTATAAGATTGGATTTCAGATCTTTTCTTCTGCTTCATTTTCATTAGGATATCCATTGTTTGCTGTAGCAGGATACCTGGTCTCCGGTGGGGCCCTATTGGCCTAGGTCTTTTTGATTGTGTTCTTATGCTGTCCTTTTCGCATCCGTGTTTCCCTGGTGTTGGCCGGATGATCCTAATGACAGCAGAACTTCTCAGAAAGGGAGGACACACAATGGAGGTCAGGGTACCCCACTCTGATGGCTGTGTTTTACAAAGGCCCCACTGACAAGGGATTAGTATGGCAATGTCCCAAGCTGGTAGTTCTTAGGGGTCTCTACAGAATGCTCTTGGGGTCTTGCAAAGCTCCTCAGGCCTGAAGAGTGAGCCCAGAGTTAGACAATGGAGTTCATGGCCTGTGTGCAACTCACTTCTGCAGGCTACATCCCAGAAGGACCCAACTGGAATGAGTAGTGGAGCAGGGTTCCTAGCTGGTTAGGCTTGGTGCAATTGAAGGTTTCCATGGGGGAGCAGGACACTCTTGGGGTCCTGCAAGGCTCCTCAGAATGGAAGAGTGAGCCCAGAGCGAAACAGTAGGTTTCAGAAGATCATGCACAACTCACATCTATAGGCTGTGGGAATTTTTTTCCTTAACATAATCATTTGAAATGGAAAGGCCTCCTTTCAATCTGAATCTTTTGAGGTGGGAAGACTCACCTTTTTATCTGAGCCACACCTTCTTGTGGCAGTCTATATAAAGGACATGGATGAAAGAGAAATGATTTCTGCCTACTTTCTCTTGCTCTGGTTGGCGAGTGCATTTTTTCACTGATATTAAAGCCTACTTCTTCTGGATTCTGGCATAAACTGAAGACCAATTGAGACATCCAGCCTTGTGGACGGTACAACTACTGGATTCTTGGACCTTCTGTTAGTATTTAGCCATTATTGGACTAGCTGCACCACAGCCAGTAAGCCATTCTAATAAGTCCCATATATATTCTATCAATTTTGTTCCTCTATCAGCGGGCCTCAACTGTCTTATGTGGGGTTTCTATTTCTATGATCAATCACCATTTGTGTGATCTGACCCTGAACAAACATATTCTAGAAGATTTCACATCAATTATGCTGGTCTCTTCTTGATCATCACTAATTTCTTAGCTCCAACTAACCAGCATCAATTGTCTCAGTAATGCAAAGGTTTCACTTCAATGTTGCCAGTCTCATGTTAATCATGGCTGACTCTTCAGCCACAGCTGACCAAAATGACAGAATCTCAATTAAAAATAGCTTTAAACCTCTCTGAAACTTCACAAGCTAGGCCTCGATCACCGTGCAGTGGTGGTGCATGCCTTTAATCCCAGCACTTGGGAGGCAGAGGCAGAGGCAGGCGGATTTCTGAGTTCAAGGCCAGCCTGGTCTACAGAGTGAGTTCCAGGACAGCCAGGGCTACACAGAGAAACCCTATCTCGAAAAACAATACAAAACAAAACAAAACAAAACAAAACAAAACAAAACAAAACAAAACAAAACAAAACAAACTGAAAATAAACCAACAGAGTAGGATATCTCCACAGTTCTGAGTAGCTCTTGGCCTGAAGTCTAAGTTTCTGGGCTAATATCTATTTACCAGTGAGCTCATATCCAATGACTTCTTTTGTGATTGGGTTACCTCACTAAGGATTATGTCCTCCAGATTCATCCATTTGCCCAAGAATTTCATAAATTCATTTTTTAAATAGCAGAATAGTACTCCATTGTGTAAATGTACCACATTTTCTGTATCCATTCCTCTGTTGAGGGACATCTGGGTTCTTTCCAGCTTATAGCTATTATAAATAAAGCTGCTATGAACAAAGTGGAGAATGTGTCAATTTACCAGTTGGAACATCTTCTGGGTATATGCCCAGGAAAGGTATTGCTGAATCCTCTGATAGTACTACATCCAATTTTCTGAGAAAACGCCAGACTGACTTCCAGAGTGGTTGTACAAGCTTGCATTCCCACCAGGAATGGAGGAGTGTTCCTCTTTCTCCACATTCACGCCAGCATCTGCTGTCACCTAAATTTTTGATCTTAACCATTCTGACTGCTGTGAGGTGGAATCTCAGGGTGGTTTAGATTTGCATTTCCCTGATGATTAAGGATGTTGAACATTTTTTCAGGTGTTTTTCAGCCATTTGGAATTCCTCAGTTGAGAATTCTTTGTTTAGCTCTGTGCCCCATTTTTAATAGGGTTATTCGTTTCTCTGGAGTCTGGCTTCTTGAGCTCTTTGTAGATGTTGGATATTAGTCCCCTATGAGATTTAGGATGGGTAAAAAAATCCTTTCCCAATCTGTTAGTGGCCTTTTTGTCTTGCTGACAGTATCTTTTACCTTACAGAAGCTTTGCAATTTTATAAGGTCCAATTGTCAATTCTTGATCTTACCGCACAGGCCATTGCTCTTCACTTAAGGAATTTTTCCCCTGTGCCCATATCTTCTAGGCTTTTCCCCACTTTCTCCTCTATAAATTTCAGTGTCTCTAGTTTTATATGGAGGTCTTTGATCCACTTAGACTTAAGCTTTGTACAAGGAGATAATAATGAATCAATTCGCATTCTTCTACACGATAACAGCCAGTTGTGCCAGCACCATTTGTTGAAAATGCTATCTTTTTTCCACTGGATGATTTTAGCTCCCTTGTCAAAGATCAAGTGACCATAGGTGTATGGATTCATTTCTGAGTCTTCAATTCTATTCCATTGATCTATCTGTCTGTTGCTGTACCAGTACCATGCAGCTTTTTTTTTTTTTTTTTATCACAATAGCTCTGTAGTACAGCTTAATGTCAGGCTTGGTGATTCCACCAGAGGTTCTTTTATTGTTGAGAAGAGTTTTTGCTATCCTAGGTTTTTTATTATTCCAGATGAACTTGCAAATTGTCCTTTCTAACTCAGTGAATAATTGAGTTGGAATTTTGATGGGGATTACATTGAATCTGTAGATGGCTTTCAGCAGGATAGCCATTTTGACTATATTAATCCTGACAATCCATGAGCATGGGAGATCTTTCCATCTTCTGAGATCTTCTTCTATTTCTTTCTTCAGGGACTTGAAGTTCTTGTCATACAGATCTTTTACATCCTTAGTTAGAGTCACCATAAGGTATTTTATATTATTTGTAACTATTGTGAAGGGTGTTGTTTCCCTAATATCTTTCTTAGCCCGTTTATCCTTTGTGTGGAGAAAGGCCATTGATTTGTTTGAGTTAATTTTATATCCAGCTACTGCACTGAAGCTGTTTATCAGGTTTAGGAGTTCTCTGGTGGAATTTTTGGGGTCCCGAATATATACTATCATATCATCTACAAACAGTGATATTTTAATTTCTTCCTTTCCAATTTGTATCCCCTTGATCTCCTTTTGCTGTCGAATTTCTTTGGCTAGGACTTCAATAGGTAGGGAGAAAGTGGGCAGCCTTGTCTAGTCCCTGATTTTAATGGGATTGCTTTGAGTTTCTCTCCATCACTTTGATGTTGGCTACTGGTTTGCTGTATATTGTTTTTATTATGTTTAGGTATGGGCCTTGAATTCCTGATCTTTCCAAGACTCCTACTTTCTACCCTTATAGGTCCACGTGTGATAGAGATCAAGACTTAGTACAGTGGCAGCTTTTAGTTTTGAGACAACAGTAAAATGCCCTAAAAGATCAAGTGCCTCAGGGAGGAGATAGTGTCTAGTTCTAAGATTAGAACTACTAACAAGTAGAAGTGGGGAATGAAAAAGCCTATGTGACCTTTGTGACTCAATGTTCCAAGGCATGCTAATCATAAAACAGATAGTGACATTCCTCCACCCACCTGCTTCCTGGGTTCAGGGAGTGTTGTTCAAAGAAAGTCACCCTGACCCACCCTGACCTCTGCTAGAACCCGCTATGCAAATGTGCTATTGTTACAGGCTCATAGAAAACTGTCTTCACTTTCCACTTCCTCGTGACTCTTAACTGGTATTTTTGGTATTTTCCAACAACGCCTTCCCACCCCCTTGAGTTGTGGTTTCTTCCTTTAAATACCACCCCCCCACCCAGCTACTCAGGGGCCCATGGTTCTCCAACCCTGCATGGTGTACACTGTGGGTCCCAGAGCGCTCTTAGAATAAAAGTCCTCTTGCAGTTTGCATCAAGACCATTTCTCGTGAGTGATTTGGAGTGTCACCTCTCCTGAGTCAGAATGTGAGGGAGGCCTCAATTTGTGGGTCTTTCAGGATCTCACTTCCGATAGTAAAGTGGGATTTGTGTCATCTAGTTTCAATGCCCCTGGTGCTGGTTTTCCACAGCAGATAACATCCTTGGCCTGGTCGTTATGTCCTTGGGCTCCTGAGGAGCAAAAATAATATGGTTATGACAGTGGTCAAGATTATCCTTGCAAGTATTCACCAGTTGTGCCATGAACCATTCTGTCCTGATGATCCTTGGGACTATTACTACTTTTGTTTCAATTAGATATTCCCTGTGCCCTCCCAGGAATGGCTTTAGATTTCTGCCAATTGAGAATCCACCTGCTTTGTGACTGCCTTTTATGTTACATGTGTTACTTGTTGCAACATTGAACCCTTAGCCTCATGGTTGTTAATGAGATGTAACAGGGACGGTAGATATGCTGTTGAAAATGAACAAATAAGAGAAAGCCAAGATTGTGGCATCTGCTGGCACACACTGTAGAAATCTGAGGAGCCTGAGAGGCTCTGAAGGGGGACAAGGTGGTGAAAGGGGAATCTGCAGAGCCCACAGTACCTTCAGAACAGGTACATGAAAATTAAAGGCAAGTGTTTATGGGAAGATGCTTTTTAAAATGGAACTCACCGGTCAGCACCAATGCCAGGTCACCTTGAGTGCTGGGTCTGCGCACAGCCCCACAGTCCCTAGAGGACTCTTCACGCAATCTTGGAACCACTGCTGAGTGGAACGCAACTTCTGTTCCAATCTGATCGTGTGGGACCTGAGACAGCATTAGGGAAGCAGAGAATTGGCCAGACCAGGGGCACAGGTCCCTTCCAGTCAGCACCAGCACCAGGTCACCTTGGGCACAGGGTCTGCGCACAGCCCCATGATCCCTAGGGGACTCTCCACGTGTTCTTGGGACGACTGACCAGACAGCTCCAAGCTCCTCAAAGGAGACACCACTCCCAGGCACAGTAACATGCCCAAGATATTAGGACAACAGTATCCAAGAATAACAGGAGGTGGGACACACCAGTATTCCACAGTCTTAGTGGAAGTTGAATGCCAAGAACTCAGACACACCCAGAATATCAGGTTCACAGGAGCCCATAATCAAAGGATCACAGTGAAACTGGAATCAGAGGAGTCCAGAATCAACTGGGATTATGAGAAGGACAGGTTACAATCAGATATATTGAGGACAGCAAGCACCTGAGATAATCAGACGGCAGGAGGCAAGGATAAGAACAGAAGCAACAGAAACCAGGGTTACTAGGCATCATCAGAACCAAATTCTCCCACCATGGCAAGTCCAGGATACACCATCACACCAAAAAAGCAAGACATGGATCTAAAGTCAATTCTCATGATGATGATGGAGGATTTTAAGAAGGAATTATGGGAAAACACAGGTAAACAACTAGAAGCATTTAAAAAGGAGACACAAAAATCCCTTAGAAAGTTACAGGAAAATAATACCAAATGGGAGATGGAATTGAACAAAACCATCTAGGATCTAAAAATGGAACTAGAAACAATAAAGAAAACCCAAAAGGAGATAACCCTGGAGATAGAAAACAGGAAAGAAATCAGGAACCATAGATACAAGCATCAGCAACAGAATACAAGAGATGGAAGAGAGAATCTCAGGTGCAGAAGATTCCATAGGGATCATGGACACAACAATCAAAGAAAACGCAAAATGCAAAAAGATCCTAACTCAAAATATCCAGGAAATCCAGGACACAGTGAGAAGACCAAACCTTCAGATAATAGGAGTAGATGAGAATAAAGATTCTCAACTTAAAGGGTCAGCAAATATATTCAACAAAATTATAGAAGAAAACATTCCATACCTAAAGAAAGAGATGCCCCCCTTCTGGTCCACACCACTCCAGCTCAGGGCGCAAGGCCCAGGGGCTGTGCACCCGACCAGGTTTCCCGCGGGACTCTCCTATTGATCTCGGGACCACTGGTGAGAGGAACACACATCTGTTCCAGTCCAATCGCATGGGACCTGAGTCTGCAGCTGGGTGATAGATGGGGGGGGGGGGGGGAGCGGACCCCTTCCCTTCCGGTCCACACCGCTCCAGCTCAGGGCACAAGGCCCAGGGGCTGTGCACCCGACCAGGTTTCCCGTGGGACTCTCCTAGCTATCTAGGGACCACTGGTGAGAGGAACATACATCTGCTCCAGTCCAATTGCGTGGGACCTGAGTCTGCAGCCTGGAGAGAGACAGGGGGCAGCAGACCCCTTCCCTTCCGGTCCAATCCGCTCCAGCGCCAGGCGCAGGGCCCGGGGGCTGTGCACCCGACCAGGTTTCCAGCAGGACTCTCTGGGCGATCTAGGTGAGTGAACAAAGGGCTGAACAGGGCACCTGTTGGGACACAACCAGCTCTGAGCTCTAGATACCCTCCCCACCTGAGGACAGTTCTCCCCCTGGGAAGGTCTTCTCTGAAAGAACTTCTGAGAGAGCCATATTGGGTCCTAGGTGGCACAGAGACCAGTCTACACAGGTCAGCTCACAGACCACAAAGGGTCGTGCAGACCCAGTCTGAGCAGGTCAGCTCACAGACTGCAAAGGGTGAATGAGCAAACAGCTGAGCAGGACACCTTTCGGGACATACCCAGCTCTGGGCTTCAGACATCCCAGCACCCTACCTGCCGGTGGACAGTTCTCAGCCTAGGAGGGGTTTCCCTGCCCAAACGTGTGAGAGAGCCATCTTGGGTTCCGGGGGGGGGGGGGACTTTCAGAATAGCATTTGAAATGTAAATTAAGAACATATCTAATAAAAAAATTTTGAAAAAAAAAGAAAGAGATGCCCAAAACATTCAAGAAGCCTACAGAACTCAAAATAGACTGGACCAGAAAATAAATTCCTCCCAAAACATAATAATCAGAACAACAAATGCACTAAATAAAGACAGAATATTAAAAGCAGTAAGGGAAAAAGGTCAAGTAACATAAAAAGGCAGGCCTATTAAAATTGCTCCAAACTTCTCACCAGAGACTATGAAAGCCAGAAGATGCTGGACAGATGTTAAACAGACACTAAGAGAACACAAATGCCAGCCAAGGTTACTATACCCAGCAAAACTCTCAAATACCATAGATGGAGAAACCAAAGTCTTCGATGACAAAATCAAATTCACACAATATCTTTATACGAATCCAGACCTGCAAAGGATAATAACGGAAAAACACCAATACAAGGACAGAAACTATGCCCTAGAAAAAGCAAGTAAGTAAATCTTCAACAAACCTAAAAGAAGACAGCCACAAGAACAGAATCCCAACTCTAACAACAAAAATTACAAGAAGCAACAATTACTTTTCCTTAATATCTCTTGATATCAATGGACTCAATTCCCCAATAAAAAGACATAGACTAACAAACTGCCTACACAAACAGGACCCAACATTTTGCTGCTTACAGGAAACACACCTTAGGAAAAAACGACAAACACTACCTCAGAGTGAAAGGCTGGAAAACAATTTTTCAAGCAAATGGTCTGAAGAAACAAGATGGAGTGGACATTCTAATATCGAATAAAATTGACTTTCAACCCAAAATTATCAAAAAAGACAAGGAGGGGCACTTCATACTCATTAAAGGTAAAATCTTCCAAGAGGAATTCTCAATTCTAAATATCTATGCTCCAAATTCAAGGGCAGCCACATTCATTAACGAAACTTTAGTAAACCACAAAGCACACATTGTACCTCACACAATAATAGTGGGAGACTTCAAGACCCCATTCTCACCAATGGACAGATCCTGGAAACAGAAACTAAACAGAGACAAAGTGAAACTAACAGAAGCTATGAAACTAATGGATTTACCAGATATCTACAGAACATTTTATCCTAAAACAAAAGGTTATACCTTCTTCTCAGAACCTCATGACACCTTCTCCAAAATTGACCATATAATTGTCCACAAAACAGGCCTCAACAGATACAAAAATATTGAAATTGTCCTATGCATGCTATCAATCACCATGGACTGAGGCTGATCTTCAATAACAGCATAAATAACAGAAACTGAACAACATTCTACTCAATGATACCTTGGTCAAGGAAGAAATAAAGAAAGAAATTAAAGACTTTCTAGAGTTTAATGAAGATGAAGCCACAACATACCCAAACTTATGGGACACAATGAAAGCATTCCTAAGAGGTAAACTCATAGCTCTGAGTTCCTCCAAAAAGAAACTGTAAGAGCATACACTAGCAGCTCGACAGCACACCTAAAAGCTCTAGAACCAATGGAAGCAAATTCACCCAAGAGGAGGAGACCAGGAATATAATCAAACTCAGGGGTGAAATCAACCAAGTGGAAAGAAAAAGAACTATTCAAAGAATCAACCAAACCAGGAGCTGGTTCTTTGAGAAAGTCAAAAAGATAGATAAACCCTTAGCCAGACTCAGTAGATAGCACAGGGACAGAATCCTAATTAACAAAATCAGAAATGAAAAGGGAGACATAACAACAGATCCTGAGGAAATCCGAAACACCATCAGATCCTTCTACAAAAGGCTATATTCAAAAAAATTGGAAAATCTGGATGAAATGGAAAATTTCTAGACAGATTCCAAATTCCAAAGTTAAATCAGGATCAGATTAATGACCTAAACAGTCCTATCTCACCTAAAGTAATAGAAGCAGTCATTAATAGTCTCCCAACCAAAAAAAAAGCCCATGACCAGATGGGTTTAGTGCAGAGTTCTATCAGTCCTTAAAAGAAGACCTAATTCCAGTTCTTCTCAAACTATTCAGCAGAATAGAAAGTGAAGGTACGCTACCCAATTCATTCTATGAAGCCACAATTACTCTGATACCTAAAGCACATAAAGACACAACAAAGATAGGGAACTTCAGACCAATTTCCCTTTGAATATCGATGCAAAAATATTCAATAAAATTCTCGCTAACCGAATCCAAGAACACATCAAAAAGATCATCCATCATGACCAAGTAGGCTTCATCCCAGGGATGCAGGGATGGTTCAATATATGGAAATCCATCAACGTAATCCTCTATATAAACAAATTCCAAGAGAAAAACCACATTATCATCTCATTAGATGCTGAGAAAGCATTTGACAAAATCCAACACCCTTTCATGATAAAAGTCTTGGAAAGATCAAGAATTCAAGGCCCTTACCTAAACATAATAAAAGCAACATACAGCAAACCAGTAGCCAACATCAAACTAAATGGAAAGACACTCAAAGCAATCCCACTAAAATCAGGGACTAGACAAGGCTGCCCACTTTCTCCCTACCTATTCAATATAGTACCTGAAGCCCTAGGCAGAGCAATTCGACAACAAAAGGAGATCAAGGGGATACAAATTGGAAAGAAAGAAGTCAAAATATCACTATTTGCAGATGATGTGATAGTATATATAAATGACCCTAAAAATTCCACCAGAGAACTCCTAAACCTGATAAACAGCTTCAGTGCAGTAGCTGGATATAAAATTAACTCAAACAAATCAATGGCCTTTCTCTACACAAAGGATAAATGAGCTGAGAAAGAAATTAGGGAAACAACACCCTACACAATAGTCACAAACAATATAAAATACCTTGGTGTGACTCTAAATAAGGAAGTGAAAGATCTTTATGACAAGAACTTCAAGTCTCTGAAGAAAGAAATTGAAGAAGATCTTAGAAGATGGAAAGATCTCCCATGCTCATGGATTGGCAGGATCAATATAGTCAAAATGGCTATCCTGCTGAAAGCCATCTACAGATTCAATGCAATCCCCATCAAAATTCCAACTCATTTCTTCACTAAGATAGAAAGGACAATTTGCAAGTTCATCTGGAATAATAAAAAACCTAGGATAGCAAAAACTATTCTCAACAATAAAAGAACCTCTGGTGGAATCACCATGTCTGACCTCAAGCTATACTGCAGAGCAATTGTAATAAAAACTGCATGGTACTGGTACAGCGACAGACAGGTAGATTAATGGAATAGAAGTGAAGACCCAGAAATGAATCCATACACCTATGGTCACCTGATCTTTGACAATGGAGCTAAAACCATCCAGTGGAAAAAAGACAGCATTTTCAACAAATGGTGCTGGCACAACTGGCGGTTATCATGTAGAAGAATGGGAATTGATCCATTCTTATCTCCTTGTACTAAGGTCTAAGGTCAAGTCTAAGTGGTTCAAGGAACTCCACATAAAACCAGAGACATTGAAATTTATAGAGGAGAAAGTGGGAAAAAGCCTAGAAGATATGGGCACTGGGGAAAAATTCCTGAATAGAACACCAATGGCTTGTGCTATAAGATCAAGAATTGGCAAATTGGACCTCATAAAGTTGCAAAGCTTCTGTAAGCCAAAAGATACTGTCATTAAGACAAAAAGGCCACCAACAGATTGGGAAAAGATCTTTACCAATCCTAAATCAGATAGGGGACTAATATCCAATATATATATATAAAGAACTCAAGAAGGTGGACACCAGAAAATCAAATATCCCCATAAAAAAATGGGGCACAGAGCTAAACAAAGAATTCTCAACTGAGGAATACCGAATGGCTGAGAAGCACCTGAAAAAATGTTCAACATCCTTAATCATCAGGGAAATGCAAATCAAAACAACTCTGAGATTCCAACTCACACCAGTCAGAATGGCTAAGATCAAAAATTCAGGTGACAGCAGATGCTGGCGTGGATGTGGAGAAAAAGGAACACTCCTCCATTGTTGCAAGCTTGTACAACCACTCTATAAGTCAGTCTGGTGGTTCCTCAGAAAATTGGGCATAGTACTACTGGAGGATCCCGCAATACCTCTCTCTCCTGGGCATATATCCAGAAGATGTTCCAACTGGTAATAAGGACACATGCTCCACTATGTTCATAGCAGCCTTATTTATAATAGATAGTAGCTGGATTGAACACAGATGTCCCTCAACAGAGGAATGGATACAGTAAATGTGGTACATTTACACAATGGAGTAATACTCAGCTATTAAAAACAATGCATTTATGAAATTCCTAGGCAAATGGATGGATCTGGAGGGTATCATTCTGAGTGAGCTAACCCAATCACAAAACAACTCACATAACATGTACTCACTGATATGTGGATATTAGCCCAGAAACTTAGATTACCCAAGATAGAATTTGCAAAACACATGAAACTCAAGAAGAATGAAGACCAAAGTGTGGACACTTTACCCCTTCTTAGAATTAGGAACAAAGCACACATTGAAGGAGTTACAGAGATCAAGTGTAGAGCTGAAACAAAAGGACGGACCAACCAGTGACTGCTGCAGCCAGGGATTCATCCCATAATCAGCCACCAAATGCAGACACTATTGCATACACCAGCAAGATTTTGCTGAAAGTGCCCTGATATAGCTGTCTCGTGTGAGGCTATGCCAGTGCCTGGCAAACACAGAAGTGGATGCTCACAGTCAGCTATTAGATGGAACACAGATTTCCCAATGGAGGAGTTAGAGAAAGTACCCAAGGAGCTGAAGGGGTCTCCAAGCCTATAGGTGGAAGAACAATATGAACTAACCAGTACCCCCAGAGCTCGTGTCTCTACCTGAGTATGTAGCAGAAGATGGCCTAGTCGGCCATCATTGGGAAGAAAGGCCCCTTGGTCTTGCAAACTTTATATGTCCCAATACAGGGGAACGCCAGGGCCAAGAATTGGGAGTGGGTGGGTGGGGGAGCAGGGCGGGGGATTGGGAAGGTGTAGGGGACTTTCGGGATAGCATTTGAAATGTAAATGAAGAAAATATCTAATAAAAAGTGGAAAAATAAAATAAAATTGAACTCATGAAATTGGAAAGAAAGATGGCATCTCAGCCAGCAGGCTGGAAGTTCAAAGGTCATGCCTGATGAACCATGGGGCAACCATGCTGCTTGCCCTGCTGGGAGATGGAAATCCCAGGGCAGTGATGCTCCCCTGCAGCCTACAAGCTCAACAGTTGGGTCTCATGAGCCTTGGGGCAGCAAGCACCAAGGACAGGGTGGTGTGTGTGTGTGTGTGTGTGTGTGTGTGTGTGTGTGTGTGTGTGTCAGATGGAAACTCCTGTGGAAACATGTCATTATTGAATAGGGCTGGTCCTAGGTCCACTTGCCAGCCCCATCTTGGAGATACTACAACTACAACCTGTGTTGCATGCTTTGCTGGGAGACAGAATGGAGTCAGCAGTGCTGCCAACAAGCTACAAGCACAAAGGTCAAGCCTGGTCCTTTAGACAACTTTTAGAGTGGCAGACATAGAGAGCTGGAGGTGTGTGGCAACCAGGAGCTTGCTCAGAACCTGCCCCCAGATGCCCTGCCTAACCACAACATCACCCTGACTCCAGACAATGATAGGAGAGGAGCCTTGGCAATGGCCCACTATTTATGGTACTTCAGAAACAAGAAATCTTGAACCAGATCAGTGACTCATTGCAATGAACATTTGCATGTGACTCATTGTAATGAATACTTGCATGTAAAGCTCTTTGGGCAAAGATATATATATATATATATATATATATATATATATACTGTGTGACACACTGCTGTTTCCAGCATCACTATGACAAACAAATATGGGGGTGGGCAAGATAGAGGAACAAAGTGGCGAATGCTCAATGAGGAAAGATGGAGCTAGAGATTCAATGGTTGTGGCAAGTATGAGAGAAGGCTGTGATGAATGGGGAACATGTAGTTGCTAAATAGGCCTGGCAGGGTGGTGTGCAGCAGATTGGGGTTTGGGCAGACCCAACCTCCAAATGCACTAACCAGCTGCATGATCACCCTGGCTCTGAGAAAAGACAGGATATTGGAAATGAAGAATGGATTGGAGCCCCTGCCCTCACCCCACTCCAAAAGATCTCTATGGTCCCTGCTGTTCCTGAAGGCCATGGTGTTATCCGTGATCTATTGCCCCAGGCTGTAATGAAACGTGAGGTTCATGTCGATGTCCGTGGTCTGGGATGCCCCTAGAGGCCATGTGGATGTCCAAGGCCAGTGCTACCACAGGAAGCCAGGAGGCTGTTCATAGTCTGGGCTGACATTGGAGGCCATATTGATATGAATGGCCTATCCTTCCAAGGAGGGCCATGTTGGAGTTCACAATCTTGCTGTGGCAGAAGACCATGATGATGTCTGCGAGCTGTACTGCCACCAGAGAGCATGCTGAGGTCCATGGCATTTGTTAACAAGAAGGCCATGTGGATGTCCATGGCCCATGCTTTTGCTACAAACCATGTGAAAGTCCATGATCCATGGTCTTGCTGACTATAAAGGGAAAGAAAGCTATTTGTGTAGTAGTATCAGTGACTGCAGACTCACAGTTTTAAAAGAGAAGGTTTCTGTGACAACTTCTATCTACACCTCACCCCACCCAAAAAAGAAACAGCCTAGACAGAAAAACATTGAAGAGAACGCTTTAAAATTGTGATACTGATGCTGAAGTGTAGCTCTCCACAATTGATGGCTTCTAGTGGGGTGTGGGTGGAGAAAGATTCAATTTTCTTTCAGGTGCTGGCCACTGGGAGTTTGACCAAGCTCCAGTGTGTGTATGGGCGACACAAATTGGACTTGGTTTTTGTTTTTTGTTTTCTCCTCCTCCTCTTCCTCCTCTTCCTCTTCTCCTTCTCCTCCTCCTTCTTGTCACAAGGGGAGTGGGGGCAGACATGGGAGGACTGGGAACTGAGTGTGCTTGGGGTACATGATGTGAAATTCTCAAATAAGCAATCAATAAAAATATTATGTTGGGAAAAAAGAAACACAAATAGATGACAAGTAGAAGTGGCCTGAATGCAAGCACAGCACGTCTTAAACCTTGCTAGCCAAGTCATGAGTTGCATGTAACCTGTTTTGGTTGGGTGATGTTATATTTCAGGACCAAGTTGTAGCCATTCAGCAGCTACATGAAACTGGGTCTACCTGAAAGCGGGGCTGGAAATGAAAAGGGAACAGGGTGTGAGAGAAGGATGAAGCCAAGACAAAATTTCTTATCAAGGCTCAAAGTTTAATTTTCATCACTGCATTTATATATGGAAAGCCCACAGATCCCATCCTTTGTTTCAGCTGGATTATGTTGCAAAGCAAGCTCAGCCGGCAGTCTACTCCTGTAGGAAATTGCATATGCGTTGAGGCCAGAGACTCCAGCTAGGTTGTAAAACCATTGTGTGTCTGTTTAGCCTACTCAAGGCTGGAGGAAAGGCACACCAAGTCACTGTTATGAAGCTTACATAACTTGTTTCCTCAAAAGGCCTCCAGCCTGCCTATCTGGCGACTAGATAGGAATGTGATGAATACCTGTGAGCTCCCTGTCAGTCATGGATAATGATAGGATAGTAAATTTGGCTTCTGAAGGTTCCAAGAGAAGTTTGAGAGTCTCTTAAATACTATATCAGGGCTGTTAATGTGATCTGTGGTTCTCTATCAGTTGGGTATGAAGCATCGACTGTCATTTATAAGAGTTCCCTGGAGTGAAAGTTTTGCTTTGGAGGACAATAAATACTGGTTATCTGGAGCTGAAGAATCATCTGTGATTAATAAGAGATCAGGGTTAATGAGATATGAATCATCTGGAAAGTATTTCTTCAGGATCAGTACACAAATACTGTAGTCCAGAGGGGCCAAAGCTGCATTTAATGCTGTCAGACTAACTTGGTAATATGTAAGAGTCACCTATGTGGTACTGGTGTTGGTATAAAAGTTATAAGAAATGTAAGGACTGTGGTATGAGCACCAAGTACAGTAGCAGCTATGGAGTGGAGCTGGCCTAAACCTATGGTATGAACTGTGTGTGGTACAGAGAGCAGAGCCAAAGACTTGTAACCTTCAAGGCCCTTTAGGTCCCAGAAAATTACAGATGCATCCTAGACATTGAATACTAAGAAGCTATTTCTGATGGTAATTGTTCCCTGGTTCTTCCCTCTTGGGGCTATAATTCTAATTGTTGGCTGATTTCTGCATATGGATTAGAACTTCTGAATTGGTAGATGGATGGGCTCCAGAATGAGATGGATAAGTCTTGGGCCCCGGGCTTCCCCTGAGTGTATCAATGGGCTAATGAGCTGAAGCCTACATGCTTTATTTCTGCATCCGGCACTGTCTCCAGTTCTGTCTGATCACTAGATTATGTGAGGCTGGAGCATGGTTGAATGGAACTCCTGGCTTCTCTCAGAGCTTGTGTAATTTACTAAAGGAGGACATTAAGAGATGGCCCAGATGGCAAGGCATGGAAATCCCACTACTTAGTAGGACCTTTCCAAGGGTAGAATAGACTATACTAGCTGCTCCCTGCTCACAGACTGACATACCCATCCAGGTGGACTAGGAAATGAGGATAGGGAAAGGTCAACTTTGACCCAAGGCTTCTTTATCTTTCCTTCTAGTTAGGTGTTTTTGAGGATGTTGGAATACAAAAAGGTGAACCTGGGAGATGGTGGAGGACTGGAGCATGGATAATGTTTGGATATCCTAATTACCTAGACACACTGGCTGCTCCCTGATGGCAGACTATGAGTGGCCATTCAGGTAGGTAGGCTAGGGAATCAGAGTAGAGAGAGAACAACCCTGACCCAAGATTCCCTCTCCCTTTCTCTATCTGGTTGCAGATGGAACAAATGGATTTCAAGAAAGTCATTGCTTGACTGCTTTCTCAAACACTGGAAAGAATTAAATCCTCAGACACTCAAACAGAAAAACAAAAACCTGATTTTCTTTTTCTTTTTTTTTCCAACTTTTATTAGATATTTTCTTCATTTACATTTCAAGTGTTATCCAGAAAGTACCCTATACCCTCCCCCCTCCCGGCCCTGCTCCCCTACCCACCCACTCCCACATCTTGGCCCTGGCGTTCCCCTGTACTGGGGCATATAAAGATTTTCTTTTGTTAGGACGCATGACCCCAATAATCCCTGGGATATTTCCTTGAAGGGATTCAGATTATCTACCTGTATTTACAGAGTTTTCTTGTTAGCATGGCCTTAAGGAAAAAAAAAAAAGATATTAAGTTCTTCAAGGTGACTGACTCCATTTCCAGGCACTCATAATCTGGTTGTAGATTCAGGCTTCTGAGCATTTGGTCACCCCAAATCTAGCTAGAATCTCAGGTTAAACATTGACAAAAGATACTTCTGTCAGCTACATGCAGTCATGAGAGACAGTCACTCTTTCAGATATACTTTTAAATTGCTGATAAGAGAAATTTTTTTTCTAAATTATGTGCTATGAATGTTCCTCTTAGCACTGCTCTCATAGTGTCCCATAAGTTTGGATATGTTGTATCCTCATTTTCATTGAATTCTAGAAAGATGTTAATTTCTTTATTTCTTCTCTGACCCAGTGTTCATTGAATAGAGAGTTGTTCAGTTTCCATGGTATGCAGGCTTTCTGTTGTTTCTGCTGTTTGTTGAAGTCCAGCTTTAATCCATGGAGGTCTGATAAGATACAAGGTGTTATTTCAATTTTCTTTTATCTATTGAGACTTGCTTTGTGACTGACTTTATAGTCAGTTTTGGAAAAGGATCCAGAAGGTGCTGAGAAGAAGGTATATTCTTTTGTGTTTGGGTGAAATATTCTATACATGTCTGTTAGGTCTGCTTGACTCATAATGTCTACTAGTTTTAATTTATGTAATTTCATGTGTTTTCTTGGATGTAGTTATCCTTTTTGGATTGTACTTTTCATTCTAGTATTTTTTTGTAGGGCTAGATTTGTGGATAGATATTGTTTGAATTTGGATTTGTCTTGAAATGTCTTATTTTCTCCATCTATGGTGATTGAGAATATTTCTGGGTATAATAGTCTAGGTTGGCACCTGTGGTTTTTTTTTTTTTTAGAGGTTGCAGGATATCTGTCCAGGCCTTTCTAGTTTTTACAGTCTCTGTTGAGAAGTCAGGTGTGTTTCTGATAGGTCTGTCTTTGTATGTTACCTTTGTATGTTTCTCTGTTTAGTTTTTGCCTTGATGTCCTGTCAATTGGTGAAAGTGGGATGTTGAAGTATTCCACTATTAATGTGTGTTCAATGTGTGATTAAAGCTTTAGCAATGTTTCTTTTACAAATGTAGGTACTCTTGTGTTAGAGCATAAATGCTCAGAATTAAGATATTGTCTTGGTATATTTTTTCTTTGGTGAGTATGAAGTGTCCTTCCCTGTCTCTTTTGATTAATTTTGGGTGAAAGTTTATTTTATTAGATATTAGAATGGCTACTCCAGCTTGCTTCTTGGGTCCATTTGCTTGGAAAACTTTCTTTGAACAGTTTATTCTGAGCTAATGTCTATCTTTATGGCTGAGGTATACGTCTTGTATCCTGTTTCCACATTCATTCTGTTAACCTGTGTTTTTTATTGGGGAATTGAGTCCATTGATGTTGAGAGATATTAATGTCCAGTGATTGTTATTTCCTGTTATTTTGATGTTAGTGGGGTATGTTTGTGTGTGTGTATGTGTGAAAGGGAGAGAGAGACAGAGACAGCTTGTGTCTAATTCCCTTGGTTTTGCTGGTATGTAATTTCATGTGTTTTCTTGGATGTAGTTATCCTTTTTGGATTGTACTTTTCATTCTAGTATTTTTTTGTAGGGCTAGATTTGTGTATAGATATTGTTTGAATTTGGATTTGTCTTGAAATGTTTCTGATAGGTCTGTCTTTGTATGTTACCTGACATTTTTCCTTTACCTCTTTTATTTTTTTTTGTATAAATAACACTTTATTGTCCTCAGTAAATGTCTTTCACAATCTCTTTGTATGAATTGGTTTTATTCTAAAGCTGTCCCCAACATGCTCAATATATGATCTCAAAAAAATTACATATCATCACCACAGGTTGACCATAAACATGAACACTACAAGAAGATTACATCTGAAAAGGGCTCCATTTGATTCAGACAAACTTTTTGATTTCTTTCTTTTATATTTTTTGCTTTGTATTTTAGCATAATTTCTCAGGAAAAATTGCTTGAAACTTAATATTTGTTTCCTTTTTCCCCAATCTTTTTGATATCTCAGGATATCTTCCAGTCATCACTTTGTATTTATATAACTTTCTCCAGTACCTGATAAAAAGACCCTTGTGTCATCGGAGCCCAATCTCTGACCAGCAGAGAGTGGAATAAACGACATTAACTCCAAAAAGCAGGTTCAGAGCAGCAGCTGCTGCTTCTCTTTATTAGGAGGTTTCTTGCAGCTTCCCCAGCTTCAGTCAGTCCTCAGTCAGTCTTCAGTCTCTGCATCATCAATCATATCTCTTTCTCTCTCTCTGGGACTGTTCACACCTATCCTCTTCCATTCACTCACATCACCTCACACCACCCAATCATAAATGCACACATCCAAGGCAGCGTGCAGGATTGGCTGATAGGATGGTCTCTCGAGATGTTGCACTAACCTCTCAAACGAGGTACACGTGTGCATGATTGAGACTGAGGTAAACAAGCAAGTTTACGGGGCTTTAGCACAGAGCCAGGGCGCCATCTTTGGCCCATGCAGCCACGCCCACTCTCCACATTGTGTGTTATCACCTTAAATTTGTAACCTTGGAAATGTTTCCTTTATTTCTGTATTGTGAGTGGATAAGTGGGCTGGCTGGATGGTTACATTTTTTGCTTTATTGAGACAAGATCTCAGTTTGACATCTAGGTCAGTCCTATCCTTCCTTCACCTTTCAAGTGCCTGTCTGAATAATCCCTTGCAAAAAAAATTTTTATTGGATATTTTCTTTATTTACATTTCAAATTCTATCCCGAAAGTTCCCTATACCCTCCTCCCACACTGCTCCCCTACCCACCCACTCCCACTTCTTAGCCCTGGCATTCCCCTGTACTGGGGCATAGAGTTTGCAAGACCAAGGGGCCTCTCTTCCCAATGATGGCCTACTAGGCCATGTTCTGCTACATATGCATCTAGAGACACCAGCTCTGTGGGTTCTGGTTAGTTCATACTTTTATTCCACCTATAGGGTTGCAGACCCCTTCAGCTCCTTGGGTACTTTCTCTAGCTACTCCATTGGAGGACCTATGTTCCATCCTATAGATGACTGTGAGAATCCACTTCTGTATTTGCCAGGCACTGGCATAGCCTCAGTCAAGACAGCTATATCAGGGTACTTTCAGCAAAATATTGCTGACGTATGCAATAGTGTCTGGGTTTGGTGTCTGAATATGGGATGGATCCCCAGGTAGGGTAGCCCCTGGATGGTCCATCCTTTAGTCTTAGCTTCAAAATTTGTCTCTGTAACCCTTCCATGGGTGTTTTGTTCCCTATTCTAAGAAGGAATGAAGTATCCACATGCTGCTCTTCCTTCTTGAGTTTCTTGTGTTTTGCAAATTGTATCTTGGGTATTCTAAGTTTCTCTGCTAATATCCACTTATCAGTGAGTGCATATCAGATGACTTCTTTTGTGATTGGGTTACCTCACTAAGGATGATATCCTCCAGATACATCCATTTGCCTAGGAATTTCATAAATTCATTGTTTTTAATAGCTGAGTAGTACTCCATTGTGTAAATGTACCACATTTTCTGTATCCATTCCTATGTTGAGGGACATCTGGGTTCTTTCCAGATTCTGGCTATTATAAATAAGGCTGCTCTGAACATAGTGGAGCATGTGTCCTTATTAACAATTGGAACATCTTCTGGGTATATGCCCAGGAGAAGTATTGCTGGATCATCTGGTAATAATATGTCCAATTTTCTGGGGAACCACCAGACAGATTTTCAGAGTGGTTGTACAAGATTGTAATCCCACCAGCAGTGTAGGAGTGTTCCTCCTTCTCCACATCCTCGCCAGCATCTGCTGTCACCTGAATTTTTTATCTTAGCCATTCTGACTGGTATAAGGTGGAATCTCAAGGTTGTTTTGATTTGCATTTCCCTGATGATTAAGGATGTTGAACATTTTTTCAGGTGCTTCTCAGCACTTCGGTATTCCTCATTTGAGAATTCTTTGTTTAGGTCTGTACCCCATTTTTAATGGGGTTATTTGAATTTCTAGAGTCCATTCTTGAGCTCTTTGTATATATTGGATATTAGTCCCCTATCAGATTTAGGATTAGTAAAAATACTTTCCCAATCTGTTGGTGGCCTTTTTGTCTTATTGACAGTGTCTTTTGCCTTACAAGAGCTTTCCAATTTCATGAGGTCCCATTTGTCAATTCTTTTTTTTTTTTTTTTTTGAGATTTTACCAATTTTTTTTTTTAGATTTTTTTTTTTTTTTTTTTTTTTTTTTTTTTTTTTTGAGATTTTACCAATTTTATTTTCTAGATTTTTTTTGTCTTTTTTTTTTTAATCCTGGACTATGCTGGTCACATGTCTGTGCTGGGAAGCACCATGGTGTGTCAACCAGAAATACACAAAGCCAACCTGGCCACCAGCCAGAGCCCCTCAAAGCCTTTCATGTCACAGGGCAGACTCCGTGGACCCACCACCAGCCTTTGGCTTTTTGGCCAAAACCTCACCCCATCACCATGGACACAGTGGCCCTCAAGGGTCCTGCCTGGCTGGGATGCCTCAGCTGAGCTGGTGGTGCCCGGTTTGGTTTGACAGCTTGCTAGGTAACTTGGGGGCCTACAGCACTGCAGCTGGCTTCGCAAAGGCAGAGTCTTTACATTAGCACAATGCTGTAATTAACACAAAACAAGACGGAACACTAGAACCTAACCGATTAAATGATGCACCGGAGACTCAGAGCAAATCCCTCCGGGCCAGCAGCATGGTGGTATGCACAACAGGCCGCTAAGAGTAACAATTTTGATAACTAACAGAACAATCCAGGTGCCCTGACTGCGGTGATGCTATGTCCCAGATCAAATGAAGGGCCTCGCATGACAGGAGGATCGCCATCAGGGTCCCAGGATCCCTGGAGGCAGACCACCCACCTGCCTGCCAGGCCCGTGCATGGCTAGGTGATACATGAAGTATTGTGAACAGGAACCTTTTTTTTGGAATACAGCGGTAATCACATTAAGCCAAAATTGATCACAATTAAAAAAAAATAAGTACAAAAAGGGCATCTGTAAATATACTCTTCTATGAGGAAATCAAAACTTGAACATGGCAGTCTATGACATTGTAAAAAAACAAAACAAAACAAAACTGACCCTCCGATAGCAGCGAAAACAACGTGAACGATACAAAGCAACGTGAATCTGGTTCCGACCACCTGGGATCCTGGGAGTCATTGGGAGCAGCGCCATGAGAGGAGCGTGGCCTGTCCCGCGTGATCCCACCCTCACCTCTCCCCTTACATCCCCTCTTCAGCCGCCCGCTCTCCACCTTCCGCCAAAAATCCCTGGCAAACATGGAGGCGGAAGCTCACGGTCAGCTTTTAGATGGAACACAGGGTTCCCAAGGAAGAAGGAGCTAGAGAAAGTACCCAAGGAGCTAAAGGGGTCTTCAACCCTATAGGTGGAAGAATAACCATGAACTAACTAGTACCCCCTGGGCTCGTGTCTCTAGCTGCATATATAGAAGAGGATGGCCTANGTCACTATTTCATCCCTACCGCTGTGTGGCTGGTGCTCTGTGAACCTGCAGGTTGTTGGGGGGAGAGGGCACATTAAGCTGAGCCCTGGGGGGTGGGGGTGCCACACGCCATGAGACCACTAGAGGTCGCACTGACCATCAATAAGGTTAAGAGGTCTGCCCACCCCTGGGATAAAGCACAGGTATCAGGTAACAGGGCTGTAGGCACTGAGCAAGCCGGGGAGTGAGGCTGGGGGCCTAAACTGTGCCTTTTCAGCAAAGCAGAGTATATTTCTCTACCTAAAACCTCTTCTACTTTAACAATGGTTTGCTGTATTTTTTTTCCTTCCTTTTTAAAGCAATGTTTCTTAAGCTTTTTTTTAAACACATAAAAAAAATCAAAACTCCTTCTCAAGAATTCCCGTGTGTTAATCCTATTCTTAGAACAGACAAGCACATTAATAGAAAACTAGTTGATTACTGGGGTACAGAATTCTATTTTTGTAGCACGCCCTGCCTCCCTACTCTCAGGGTGATGCAGATTCTATCTCTCTCTCTCTCTCTCTCTCTCTCTCTTTAAGACAGCTTTCAGATATTTTTTTTCTCTTTTGCTTAAATCAGATAGAAAGGAGAAAGATTAAGGAAAAACAACCAACAAAGAGAACAAAACTTCCCCTTCTGGTAACAACATGTCCCCAAGGGGGACGTCGTCAGGAGCACCCGGGCTGGCTCCTTCCTCTTCGCGGGTGCCACTCACTATTTGGTGGCTCCCGCCTGCCCAGTGGCCCTCAGATGTCCACATCTCGCACGTCGGTGGGTGTGCAGGCCAGACCAGCCTCTTCCTCCGCTTCCCCTTCCTCCTCGGTGGCCTTGGGGTCGCCATTCTGCTGGGCCTGGCGCAGGCTTGACTCCAGAAGGGCTTCAATCTGTTCCTGGCAGGCACGGAGGCAGTCCGGGTCACACTTGATGACTCTTGAAAGAAAGTGCGTTGTGTGGTAGCAGGAGAGGAAGTTGTTGGGGCTGCCCAGGTTCAGGCCTTGCATCGCAGCCACCACGCTCCCAGCAGCCACCATGGAGGGTGGGTTGGAAATGAACTTCACATCTGTAGCACAGAGGGCCACAAAGGTCTGTGCATGTTTACGGATGGTCTGCTTGTTCTCATCCGCCTCTGGCATTTTGGAGAGGAAGTGTTCGATGAAATCGTGGGGAGTCATGGCGGCTAGGTTCCACTTGAGCTTGTTCACCAGAAGTAGTTCCATTTGCAGCAGCTCCTCAGGCCGGATAGAGTTGTCAGTGTAGACGCACAACTTCTCGGCAGTCAGGGGAATGGTCTCCTTCATCTTAGAGGCCAAGAACATGCAGGTGGCCCCCAGCAGCTGCAGGCGGCTCTTCTTCAGGGGCTCCAGGGATAGAAAGAGGTCCAGGTAGTTCATGGCCAGTGGGAAGACCTCCTCTTCGCACTTCTGCTCCTCGAAGACCTCCAGCATCCAGGTGGCCACGATTTTCCGCATGGATGGCACAATCTCCTTCTGCACGCACTTGAAGTAAGATACGGAGGGCGCACAGGTCTCCTCCCTCTTGAGCATGGCTCGCAGCACACGGGGTCGTTGAGGAGATTGGTGTCAGGGTACACACAGCAGATGGTCTCCACTTAGCAGCACAGGAGCTGGTGTTCCATGGCACGGCCACCTGGGGAGGGCTATGGTCTAGGTTGGGCTCCTGTGGCTGATGCTGCCTCGCGCTGCCTCACGCTGTACTGCTGGTCTCCAGAGCACGTGGAGTATGTAGCTCATGGAGTATGTAGCTCATGGCCACTGCACCGACAGCCCTCTCCCATTTGTCAATTCTTGATCTTACAGCACAAGCCATTGCTGTTCTGTTTAGGAATTTTTCCCCTGTGCCCATATCTTTGAGGCTTTTCCCCACTTTGTCCTCTATAAATTTCACTATCTCTGGTTTTATGTGGAGGTCTTTGATCCACTTAGACTTGAGCTTTGTACAAGGAGATATGAATGGATCAATTCGCATTCTTCAACATGAAAACCACCAGTTGTGTCAGCACCATTTGTTGAAAATGCTGTCTTTTTTCCACTGGATGGTTTTAGCTCCCTTGTCAAAAGATCAAGTGACCATAGGTGTGTGGATTCATTTCTAGGTCTTCACTTCTACTCCATTAATCTACATGTCTGTTGCTATACCTGTACCATGCAGTTTTTATCACAATTGCTCTGTAATACAGGTTAATGTCAGGCATGGTGGTTCCACCAGAGGCTCTTTTTTATTGTCGAGAATAGTTTTTGCTACCCTAGGTTTTTTATTATTCCACATGAATTTGCAAATTGCCCTTTCTATTTCAGTGAAGAATTGAGTTGGAATTTTGATGGGGATTGCATTGAATCTGTAGATGGCTTTCAGAAGGATAGCCATTTTGACTATATGAATCCTGCCAATCCATGAGCATGGAAGATCTTTCCATCTTCTGAGATCTTCTTCAATTTCTTTCTTCAGAGACTTGAAGTTCTTGTCATAAAGGTCTTTCACTTCCTTAGTTAGAGTCACAGCAAGGTATTTGATATTATTTGTGACTATTGTGAAGGGTGTTGTTTCCCTAATATCTTTCTCAGCCCGTTTATCCTTTGTGTAGAGAACGGCCACTGATTTGTTTGAGTTAATTTTATATTCAGCTACTGCACTGAAGCTGTTTATCAGGTTTAGAAGTTCTCTGGTGGAATTTTTAGGGTCTCACACACACACACACACACACACACACACACACACACACAT
This sequence comes from Mus minutoides, assembly GCA_902729485.2. Lineage (NCBI taxonomy): Eukaryota > Metazoa > Chordata > Mammalia > Rodentia > Muridae > Mus > Mus minutoides. The sequence goes on along the minus strand of LR749485.1, from coordinate 132,723 downwards.
ATATATATATATATATATATATATATATATATATATATATATATATATATATATACTATCATACCATCTGCAAATAGTGATATTTTGACTTCTTCTTTTCCAATTTGTATCCTCTTGATTGACTTTTGTTGTCGAATTGCTCTGGCTAGGACTTCAAGTACTATATTGAATAGGTAGGGAGAAAGTGGGCAGCCTTGTCTAGTCCCTAATTTTAGTGGTATTGCTCCAACTGGTAAAAAGGACAAATGTTGCACTATGTTCATAGCAGCCTTATTTATAATAGCCAGAAGCTGGAAAGAACCCAGATGTCCCTCAACAGAGGAATGGATACAGAAAATGTGGTACATCTACACAATGGAGTACTATTCTGCTATTAAAAAATGAATTTGTGAAATTCTTGGGCAAATGGATGTATCTGGAAGATATAATCCTTAGTGAGGTAACCCAATCACAAAAGAAGTCATTGGGTATGCACTCACTGATAAATTGATATTAGCCCAGAAACTTAGAATATCCAAGATACAATTTGCAAAACACAAGAACATCAAGAAGGAAGACCAGCTCGTGGATACTTCATTCCTCCTGTGAAGAGGAAACAAAATACCCATGAAAGGAGTAACAGAGACAAAGTTTAGAGGTAAGATGAAAGGATGGACCATACAGAGACTGCCCCACCACGGGGGATCCATCCCATAATCAGTCATTAAACTCAGACACTATGGCATAGAACAGCTAGTGACTACTTAAGGGACCCTGATATAGCTGTCTATATAAGTGGATGCTCATAATCATCTATAAGAGGGAACACAGGGCCCACAATGGAGAAGCTAGAGATAGAAC
>LR749485.1:82943-131409 GCA_902729485.2 Mus minutoides | reverse complement strand
TGAAGGGGTCTGCAACCCTAGAAGAGGATCAACAATATGAACTAACCAGAACCCCCAGAACTCGTGTCTCTAGCTCCATATGTAGCAGAAGATGGCCTAGTAGGTCATCATTGGGAAGAGAGGCCCCTTGGTACTGCAATCTTTATATGCCCCAATACAGGGGAACGCCAGGGCCAAGAAGTGGGAGTGGGTGGACAGGAGAGGGGAGAGGGGGGAGGGGACCTTCGGAATAGCATTTGAAATGTAAACTAAGAAAATATCTAATAAAAAAATTGGAAAAAAAATTTAGTGGTATTGCTTCGAGTGTCTTTCCATTTAGTTTGATGTAGGCTCCTGGTTTGCTGTAGATTGATTTTATTATGATTAGGTGTGGGTCTTGAATTCCTGATCTTTCCATGACTTTTATCATGAAGGGGTGTTGGATTTTGTGAAATGCTTTCTCAGCATCTAAGGAGATGATCATGTGGTTTTTGTCTTGGAATTTGTTTATATAGAGGATTACGTTGATGGATTTTCATATATTAAACCATCCCTACATACCTGGGATGAAGCCTACTTGGTCATGATGGATGATCACTTTGATGTGTTCTCGCATTCAGTTTGCTAGGATTTTATTGAGTATTTTTGCATCGATATTCATAAGAGAAATTGGTCTGAAGTTCTTTTTCTTTGTTGGATCTTTGTGTGGTTTATGTATCAGAGTAAGTGTGGCTTCATAGAATGAATTGCATAGAGTACCTTCTGTTTCTATTTTGTGGAATAGTTTGAGGAGAGTTGGAATTATGTCTTCTTTGAAGGTCTGATAGAACTCTGCACTAAACCCATCTGGTCCTGGGCTTTTTTTAGTTTGGAGACTATTGATGACTGCTTCTATTTCTTTAGGAGAAATGGGACTGTTTAGATCATTAATCTGATCCTGATTTAACTTTGGTACCTGGTATCTGTCTAGGAAGTTGTCCATTTCATCCAGGTTTTCTAGTTTTGTTGAGTATAGCCTTTTGTGGTAGGATCTGATGATGTTTTAGATTTCCTCAGGTTCTGTTGTTATGTCTCCTTTTTCATTTCTGATTTTGTTATTTAGAATACTGTCCCTGTGCCCTCTAGTTAGTCTGGCTAAGGGTTTATCTATCTTGCTGATTTTCTCAAAGAACCAGTCCCTGGATTGGTTGATTCTTTGAATAGTTCTTTTTGTTTCCACTTGGTTCATTTCCACTCTGAGTTTGATTATTGCCTGCTGTCTACTTCTCTTGGGTGAATTTGCTTCCTTTAGTTCTAGAGCTTCTAGGTTTACTGCCAGGCTGCTTGTGTATGCTCTCTCTATTTTGTTTTTGGAGGCACTCAGGGCTATAAGTTTTCCTCTTAGGACTGCCTTCATTGAGTCCCATAAATTTGGGTATGTTGTGGCTTCATTTACATTAAACTCTAAAAGGTCTTTAATTTCTTGCCTGACCAAGGTATCATTGAGTAGATTTTTGTTGTTTTGTTGTTTTTTTTTTTTGTTTTGTTTTTGGGGTTTTTTTTTGGGGGGGGGGGGTTTTTTGTTTTTTTTTTGGGTTTTTGTTTTTGGTTTTGGTTCTTTGTGTCTTTGTTTTTGTTTTGTTTTGGTTTGGTTTTTCGAGACAGGGTTTCTCTTTATAGCCCTGGGTGTTCTAGAACTCACTTTGTAGACCAGGCTGGCCTCTAACTCAGAAAACCGCCTGCCTCTTTAATCCCGAATGCTGGGATTAAAGACATGTGCCATCATGCCCAGCCTTGAGTGGAGTTTTGTTCAGTTTCCACGTGAATGCTGGCTTTCTATTATTTATGCTGTTGTTGAAGATCAGCCTTAGTCCATGGCTATCTGATAGGATGCCTGGGACAATTTCAATATTTTTTATCTGTTGAGGCCTATTTTGTGACCGATTATATGGTCAATTTTGGAAGAGGTACCATGTGGTGCTGAAAAGAAGGTATATCCTTTTGTTTTAGGGTAAAATGTTCTGTAGATATCTATTAAATCCATCTGTTTCATAACTTCTGTTAGTGTCCACGTGTCTCTATTTAGTTTCTGTTTCCAGGATCTGTCCATTGGTGAGAGTGGGGTGTTGAAGTCTCCCACTATTATTGTGTGAGGTGCAATGTGTGCTTTGTGCATTACTAAAGTTTGTTAATGAATGCGGCTGCTCTTGCATTTGGAGCATAGATATTCAGAATTGAGAGTTAATCTTGGTAAATTTTACTATTGATGAGTATGAAGTGCCCCTCCTTGTCTTTTTTGATAACTTTGGGTTGAAAGTCAATTTTATTCAATACTAGAATGGCTACTCCAGCTTGTTTCTTTGGACCATTTACTTGGAAAATTGTTTTCCAGCCTTTCACTCTGAGGTAGTGTCTGTCTTTTTCCCTGAGGTGGGTTTTCTGTAAGCAGCAAAATGTTGGGTCCTGTTTATGTAGCCAGTCTATTGGTCTATGTCTTTTTACTGGGGAATTGAGTCCCTGGTATTAAGAGAAATTAAGGAAAAGTAATTGTTGCTTCCTGTTATTTTTGTTGTTAAAGTTGTGATTCTGTTCTTGTGGCTGTCTTCTTTTAGATTTGTTGAAGGATTACTTTCTTGCTTTTTCTAGGGTGTAGTCTCTGTCCTTGTGTTCTATCCTTTGAAGGGCTGGATTTGTGGAAAGATATTGTGTGAATTTGGTTTTGTCATGGAATAGTTTGGCTTTTCCATCTATGGTAATTGAGAGTTTTGTTGGGTATAGCAGCCTGAGCTGACATTTGTGTTCTCTTAGGGTCTGCATAACATCTGTCCTGGATCTTCTGGCTTTCATAGTCTCTGGTGAGAAGTCTGGTGTAATTCTAATAGGCCTGCCTTTATATGTTACTTGACCTTTTCCCCTTACTGCTTTTGATATTCTATCTTTATTTAGTGCATTTGTTGCTCTCATTATTATGTGTCAGGAGGAATTTCTTTTCTGGTCCAGTCTATTTGGAGTTCTTTAGGCTTCTTGTATGTGCATGGGCATCTCTTTCTTTAGATTTGGGAAGTTTTTTTCTATTATTTTGTTTAAGATATTTGCTGGTCCTTTAAGTTGAAAATCTTCATTCTCATCTAACCCTGTTATCCGAAGGTTTTGTCTTCACATTGTGTCCTGGATTTCCTGGATGTTTTGAGTTAGGGTCTTTTTGCATTTTGCATTTTCTTTGATTGTTGTGCCCATGTTCTCTATGGACTCTTCTGAAGCTGAGATTCTCTCTTCCATCTCTTGTATTCTGTTGCTGATGCTCACATCTATGGTTCCTGATTTCTTTCCTAGGATTTCTATCTCCAGAGTTGTCTCACTTTGGGTTTTCTTTATTGTTTCTACTTCCCTTTTAGGTCTTGGGTGGTTTTGTTCAATTTCATTACCTGTTTGGTTTTGTTTTCCTGTAATTCTTTAATGGATTTTTATGTTTCCCTTTTAAGGACTTCTACCTGTTTAGCAGTTTTCCTGTGATTCTTTAAGGACTTCTACCTGTTTGTCAGTGTTTTTCTTATTTCTTTAAGTGAGTTATTAATGCTAGTCTTAAGGTCCTCTACCAGCATCATGAGATATGATTTTGAATCGAAATCTTTCTTTTCGGTTATGTTGGAATATCCAGGACTGGCTAAGGTGGGAGTGCTGGGTTCTGATGATGGTGAGCGGTCTTGGTTTCCTTTGGTAAGATTCTTATGTTTGCCTTTCACCATCTGGTGATCTCTGGTGTTCGTTGTTATAGTTGTCTCTGGCTGGAACCTGTTTCTCCTGTGAGTCTATTAGCCTCTGTCAGCTGCCCTGGGAGTCTAGCTCTCTTCTGAGTCTCAGTGGTCAGAGTACTCTCTTCAGGCAAGCTCTCCTCTTGCAGGGAAGGTGCACAGAGGTCTGGCATTCAGACCTACCTCCTGGATAAAGATGAAGGCCTGAAACAGGACCTGTCCCACAATATGGCTTGCCTCTGCAGTCCACATGCTCACCTGCACAGACTGGTCTCGAAGAGACCCAAGACACAAGATGGTTCCCTCACCTGCTCTGGAGATCAGAGCCCTCCTAGATGGTCACCTCTCCTCTGGTGGGGAAGGTGCCTAAATGTCTACAGCCCAAAACAGGGCCTGTCCCAGAAGCTGTGTCACTTCTGCCTGTCCCAGAAGCTGTGTTGCTTCTGCAGTCTGCTTGCTCACCCTCCGCAGTCCGTGAGCTGATCTGTGCAGACTGGTCTCAGAGGGATCCTGGAGACAATATGGCTCCCTCACTTGCTCTAGAGGTCACAGCCCTCCCGGGCAGCCATCTTTCCTCTGGCTGAGAAGGTGCGCTGATGTCTGCAGCCCAAAACAGGGCCTATACCAGAAGCTGTGTTGCTTCTGCCTGTCCCAGAAGCTGTGTCGCTTCTGCAGTCTGCTGGCTCACCTCTTTACCTCTTTTAATATTCTTTCTTTGTTCTATAGATTTTGTGTTTTGATAATGTGCCAAGAGGAGTTTTATTTCTGGGCCAGTCTAATTGATGTTTTATAAGTTTCTTGTGTATCTATAGGCATCTCTTTCTTTAAGTTGGGAAAGTTTATCTTCTATGATTTTATTGAGAATTTTTTCTGGGCCTTGGAAATGAGACTCTTCACCTTCTTCTATTCCTATTATTCTTAGGTTAGATCTTTTATGGTATCCCAGATATTTTGTGTCAGGAAGTTTTAATGTTTTCTTTGACCGATGTATCAATTTCCTCTATTGTATATTCTATCTTGAGATTCTTTCTTCCATCTCCTGTATTCTGTTGGTGATGTTTGCATCTGTTGTTCCTGTTCTCTTCCTTAGGCTTTTCCATCCCCAGGATTTCCTCAGATTGTGTTTTCTTTATTGCTTCTATTTCCACTTTCATGTCTCACTCACATAGTTTTATTTATTTCCTTCACCTGTTTAATTGTATTTTCCTATATATCTTTAAGGGACTTATTTGTTTTCTTCTTAAAGACCCCTGCCTGTTTCATTGTATTGTCCTGTATTTCTTTTTTTTAATTTTTTTATTAGATATTTTCTTCATTTACATTTCAAATGCTATCCCAAAAGTCCCCTAAACCCCCCGCCCTCCCCCCTATCCACCCACTCCCATTTCTTGGCCCTGGCATTTCCCTGTACTGGGACATATAAAGTCTGCAAGACCAAGGGGCCTCTCTTCCCAATGATGGCTGGCTGGTCCATCTTCTGCTACATATGCATCTCCTGTATTTCTTGAAGGGGGTTGTTCATTTTCTCTTCAAAGGCATCTGTCGTCTTTATAATATTGGATTTAAGGTCATTTTCTTGTGTTTCAGTTGTTTTAGGATATCCAGGGCTTGCTGTAGTAGAGTAGCTGTGCTTTGGGGGTGTCATATTGCCCTGGCTATTGTTTATTGTGAATTTTCGAGGGCCTTTAGCCATCTGGATGGTTTTGGTCCCCGATGTTCTTGTCGTAGTAAGTATCGGGAGGGAGGTTAACCTTGATAGTCCTGGTGTTGCATATTCAAAGGATGGATATCCTTGGGGTGTATGGTTCCAGACCTGTGGTTCTGTATGTTTCAGGAGTCTCAGGTCTGATGGAGGTGGGGGTTGATGTGGCAGGAGAATGGAGGTCCCCCTGAGATAGCAGGCTGCTCAGCAAGTTTGGCTTGGCCCAGAGGGTTCAGAGAACAAGAATCATGGGTGGGAGAAGGGAGGCTTACCTGTATGGTTCAGCAGTCTGATGGAGGTAGAGGAGAGGTGGTGGAAGAGTGGAGGTCCCCCTGGGATAGCAGGCTGCTCAGAGCAGCTTGGCTTGGCACAGAGGGCTCAGAGAGCAGGGAAGATGAGAAGGTGAAGGGCAGCTTATCTGTAGGGTTCAGGAGTATGGTGGAGGTAGAGGAAAGGCAGTGGTAGAATAGAGCATGAATGCTTCTTTTATCTATATGTGTGTTTCCTTAATGTGTGTAAACTTTTTTCTATGACCTCCTTGACTTGGGGGTTGTCTTAGTGAGGGTTTCTATTCCTGCACAAACATCATGACCAAGAAGCAAGTTGGGGAGGAAAGGGTTTATTCGGCTTACACTTCCATACTGCTGTTCATCACCAAAGGAAGTCAGGACTGGAACTCAAGCAGGAGCTGATGCAGAAGCCATGGAGGGATGTTCTTTACTGGCTTGCTTCCCCTGGCTTGCTCAGCCTGCTCTCTTATAGAACCCAAGACTGCCAGCCCAGAGATGGTCCCACCCACAAGGAGCTCTTGATCACTAATTGAGAAAATGCCTCACAGCTAGATCTCATGGAGGCATTTTCCCAACTGAAGCTCCTTTCTCTGTGATAACCCCAGCTGTGTCAAGTTGACACAAACCTAGCCAGTACAGGGGTTCTTCATTTTCTTCTATTCTTATGACTCAAAGGTTTGGCCTTTTTATGATGTTCCACATTTTATGCATGTTCCTTTTTTGTGTGTTTCTTTTCCTTTTCACATTATTTGCCTAGTTGGTCTAGTTCAATATTTTCAAGCCCTGATACTCTAACTTCTGTTTGAATTATTCTACTTGTTAGGCTTTTGTTATGGAGTTTGTGACCCCTGGTAAGGACTTTTAAAGGCAAAACCAAAGACCTTGGATATCAATGTAAGCAAGTAAAACTGTTCTGTTCTTCTAAGCTAAGTGATTAAGGCAACTCAAAACAATCTTTGGGTATCTATGTAAGCAAGTTACAGAAGCAAAAAAACTGTCAACCCCAGACAAAGGCATGAAGGCTTTCTTATAGGGAACTGAGGTAACTCTCTAGAAGTATTAGGTAATCTAAAATCTCATTGGTGGGTGCTAGGGGGTCACAAGTGGTCAGTGGTCTGCATTCCTGTGTCATGGGTGTTTAACCATAGGATGAGATAGGGCTACCAAGAGCAGATGGCCCATTCTGAGATAAGATATTTTCTCATTCTTGTGGTTATCCCCAGGTTGTTCTTTGGGAGGGGGTTTTATGACCTTGTTTCTGGATTTTATGGTCTGTTCCTGGGGCTAGTGCCTTATGATCTAGCTCCTGGGACTAATGGTTTGTTCCTGGATCTGGTGCCTTATAAACTTCTTTTCAAAATCAGGCTTTGTCCTTAAATGGGGACAAATGGGGTTTATGTTTTCCTTTTCTCAGGGTTACTGGGAACTAATCTTCCAGGGACCAGAGACAGAGATCTGTACTGGCATCACAGTCCATGTTGATTATGTTAATTTCCAATGTTCAGTTTGCTTCCAGAGGCCATGTGGGTGTCCATGGTCTGTAATGCTGCCTGAGACTACATTGATGTTTATGGTCTTTGTTACTGCCAGATGATATGTTGGTATCTGTGGCTTAGGCTGCCTACTGAACTCATGTTAATGTTTGTGGTACATATTATTTTCCAGAGGCTATGTTCATGTCTATAGTCTGTGCTCCCTCTGGAGGCCATGTTGATGCCATAGTCCCTGTCACCACTGAAGGCTGTCTTGATGTCCCTTGTCTGTGTTGCCACCAGAGACCATCTTTATATCTGTGATCAAGGCTGTTGGGGGTCTATAATTCATGCTGCTACTGGAGGTCATGTGGATATCTGCAGTCCATGTTACTGCTAGAAGCCATGTTGAAGTCCATGGTCTGTGCTGCCACTGGAAACCATGTGGAAATCCATGATCTATGCTGCTGCTGACCATTATGGGCAAGGAAGCTTCTCTTGTAGTGGTGCTCATGACTGTACAGTCATAATTGAAAACAAGAGGCATTGAAGGCTTCTGTGACAACATGCCCCCAGAAAGAGAGAGAGAGTCCAAATAGAAAGCTGTTGAAGAGAGTCCTTAAAAATTGTGGTAAAGCCGGGCAGTGGTGCCACACGCCTTTAATCCCAGCACTTGGGAGGCAGAGGCAGGCAGATCTCTGAGTTTGAGGCCAGTCTGGTCCACAGAGTGAGTTCCAGGACAGCCAGGGCTACACAGAGAAACCCTGTCTCAGAAAAAAAAATTGTGGTAAAGATGCTGAAGTGAAGTTCTTCACTGTTGATGGCTTCTGGTGGGTTGTGAAGGACACAGTTATCTTTAAGGAGCTTGTCACTCAGCATTTGACCATGCTGCAGTGAGTATATGGGCAATGCAAATTGGCCTTGGTATATTTTTTTTCTTTTGACAGAAAGGGCACAAGGAGGGTAGGGTGGACCTGGGAGGACTGATAAGCGAGTGTAATTGGGGTGTGTTGTGTGAAATTTCTAAATAATCAATAAAAAGTACTATGTTGGAAAAACAAAACAAAAAATCTGCATCATAGGTTTCATCTAAGTAACTCCCATTAGAGAATATTTCTATAGGACTGCTGGGTTAGGGTGGGTAAATACTGACTCAATCTTTCATATTGTTTATATTTTTGAAATGCAATGTGGCCAAAGGCGCTTCTTTTTTTAAATTTATTTATTAGATAATTTCTTCATTTACATTACAAGTGCTATCCCAAAAGTCCCCTATACCTTCCCCCCGCCCTGCTCCCCTACCCACCCACTCCCACTACTTGGCCCCGGCATTCCCCTGTACTGGGGCTTACAAACATTGCTAGCCCTAGGGCCTTTCTTCCCCAGTAATGGCCAACAAGGCCAACTTCTAATACATATGCTGCTAGAGACGTGAGCTCTGGGGATTCTGATTAGTTCATATTGTTGTTCCATCTATAGGGTTGCAGACCCCTACAGCTCTTGGGTTCTCTCTCTGGCTCCTACATTGGGGACCCTATGTTCTGCCCTATAGATGATAGTTAGCATCCACTTCTGTATTTGTCAGGGACTGTCAAAGCCTCACAGGAGAAAGCTATATCAGGGTCCTTTCAGCAATGTCCTGCAGGCATATGCAGTAGTGTCTGCATTTGGTGGCTGATTATGTGATGAACCACCTGGGTGGGGCACTCTCTGGATAGTCTCCATCCTTTCATTTTAGTTCCACACTTTGTCTCTGTACTTCCTTCCATGTATATTTTAATCCCTATTCTAGGGAAGAATGAAGTATCCATGCTTTGGACTTTCTTGATTTTCTTGTGTTTTGGAAATTGTATCTTGGGTATTCTAGGTTCCTGGGCTAATATCCACTTAACAGTGAGTGCATATTAAGTGACTTCTTTTGTGATTGGGTTACCTCACTCAGGATGATATCCTCCAGAAACATCCATTTCAAGGGCGCTTCTTTTATTGATTCTATTATTATTATTTTATTAGTTCTGATGTAAACATACCAGGCTGAACCAAATCACAGGATCTGTGGTCCAGGATGGGCCTGAAGGCTGTATATAGCTAAGACAGAATGAAGTCAGGCAGAAAAGAGGCTGGGTTGGTGTGCAAAATGTGCATCCTGATCCAAGCATGAAGATTGGAGGTAGATCTGGAGTTTTGAGAAGGTACATGAAAGGGAGAATCTGTGGAGCAATGGGCTATGCACAGACAGCCTGGTCTCCAGTTGAGGTGAGGTCTTGAACCCTGGTGAAACCCAATGGGTAGAAATTTTCACCTACATGGAACAGAAGGCATTCCCTCATGTCTACTGGACCCCTGGCTCCTGTTGAAGTTACCGCCTCCACAGCCCCTTCAGCCCCCACAGGAGATGCTCATGGCTAGCAGTCACTTACTCAATGTCCCAAACTTCTGGCCTTCTGTCTAGACAACTCCACAGTTACCTAGCAACAGCAAGATAACAAGCCCACTATAAGAGGGGCTGCTTGGGCTCTCTAAGCTCTCTCTCTTTCTAAGATTTTACTTCTCCCTTAAGCTTTCACCTTTCTAATTCTCTAGCTCTTTTCTCTCTCCCCCCCCCTTCATGTGGCCATGGCCTCTCTCTCTCTCTCTCTCTCTCTCTCTCTCTCTCTCTCTCTCTCTCTCTTCCTTTTCTCTTTCCCCCTGCATTTCTACCATAAAGCTCTAAAACCATAGACTGTTTCTGTTCATCATGGCCCACTGTGCTTGTGTAGGGTAAAAATTTTTAGCTAGGCTCCCATAGACTAGGCTAAGAAAGTTAAAATGGAATCAATTGTGCTCCTATAGAGTAAAGAAATCTTTAGCTGTTTGTGAGAAAATAAACTTTGCACCCTCAGGCTGAGTGACTATTCCAGGAACTTAAAATATACCTATCCTTTCCTGGAACCACCACAGAATGTTCCAATGCCCTCTGAATGTCACAGCGACCTCTGTGGAATGTCTCAACGCCCCAGGAGGTTGCCTAAGGTAGTACATGACTTAACTCTTAGGTAAATTACCTCCCCCTTCCCCCCCCCTGAGTTTGTGGTTCTTGCCTTTATAAGCTTTGTAAAATTTCATGTCAGGGTGGACTCCCCTATCTCCTGTGTGGGATACGGGTTTTCCCGGAGCTCCGATTAAAAATCCTCTTGCAGTTTGCATCAAGGTGGTCTTCCGTGATTCTTGGGGTGCTGAACAGCCTGTGTTTGGAGTAGGGGTCTTTCTGGTTTCATCTTACATTTGGTGCATTGGCCGGGAAATTTGTGACACCCCAGAACCCCGAAGACCCCTTGGAGGTATGGGATCCCCTCTGGAATGTGTGTGTGCTGGCCGGTGTTCTGAGTGTCTGGTTTCTGGTTTTCTGAAATGAAAGTGTGCTTATTGTGCTAGTTTGTTATGTGTCTAATCCTTCGTTTCTGAAACACAGTGATGCCTGAGTTTACATCTGCCTAAGTTTGAGGTAAGATTCTCTGCATAGTCCCTGTGCTGTGTCTGTATTCTGCTTGGAAATCTGGTGCGATTGCAGTTTCAGTTTTGCAGACGCTCAGTGAGTGAGACTGCTCTCCGAGAGGGAGAGCGGGGTTTGCCCTGGGAGACGTCCCAGGAGGACAGGGGGAGAACCAGGGACACCTGGTAGACCCTCGTGAGTATAGTCAGGAGATAGTTCTTCTCCTTGACGATCTGTGTCAGTGTCCTGAATCTAGGCCGGCTGACTCTGGTCGACGCAAGGTTGACTTCGGTTTTTCTCTCTTTTCCTCTTTACGTTTGTGTCTGCCATCGTTATGTGTGTGCCGGCAGTGTCTCTGTTTTGTTTATATGTGTGGATTTGTGTTTCTGGTAAAGGAAAAAAAAATGGAACTTCATGTGGTTGGAGTGCGCCCCGAGGCCTGATGCGGGGCTTGACATCTGCCCCTCCCCAACCCGGCTGCTGCGGGCTTCAGCCGGACGCCCACCAGCCCTCTGAGAGAGCGCCATTGTGGGGCTATATGCCCACTGCGCGTGGGGGCACTCCCGCGCCCGCCAGCTGCTACCACCCAGCAGAAAGGTTGCTCAAGGTTGCGGCAGGTGGTGGTATGGCTCGCAGCTCTTAAAGAAACAGCAGCTCTGCAGCTCTTAAAGGAACAGCAATTAAAATGGTTGTTGCAAAATACTGATAAACAGGTATTGTAGAATTAATGGTTGTTTCTCCTAGAATAATCTCTGTGCTTGTGATCCATCAGGTAACAAGGAGCTCCTCTCTAGAAATTACAGCTGAGAAAAATTGAGAATCTTGTTTGGTTTAAATAAGCAAATGTATGCAACCATTTCAGTTTTGTTTCTGAAACAAATAATGTTTTTAGGGTTGATTTTTAAAGAAAATAAGTTGTTTACATTGTTAAGATTGAGTTTTGCTCCCCCAAAATTATAATTGTGCACTGGTGTTAAAAGAGAATTCTAGTGGAAGAGACAGAGAAGGTGTATTGAGAGAGAGAGAGAGAGAGAGAGAGAGAGAGAGAGAGAGAGAGAGAGAGAGGAGGGAGGCAAAAGAAAGAGAACAGAAGAGATCATAGACAAGGAAGAAATTTGACTAGAATCTTGGCCGCTGAGAAAAAGAGAAGACAGGATCTAGACAGATCAGGAAATCTGGGCAACAGAAGAACAGAATTAAGTGAGTTGGGGTGCTGAGCCTCAGCTGGGGAGCCTCACCTGTGTCAGACTGAAGCTACTTATTTGGGACTGTGGGAATTCTTGGACACTGCTGGCTTCTGCAGGCTCTGGATGCCTGGGTTTGCAACCTTAGCTACCCCATTGTACCCCCTAACCAAGAGAGGGGAGGTGTTTGTGTGGATTCCAGATCGTCAGAAAGCCTTTTAAAAAATTAGAGGGACTTTGCTGGTGGCCTTGGCCTTGCCTGATGAGAGAGGAGTTAGAGAGGACTCCTTACTCAGACTTTGAGACCTTGAAATAGGCCAGTGACTTGTCTATCGAAGAAGTTAGACCCTGCTGCCAGCAGGTGGCTTTCCTGTTTGAAAACTGTTGCTGCCGTAGCCCTGCTTGTCAAGGATGCTGATAAGCTCATAGTGACACCCCATGTTCTTTTTTTTTTCAACATTTATTAGATAATTTCTTCATTTACATTTCAAGTGTTATCCAGAAAGTTCCCTATACCCTCCCCCCTCCTGGCCCTGCTCCCCTACCCACCCACTCCCACATCTTGGCCCTGGCGTTCCCCTTTACTGGGGCATATAAAGTCTGCATGACCAAGGGGCCTCTCTTCCCAATGATGGCCAACTAGGCCATCCTCTTCTATATATGCAGCTAGAGACATGAGCTCAGGGGTACTAGTTAGTTCATGTTCTTCTTCCACCTATAGGGTTGAAGACCCCTTCAGCTCCTTGGGTACTTTCTCTAGCTCCTTCCTTGGGAACCCTGTNAGGTATCTGGGCTAATATCCACATATCAGTGAGTACATGTTATGTGAGTTCTTTTGTGAATGGGTTACTTCACTCAGGATGATGGCCTCCAGATCCATCCATTTGCCTAGGAATTTCATATATTTATTGTTTTTAATAGCTGAGTAGTACTCCATTGTGTAAATATACCAAATTTTTTGTATCCATTCCTCTGTTGAGGACATCTGGGTTCTTTCCAGTTTCTGGCTATTATGAATAAGGCTGCTATGAACATAGTAGAACATGTGTCCTTATTACCAGATGGAGTATCTTCTGGATATATGCCCAGTAGGGGTATTGCTGGATCTTCCGGTAGTACTATGTCCAATTTTCTGAGGAACCGCCAGACTGATTTCCAGAATGGTTGAACCATCTTGCATTCCCACCAACAATGGAGAAGTGTTCCCCTTTCTCCACATCCACGCCAGCATCTGTTGTCACCTGAATTTTTGATCTTAGCCATTCTTACTGGTGTGAGGTGGAATCTCAGTGTTGTTTTGATCTGCATTTCCCTGATGATTAAGGATGTTGAACATCTTTTCAAGTGCTTCTCAGCCATTCGGTATTCCTCAGTTGAGAATTCTTTGTTTAACTCTGTGCCCCACTTTTTAATGGGGATATTTGATTTTCTGACACCCCATGTTCTTGAAAGCATTATCCAACAGCTCCTGATCAATGGATGACCAACGCTCTTATGTGCTCCCCCTGCTGTCCTAATTCTCGCTACCCTACCTTCTGGGACTGATGATTCATCACTGTGCTGATATTCTGGCAGAAGAACCTGGTGATCAAAATGATCTGGAAGATCAGCCTTGGCCTGGGAGTCTGAGCTGATACACGAATGGCCGTAGCTTTGTGGTTAAAGGTAAGCGGAAGGCGGGGACAGCAGTGGTGGACAGGAAGCAAGTGATCTAGGTCAGCAACTTCCCTAAAGAGACATCGGCCCAGAAAGCCGAACTGTGACTCTGATACTAGCTCTATGAATGGCAAAGGGGACGTCTACACTGACAGCAGGCATGCTTTTGCTACTACATGGAGTAATATACAGACAAAGGGCTGCCCAGGAGGTTGCCTAAGGTAGCACATGACTTAACTGTTAGGTAAATTACCTCCCCCTTGCGCCCCCCCCCCGAGTTTGTGGTTCTTGCCTTTATAAGCTTTGTAAAATTTCGGGTCAGGGTCGACTCCCCTGTCTCCTGTGTGGGATACGGGGTCTTCCTAGAGCTCCAATTAAAAATCCTCTTGCAGTTTGCATCAAGATGGTCTTCCGTGATTCTTGGGGTGCACAAACAGCCCCGTGTTTGGAGTAGGGGTCTTTCTGGTTTCATCTTACACTTAGACAATGGGATAGGCGTTCTTCTAGCAAGGTGCATCTAACCTCCCATCAGAAGGCCTTCCTACACTCCAGCCACAGACTGGACTAAGGACTCTCGCCTGCATGAGAACCACCCAGTGCCCCTCTCCTCTTTCCCCCTGCCCCCTCTTCCCGTATCTCCAGGGACTAGTGCTGCCCTGGGGCCCCTATTCTGTTCTCAGCTCCTCTGCCATATCCAGCGTAGGATGCCAGAGACTGAGAACCTGGTATTGAGGGCTGCCCCTTCTCCAACCCCCACCATGGGGGTCAGTGGCTTCACACAGCCAGATGCCCACTCAGGGCCACATGGAAAGTGTCCAGCAGTTATCCCATGTCTGCCTGCCCAGAGCACAAGAACTCTGGCTGGACATGGGCTCTCTCCCTCTCCCCTCTTCCCCTACACCCACACCCCTGCATTGGTTTGGAATCACCTGCCTAGACCTTGGCACAAGGTGTACAGGATCTAGCTTGGCTGAATGGTTGGGTGGACATGAAAGGGGTCTTTAGACTACAGGAAGACAGCATAGGTAGTGGTCAAAACCCTGTAAGTTTCAGACAATGCAAGTAGGGGTGGCAATATGATGCTGGGTTATTAGGTGTAAGATACAGGCTAGATCTTGAGATTTAGAGAGGTTTTATATTGGAAAGATTAAGCATATTCTCCAAGCTAGGCCATGGCACATGATTTACAGGACCTGCCTGGGCAGAAGTTGAATGTGGCTTGCAAGTGGCTTGTTGATTGTGATTTGGAAGTGTGAGTCATGTCTAAAGCTGGAAGTTGGGGAGTAGCACAAAGTATCAGTGGCCAGATTAGGCTCAAACACTGGACATGGGACCTAGGCTAAGTATGGAGAGAGTAGAAGGGAGCATCAGGCAGACTCAACTGGATAGACTTTAGTTCAAGATGTGAAGATTCGGACTGGACAGAGAGGTTGTGTGTAGCATAAAAGGACCCTATAGGTTGTGGGCAGGTGATGTATGTATTGCCTGGAGCCTAGAAGTAGTACCATCAGGAATAGACATACTAGGTTGAGGCCTCAACTAACTTTCTTATACAGCTCAGGCCCATCTGCTCAGGGATGCCACAACTAACAACTCACAGGACTTCCTACATCAATCATTTGTTAAGGAAATGTCCCACAGACACACCAACAGGCCAATATCATGGAGGTAATTCCTCAGCTGAGATTCTCTCTTCCCAAGTGACTCTGGTTTGGGTCAAGTTAACAAAAACTAGCCAGTACAGATGTCTTCATATGCATGCTACCACACATTTAAGAGGAAAACTCCTAGAAAATGAAGTCCCAGATCTGGTGGTACATATCTTGCACTCTGGAGGCTTGAGGCAGGAAAAGCATGTATTCAAAGCTACTCTGGACTACAAAGTAAGGGACAGTATCCAAAAAGGACAGTAAACTCATTTCTTTGTTTTATAAAGACAGTGTGAAGCATATATCAAAACAACAAACACAAATTACAAGAAAAGAAAATGGCAGATCAGTATCCCTTAAAAGTGTTGGCATTAAAATCCTCATCAAATTAAATTCTGTGACTATTAAAACATTAGACATGGACTAGAGCCCTTACTGAGCAAACATGAAGACTGAAGCTTGGATCTCAGCACACATGCAGCAAGATGGGCATCCAATGTATACCTATAACCCTGGCATTGAAGCAGAAAAAGTATTGAGACACTTGCTCACTTCTAGACTAGCTGAGAAAAATGTGAGCTGTGGGTGTGGGAGGGATCCAGCCTCAAAAGGATAGGTGAGGAGTGACAGAAGAGGATATTATTCAGCTGGAAATGGAATATCTCCATCAAATCCCTTCCCTCAGGGCTCAGGGAAACCCACAGAAAAGGAGGCAGAAAGAGTGTAAGGGCCAGAGGGGATGGAGGACACCAAGAAAACAAGTTCATCTAAAGCAACCAAGCAAAGCTCATATGAACTCACAGAGACTGAGGCAGCATGCACAGGGCCTGTGAGGGTCTGCACCAGGTCCTCTGCATAGATATTATGGCTTCCAGTTTAGTATTTTTATCTGACTCCTTAGTGTGAATAAGTGGGTCACTGATTCTTGTGTCTTCATTTGGACACTTTTCCTTCTGTTGGGTTGTCTTGTCAATCTTCAATGGGATAGGTTTTGTTTTAACTTATATTTTGTTTTGTTTTGTTTTGTTTTGTTTTGTTTTGTTTTGTTTTGTTGTTGCCTCTTAGATGCTTGTTCTTTTCTAATGAGAGACACGAGGGGAATGGATCCAGATGGAAGGGAATGTGGGGAGGAACTGGGAGGCGTAGACAGAGGGAAACTGTAATCAGGATATATTGTTTGAGAAAAGAATCTATTTTTAATAAAAGAGGGAAAATATTAAAAAGTAAAAATTTTAAAATGAGAAAAATAATCCGGAAAAAACCCTGAAATTCAAGGCTTCAATATTGGAAAGGAAAAAGTACATGTATAAATGGCATAATATATATGAAAATTCCTAAATGTTACACAAAATACTACAGAATTCAGTAAAGTTCTAATATACAATCAAATCATCACATTTCCATGCACTAACAATAAAAATTCAACAAAGTAAATTTTTAAAAATTCCACAAGTCAATTCAAAATAACATTAGAAAAAATAAAATATTTGAGAATTATCTTAATTAACAAAGCAGAAAACTTACACGCCATTAATTCCAGAACAAGACTGAAGGAAATTCAGTGGAATATAAATGGAGACATCCTATATTCATGACCTGTGATAACCTGTATTGTGAAGATGACAGTGCTACCAAATTCAATGTAGTAAATAAATTCAATCGCTATAAAAATAACATGGGTGATTTTGTAGAAATAGAAAATTATGGACTGGTGAGGGGGCTCAGTGGGTAAGACCACTGACTGCTCTTCCAAAGGTCCTGAGTTCAAATCCAAGCAACCACATAGTGGCTCACAACCACCCATAATGAGATCTGATGCCCTCTTCTGGTGAATCAGAAAACAGCTACAGTGTACATATTTATAATAAATAAATCTTTGGGCCTGAGTAAGTGGGGCCTGACTAGAGCAAGTGGGGTCCTACAAAAAAAGAAAAAGAAAGAAAGAAATAGAGGCTGGAGAGATGGCCCAGCAGTTAAGGGCACTGACTGCTCTTCCAGAGGTCCTGAGTTCAAATCCCAGCAATCACATGGTAGCTCACAACCTTATCTGTAATGAGATCTGATGCCCCCTTCTGGTGTATCTGAAGACAGCTACAGTGTACTTATATATAATAAATAAATCTTTAAAAAAAAATAGAAAAATACCCTAAAAATTCACATGAAGTCTCAAAGGACCCTTAAATAGGGTAGTAAGTTTGAAAATAAAAATCAACTTCTATGACTTACACTTCCTAATGTCAAACTTATTATAAAGTTGCAATAAATGAAACGGCATGGGTCTAGCATAAAGACAGACTCATAGACAAATGGAGTAGAATATAGAGACCAGGAAAAAATCCCTGCACATATGTGGTCAAATGATTTTTTTTAAGATTTTTTTTTATTTAATGTATGTGAGTACACTGAAGCTGTACTGATGGTTGTGAGCCATCATGTGGTTGCTGGGAATTTGAATTCTGGTCGACCGCGTTCACTCCATGTGGAAAGCCTTTTGGGGTACCACTTGGCAGCAGTCTGACATTGGCCTAGGACAAAGAAGTGGGCTTAAGACAGGAATCTGACACTGGAAGTAAGCTCAAGCAGGAATCTGACATCAGGGCGTAATAAAGAAGTAAGTTTCAGCAAGAAGCTAACTTTAGGCTGTAATAGATAAGTAAGGTAAGGCAGGAATTTTAGTCTCAGGGTGGAGCAGAAGAACTAAGCTTCAGGCAAGTTTCTGGGCTTGGACAAGGAAGCAGGCTCAAGTATTTCGGTCATTATGACAAGCCCCTTTTAACAACTGTCATGGAGTAATTTTCAGGACCCTGCTTGCTGCTTTGTAGTTCCTTATTGTACTGCTTGCCCAAAATACTTGCATGTAATTAAATTGGTTTAAAAGTGGGTTGAAAATAAAAATTTGCCTTCAGTCTCAGAATGGACTGGGGTCAGGCTACAATGTTGTCTGTCATTTTTCTTTTTCTTTTTCTTTTTCTTTTTGTTTTTTTTTTTTTTGGTTTTTTTTTTTGAGACAGGGTTTCTCTGTAATGCACTGGCTGTCCTGGAACTCACTTTGTAGACCAGGCTGGCTTCCAACCCAGAAATCAGCCTGCCTCTGCCTCCCGAGTGACGCCCGGCTTTTTCTTTAGCTTTTATTTTTTATCCTCGCTCCTGTGCTGGAGAACCTGTTGACTGACTGAGTGGGCTTGGTCAGATGGTGCCACAACATTGGAGCTCCAGTAAGCGGGATACAGTGAAGGACACCTCGGGAATTGGAAAGTAAAGAAGATTTGGGCCAGCGGTGAATAAACCTTGTAGAAGGGCAAGGTAAAGGTAAAGTGTGTTTTGTGTATGTGTTTAGAGCTATGTGAAAATCTAGAGAAACAAAGGTAATTCTCATAGGTGCCTTTTAGTCTTTGGACCCTGACTAGAGATAGTTTACACCTGAGATATGAGAGAACGGCTTTGAGAAAAGCCTCTCTGACTATCTGGGGATGATTTGGTGAAAGAGAAGGAAAATGAATGTAAGCTGTTTCAGAGATCTCCTAGGAACAGGAGGATGTTGGGAGACGTCCTGCCTCCTCTCTGGCTCCTATTGGAGGAATGCTTGGTTCTGGGTCTCTTAGGTAGGATATCTGAGTCCCTTCCGGACGTCTAATTCTCTTTCCTCTCTTTCTATTGTCTGTCCTTGGTGCCCCAATCCATGCACGTCCGTCAAAACTGACTGTTTTATGTTAAGTCTGTTTTGTGGTTTGATTGATTGATTGTTGTTCTGTGTTTCACATCCAAAAGAAGGAAAAAAAAACAGTTGAAACTTATCTGCTGGTTGTTCACCCTTGATTTAGTTAGAACTCATTAAAAAAAAAAGAAGAGGGAGAGAGAGAAAGAAAAATAAATAAATAGACAGTATCAGTTGGTCTTTGGACCCCTATACCTGTAGTTAGGAGTCTAGCACAGCTGGAGAAGCCCTGCCAGGAGCTTCTCTGAAAAGCCGCTCTTAAAGGGGCCAGCAGCTTCTCAAGTTCTATGGTAAGGGAACTGCTGGCTGTTTCTCCTACAAAAATAAAAATCTCTGTGCTTGTGATTATTGGATTCAACAGGTGACAAGGTACTCCTCTCTTGAATTACAGCTAGAAAAATTAAGAATTTTGTTTGGTTTAAATAAGCAAACGTATGCAGCCATTTCATTTTTGTTTCTGAATGGGTGGCGCACGTCTTTAATCCCAGTACTCGGGAGGCAGAGGCAGGTGGATTTCTGAGTTCGAAGCCAGCCTGGTCTACAAAGTGAGTTCCAGGACAGCCAGGACTATACAGAGAAATCCTGTCTTGAAAAACCAAAAAAAAAAAAAAGTATAAATATGTTTTACATGTCTCGGTTATAGATTATTGGCTTATAAGTTATTGGGTATGGCTAAAAATTTGTAACATGGGTAACAGAAAATTGGCTTAAAACTGGTAACTCCGGGTTGTACACCTGGCATGAAACCCAAGGAAACAGGTCTCTAAAGATAAGTTTAAATTGGGTAATATTCTATTCAATTCTTATCCTAGAAACCAGACTTATAAAAGGTAGGATTTAGGACAGTGTCTCTTTGAGGTATTGGAGGCTGCACCATCTTGCATTTATGTGCAGGAACAGTCAGCCAAACTTTGTAGCATGGAGGGGATTCACTTGGTGTTTTTTGGAGAGACTGGATTGTTGGAAGTTGAGTTTTGCTTTCCAGAGTTCTGGCATTCTCTGTCTGGGCCACCATCTCAGAATGACCCAGGTTTGCTAACTGCAGTTCAAAAGTAGGGAGACACTTAAAAACTTTAAAGTGAAAGTAATGTTTTTGGTGTTGATTTTTAAAGATAATGGATTGTTTACATTGTTAAAATTGGGTTTTGCTTCCCAAAATTGTGGTTGTGCTCTGGTGTTACAAGAGGAACTTAAAAATTATGGTTAAACTGTCAGTGTTCCATTGGCTGCAGTTTGCAGTTTGAGCACAGGCTCAGGATTCTGACTCTCACATATTTTTAATTGAGGAAAAATCTGGCCGGTGGAGATTGTTGCAAGGTTTGCGAAAGGTTAATGAGACTATGGAACTATGAGACTATGTAGAGGCATTGCAATCTGGCCTGCCTACTCTATATAGAATTATTATGGATTTAGAGGATTGTTCTTTATTCAGTTGCATCCTAATGATTGTAAAGGGTTTCCTTTTAGTTTGTAATTTTAAAGAACCCATGAAACAATACCATTAAAAAGTTTTGCCTCAAGGAATGGCTAATAGTCTTACATTATGTAAAAAAAATTGTTGCTGCTTCAATACAAGAAGTGGACTTGGGAATCTTCCAGTGTATATTATTGATTATATGGATATTTTATTAGCTGATCTTTCTCAGGAGTTTCTACTGCAAACTTTTGCTCTTATACAACAAGCTTTAAAATTTTGGAGTATTTGTTGCTCCAGAAAAGATTCAAATGCAAATTCTTTTTTGCAGTATTTGGAACATAAGTTATATCCTAAGCAGCACAGAAAATTCAAGTAAAAAAAGAAAATTCACTTACTCTAAATGATTTTCAAAAGTTGTTAGGAGATATTAATTGGCTAAAACTTCATCTTAAGCTTACTACAGGAGAACTCAAACCTCTGTTTGATACCCTCAAGGGGAATGCAAATCCTAATTTCCCTCAACAATTAACAGATGAGGGACGAATAGCTTTGCAGAAAGTAGAGGAAGCTATTAGCCAGCAACAGATACATTATATAGTCCTCACCTTTGGCAAAAGGGAATGTTAATGTGGATTCATCTTTTTTCGTCTCCAAAGAAAGTTTTAACACCTTATTATGAGGCTGTTGCTGTGTTAATACAGAGTTGTAGGATGGAGTCACAGAAATATTTTGGGAAAGAACCTGAAAAAATTATTTATCCCTTATTCCAAACAGCAATTAGATTGATTATTGCAAAATACTGATATTTGGCCTATTACATGTGCAAATTTTTTAGGCAAAATTCATAACCATTATCCAAAAGACAAATTGTTACAATTTGCCTCTATGCATGCTTTTGTATTCCCTGTTAACTTACACATGCAGCCCATAGATAATGCACTTACTGTATTTACAGATGGCTCATATAATAGGAAGGCAGCATATGTGATTGGATCACATGTTCATCCTCTTGAATTTCCCCCTGCTTCAGCACAAATACTTGAACTACGTGCTGTAGCTGCTGTTTTTGAAGTACTGAAAAGTCAAGCTTTTAATTTGTATACTGACAGCCAATATATAGCTCATGGTTTACAACTACTTGAAACAGTTCCTTTTTTAGATACTGCTAATTCTCAAATTTTGCAATTATTTATGCAAATACAACTAAATTTAAGAGAACGTAGAGTTCTTTATTTTGTAGGACATTTAAGAGCTCATACTGGATTGCCTGGACCCCTTAGTGAGGGCAATGCCACAGCAGATTTGTATACCAGGAAGGTTATAGGCCTTACACAGGAACAATTGGCCAAACAATCTCATTCTTTACATCATCAAAATAGTAATAGCTTGAGACAACAATTTGTTATTTCTAGTAAACGTGCAAGTCAAATTGTAAAGACTTGTTTTCAATGTCCTCAGTTTCTACCTGTACCACATAATGGTGTTAATCCTTGAGGACTTATACCTAATCAATTATGGCAAATGGATGTTACTCATATTTTTGATTTTGAAAAATTAAAATATGTACATGTGACTTGACAACTTTTCAGGCTATCTAGTTGCAACTGCTTTAAGAGGAGAAGCAACTAAAAATGTAATTAGTCATTGCCTATATTGTTTCTCTATGCTGGTTGTACCAAATCAGATTAAAACAGATAATGGAACTGGCTATTACAGTCAAGCATTTGAGACTTTCTGTCTGTCAACAATTTAACATTACCCATATTACTGAAATTCCTTATAATCCTCAAGCACAAAGTATTAAAAAGCAGGTATTATGGAACTATCTTCATAAAATAAAAAGGGGGAGTTATATCCCTGTACACCACAAATTTATTTAAATCATGTTCTTTTTATTTAAAAAAAATTTAAATTTGGATGCCAAGGAACTCTCTGAGTGTCTATGCCACCCTACAACCAGGCATACTTATGCCTAGGTAAAATGGAAGGAGCCACATACTGGCACATGGCATGGTCCTCATCAGATATTTAATATGGGCAAGAGGGCATGTTTGTGTTTTTTCCTCAAGATGCTGAAGGAGCATGCTAGCTGCCTGAGTGATTGGTGAGACATGCTGATGCTGGGACAAAGAATGATGCTGACCTGTGAGCTTGCTGAGTGCCCTGACAATGAAGACAGGAAGGCTGTTTTGGACATATATTCCTGACCCATCTTTGCTTGCCTATATCCCAGATTGGACAAGCTGCCTTGCTTCATGCTTTTAGACCGTGTGGGACAGAAAACATGGAGAATGGAAACTGCCTTCAAAAACCTAATCAAAAAGAAGTTATGATGAATCTTCTCTTTCCTTTAATGTGTCCAGTTATTCTGATTCAATCATAGACTGGTCTAAAAATCAATCCAATATTGGAAATAACAGTCTTCATTTGGAAGGCTGGTTCTGGACATTTTTAGAGACATATTTGAAAGTTAGCTACAGTTCTGTATGATGCTATGTTAGTAATAGATTGGGACAGGATCTAGTTTTCAAAGAAATGTTAGTGCTTGTGTTAAAGTTCCTGATCTTTTATTAATTGGTCATGTTGAAATTACTTTGTTTCTTCCACAGTATTTGATGTAAGTTGTCTTGATTGTAAACTTTCTAATTGTGTTAGTGTGTTGATACCTGGCATGTATGTTATAGTGGTCTATAAACAGCTTTTGTTTTATTGCCTGTGAATATTACAGGACTGTGGTATTCTGAAAAAAAGCTTTCAGATACTGGAAGAAGTGAGTCAGGCTGTAAGCAGATACAAGAGAATAGTGGGCTTCATTATTGCTGGTATAGCAGCTTTAATTGCATTGATAGCTAGCACCACTACCGCAATTGCTTAGACACAAGAAGTTTAGACAGATACTTTTGTTAACCATTTAGCAAAAAATGTTACTAATGCTCTGAGCTTTCAGGAGGATTTAGATAGGCGTTTGGAACAACAGATTGACTCTCTTTATAATACTAAATTATTAGATAGGAGGTTCAGTGCTTAAAAGTAGGAAGCCAGCCGGGCATGGTGGTGCACACCTTTAATCCCAGCACTTGGGAGGCAAAGACAGGCAGATTTCTGAGTTCTAGGCCAGCCTGGTCTACAGAGTGAGTTCCAGGACAGCCAGGGCTATACAGAGAAACCCTGTCTCAGAAAAAAAAATTAGGAAGCCATCTTGATGTCATACCAAATAACCAGTGATTTTGTGTTACTTCTAAAATTTACAGTGATAGTCACTATAATTGGGAAAGGGTTCAAAGGCACCTGCAGGGTGTTTGGCATATAATTCCAACACCTCTCTGGATAGTTTAACTTTGAATAGTGAGATTATTATATGTAAGTACACTAGCTGTCTTCAGATGCACCAGAAGAGGGTGTCAGATCTCATTACAGATGGTTGTGAGACACCATGTGGATGCTGAGATTTGAACTCAGGACCTTTGAAAGAGCAGTCAGTGCTCTTAACTGCTGAGCCATCTCTCCAGCCCTGGTCAAATGATTTTTACAAAGTTTCCATAACTGCTAAATGTAGGGAACAGTCTTAATAGTTTGTGCCAGGAAAAAGTAATATGCATATGAGAAAGAATGAAAGTGAGCCAATTCTAAACATATCCATTCTAGCACTGGAATGGTCTACAAACACCATATTAATTTATAGTAAGAACATGGAAGTGTAATGCTTGGACATGAAATGTAAACAAATTGGATTTACTAATATGGGTCTTAGCAAAAAAAAAAAAGTATTCAGTTTTTTCTAATATGTGCAATAAAAAGCATCTTGTCGTCACAGATTACCCATAGGATTCTTGGCAACATCTAGACAATATTTGGAATAGAAAAAAAAGGAATATTTGCACTTATTACTGTTGAATCCTTCAATGAAATAAGCACATTCACGCAGAGGCAAGCATGTACACATTTGCAAAACATTTTAACACTTCTGTGTACATTGAGCACTCATTGATATCGGCTTTTTCTGACAATCTTTGAGCTTCTCATTCTGGATCATCCAGGCTTGTGGGGGTGGTGGGGATGATAGAGAAAGAATGTGATTGTATGAAAGCATGTACAGTGGGTAGGTGGCACCACCTAGTCAGGTGGTCCTTGGATGTATAAAAGTCTACCTGAGCATGAATCAAGGACTAAGCTAGAATGCAGTTCAGAGAGTGAGTCAGTGAACAGTATACTTTCATAGTTTATGCCTCAATTTTTGCTTGAGTTGCTGTCCTGACATCCCCTGTTGACAGACTTGTACTTGTAAGCTTAAGCTTCCTTTCTGTAGGGTTGCTTTTTGTATGAGTGGTTTATCCCAGCAACAGAATGAAACTAGAACAGAAATTGTTCCTGGGAGTGTAGTGTTGCCATAGTGGACATGGCATGTTGTTTAATGGGGAAGACTGTGGAACGTTTCAGAACTTGAAGTCGAAAAGCTGATTAGTACTCAGAGTTGTTTTTAAACCAGGCCTCCATAATCTGCATTTCTCTTAACACTCTTATTAGGCAAACCTGTTTTGAAATTTTTTCAAAAGGAAGCAAAGACTCTTTCAGGGCCATTTGAGTCAGTCAGCTGTGGTTAGTAAGAGGTCAGCATCGTTAAGATGAAATCTGAGCAGTATTTTCTCAGAGAAGGCATAAGGGAGACAAGGATATTCAACAAGCCAACAGAAAGAATTTGGCAAATAATGTGTAAGGTCACCTACATTGTATTGCTTTTGAAGGCATGGAGTCATAGAGAACATCAGAGGCTTGGCAGAGTTGGAATCACTGTAGAGACATCCTGAGTGACCACTGGCAAAGTGAAGCATCAGTTAACAGTAAAGAGACCCCAGGATATTGGAGATGCCAGGAGCATGGGTTGCTGACCAGGACTGTGTGTGTGTGTGTGTGTGTGTGTGTGTGTGTGTGTGTGTGTGTGTTTGTGTGTAATAGAGCAACCTGAACTTATGTTTGAAACAACTTATGTGTGCTACAGATAGCAGGAGCATGAGTAACTCTTAGTGACTTATGTGTGCTGCAGATAGCAGAGCATGAGTAACTCTTAGTGACTTGGAGCCCAGATGACCATGAGTGATTTCCAGATATGAGATACTGAAGTAAAGGATTTGATTGACACTACTGGATTTTGGGAGTTGCTTTGATGTCATTGTAACTACACACTGATTTTTTTTTCCATTTTGTAATAATAAATTCTGTAACATCTTGTTTTTATTTTACAGTATTCCACAATTAAGAGACTTTGGATATTTAAACAGACCTTGGACTTTTAAAATATTAAAATTTTTACATTGTGGAACTTATAAAATTTGGCCTGTTGGGGACTAGGGGGACGGCTTAGGTGTTAAGAGCACTTGTTCTTGCAGAGGACCTGGGATCAGTTCTCAGCACCCACATAGTGGTTCACAACCATCACACTTGGGCATGCATGTGGTACACAGGTATGAATGCAAGTCAAAAGCTTAAGCATAAAATTCAAATCTAAATGTTGAATTGTGTTTTATATTTTGATCTTTACAAGAGATCTTGCAGAAAAGAATTGAAAGGTCATGTTTTTGTGTCAGGCTGACAAGTGACAAGGAGTCCTAGGTAGTAGCTGCAGCTGTCAGTTGAAACAGCCTAGAGTCCTCTGATGGCATCTCAGCTGTGGAGTTGAGTGCATCAGATTGGGCATCTTGGCCAATGACTGATGTGAGAGGGGCCATCCCACAGCTGGTAGCACCACCCCTAGGCAAGTAGGCCTGGATCGTGTAAGAAGCCTAGCTAATCGTGATCCAGAGTACAATCCAGAAGGTGAGCCAGTTCTTTAGCTCTTGATTGAGTTCCTGCCCTGAATTCCCTCAGTGATGAACTGTTGTCAAAGCATAGTAGAAGAGTAAAATCGCACAAAGAGAATTCTGAGTGCTTTTGACAGAGCTCTAAGAAAACAGGAAAAGTAAGCTCAGTTTCTTCAAAAACACAAAATTATTGTTGGAATGTGTTTTTGTGCCCTGCAGATTATGTAGTAATCACATAATATCTAGTCTTCTAAATGTATCTACAGGAGAATTACATGGATGTGCTCTGCAGATGTCACAAGCAGTAACCCTTTTTATGTACCATTCCTTCTGTATATGTACATATGTGTTGCACACCTGAGCTCCCATTCTGTCCTAGGACCAAGGCACAATCATATTTCATTAGTCAGAAGAATACTTATTCTGTGGGTACTTGAGACCTTAGTTACATCAAAGCTGAACTACTCGAAAGCCTCCCTCATTGCGCATTCCTAAGACACTCCACTTAAGTTTTTGTTTCCTTCTAGATTGCCACCTGCACTTCTCTACTTAAGCTAAGCCAAAAGCCAAGAAATGATCATCAATCTTTCTTTACACAACCTATGATCACTTAGATGGGCACAAGAGAACACTTTAGACTTCAAAGTGGAAAAAAAACATGTAAACATTTTCCAACTTCTGTAAAGGCACTTAAGGCACCTGCTTACACCAGGACTATCTTTGCTTCTTACCAACCACAGACCACATGTATCCTTACACATAAATCATGGGTTCATAAAGCCATGGGCCTGAACAGTGATGCTTCACCCATTCCTTTTGGCTTGCATGTATGTGCTCCCACACCACTCAATGGAGTATCTCAAAGATATGCTCCCATGCCTTCACCATCAGAAACCAAAAGTTAGGCTCAACTAGTCTTTATATTCCTAAAAGAGCAAAGCCATAGAAGGCTGGGATCCTTTATGGAGAATGGCCATTCCCTTCCTCACACATTCCTATTGTATTTCATGTTCCACCTCAGCTGTATCTGTGCACACACAGAGAAATGGGCAGGCACACACACAAAAAAACACACATGCAAAGTCAATGGGGGAGTGACAGTATATGAGCAAGAAGACTATGGAGGAAGTAGATTACATATAGCCGGTTTGAACTCCAGTTTTATTGTCTTTGAACACATAGAATAGATAAACCAACAGATAATTAATAGTGTTTATTTTTAAATGACAGACAGAAACTGCTTCATTTTGAACACTCCATTCTAGTTTTAAAATGTGTCATTGGGCAAGTAATCTGAAGTAAATACATCTCACAGATATGTTCTGTTTCTTTTTAAAATATTTTCTGTTTTATAAATAGCATACTTCATATTGTATATATTTGTGTGCTAACTGAAAGCTTAAATGTTATATACCTATAGATTACATATAATTTCACATAATTTTTACTTTCTCTATTCTATTTGTCTCTGGTTACCACATATTTAAAATGAGATTCATGATATATTTGTTGGTCATTGTCTTAGTCACTCTTTTACTGCTGTGAAGAGACACCATGACTAAGGCAACTCTTATAAAAGAAAGCATGTAATTGGGACTTGCTTACAGTGTCAGGGGTTTCGTCCATTATCATCATGGTGGGAAGCATGATGGCATGTGGGCAGACCTGATGCTGAGGAAAGAGCTGAGAGTTCCTTATCTGGATCTGCAAGCAACAGGGAGAAATTGGACCTGGCTTGGGCCTTTGAAACCTCAACCCAGGGACACACTTCCTCTAACAAGACCACATATACTCCCAGAATGCCAGAATACTCCTAATTCTTCACAAGTAGTGCCACTCCCTGATGACTAAGCATTCAAATATGTGAGTCTATGGGGGCCATTCTTACTCAAAACACGGCAGCCACTGAACAAATGGCCACAAATAAATACTGGGCTTAGTATACACAAATCAAAAGCTATGAATATACTTGGCAATGTGGAAATAACCTCAATAGTAACTGACTTTATGAGCTGGGTGTGGTAGTTTGAATGAGAAATGTCCTCCATAAAAATGTCCCATTTGAAAACTTGGTCCCCAATTGGTGGCCGTGTTTTGGGCAGTTATAGGGAAGTGTAGCCCTCCTGAAGGAAGGAAATTATTAGAAAGGTCCTGCAAAGTTTATAGCATAGTTTCACTTCCAGTTATCTCTCTCTGCTTCCTGTTTTCAGTTGAATATGTAATCCGTCCACTTCCTGTTTCTGCTGTCATGTCTGCTATTTGCTTCTGTGGTACCCCACCATGAGAGAATCATATCCACCTCTTTCTTTCATAAATTGCTTGAGATTGTGGCATATTGGCTCAACAACAGAAACGTAACTAATATAGACTGGTCTTGTGAATAATTAAAGTACTGCTACTCAACTTGACTATCTTAGTATTTGCAGATCAAATATCTTGGAGACTTCTTAAAATATAAAGTGTAAACTGTTACTTCATTTACATTGGAAAGTAATTAGGGTAATAATTGTTATTAATTAGTAATTTAACAATGTATAGTTTTGAATATTTCACAAATACAAGCATTAATAAAATAGCAAAGATAGATTCATATAGTATTTATATTCAAAGCTATACATTGTTACAGGGGTTGGGATTAGAATTCAGATAGCCTGGTCCTAAAGACTAGTCCCTCTGACATATAATACCTAATACCTTATTTTTTATTATCACATATTTAAAAGGGAATTTATATACATATGTGTTTGTGTGTGTGTATTTATATACACACATATGCATATATGTTTTTCAGGCTATTCCCTAGGAAGACAAAAATTCTCAGAAGTCTTTCCTAACAGTTACCTCAAATAACCTTCTTGAGTCCAAAATCACATGAATAATTTATTTTTAAAATGCAAGTATAGGTCTCTGGCTTGTTCCAGAGATGCCCCCTCAATTTCTGTTCTTTCTCCCAGCCCTCTCATCCCCATCCTGTTCTCCCCACACTTGAACCCCACCCCCCACCCCGTTCCCCTCCTCACCTCTTCTCCCACCCAGTTCCCTCCCTCCATCACTTCCGATGTCCATTTTATTTCCCCTTCTGAGTGAGATTCAAGGATCCTGCCTTGGGTCTTCTTTCTTTTATGGTGTGCAGCTTGGTCTTCATGTAGGTCCCCTAACAATTGGATCAGGACTCTGTTTACTGCCTTTGGATCCCCTTCCCCTAGCTGGGCTGCCTTGACTAGCCTCAGTGGGAGAGGAAGCATTTAGTCCTGCTGTGACTCTAAAGAGAAGGGGGAGGAAGGAATGGAGGAGGAGGTGTGAGGTGAGACTGAGAGAAGAGGGGGCTGTGATCAGGATGTAAAGTGAGTAAATAGATAAATGAAAGTATAAAAAGAATTAAAGTGAAATTATATATATATTGCTTTTTTAATGTTTTAAAGATTTGTTTATTTTTATATGTGTGGGTGTTTTGCATGCATGTATGTCTGTGGGCTATATGTACAGTTCCCAAAGAGGCCAAAAGATGATGATAAATCCCCTGGAACTGGAATTACAGATGATTGTGAGCCACTTGATATGGCTTCTGGGAACTGAAGCCAGGTCCTTTTCAAGAACAGGACGTTTTCTTAACTAATCAGCCATCTTTCCAGCCACAAGTTAAAAAAAAAATGTGTGAGAATATATGTCTTTGTCTATGTGTGGGTATGTACATGTATGAGTGCAGGTGCCTGTGGAAATCAGATGAGGATGCCAGATCCCCTGAAACTGGAGGCAGCTGAGAATTGCCTGACATGAGGGTTGGGAACAGAACCTGGGTCCTCTGCAAAAGTGTTATTACTTGATGAGCCATTTCTTCAGCCTCCAAATCATATTTTTAACATAGTTGGGACCTAAACTCTAGTACACAGGACTATGTGGTGGCCTAAGATTGATAGCCTAACCTCAAGACCTAAAAGACCCTAACACTAAAGATAAATCAGCCTAGGGGAGTAATTAGAGCCTCAAATTGTTTCCCTGGGATAAAGAGGAAAGAAAAAGGAAACTGAAAAGCAATCCCTGACATGGAGAATCTGAGCTGGTTCATACAGGTACACCCTGTTAGTCTCTTGTTGGGCATAATTCATTTTGTAGAATAATAACCTTATACAAGGTTACTTGGGAAATGTATTAAAATGAGGCAAAGCTAGTCCACTTAATTTATCTAAGAAGGTCCAAAATAAAAGAGTACTATGTCACTCTTCTTAATATCAAATACTCCAATACAGAAGCTAAAATGTGTGCATCTTTTTTTTCTTTTTACACTGTGCACACACATGCATCTGTGGAGGTCAGAGCACAACTTGCAAGAGTGCATTATCTCCCTGCCCATGTAGGTTCTGAGAATCAAACGCAGGTAATCAGGCTCAGTGTCAGGCGCCTTTCCCTGCTGAGCAATATAGCCAGCCAGGCTTCAACTGTTTTACCAAGTACAGATTTATCATTTTTCCAGTTTTCCAAGATATACCATGGCTAATGTTTATTGAGCTAGTATTAATAAATGGTTCCTACTTTTGCCAGTATCCAATCTACAGCAACCCCCTACTTTTAAAAATATTCCATCTAAGCACACAAAGACCAAAGTCTCCATTGTGTTCTAACACTTATGTATCCATTCTATTCTCTGTTGTATGTATTATCTTTCTCTGCAGTGAGAACTGAAGAAGCCTTGATAAACCCTAGGTACATTTCTTACATACCTTTGACAGAGGACCCTAACATGAAAGTTGTAGCAATGGGGTCCTGGACTGCTATCAGGGTAAATCCAGACAAAGCACATTAACCATTCTAGCTCATAGGGACAACAGAAATGGCCATGGGAAGCTGCTAGGCACTAGGCATTCTCTGCAAAACAGCAGGAGAGTCACCCACGTTCCTCATGTTTGTTGGTTGGTTTTTACAAGTGTCTCACATAGCCCAAGCTGTTATTAGCTGAAGCTGGCCTTGAACTCCTGATCCACCTGCAGATATCCACCTTCCCAGTGCTGGGATCACAGGAGAATGCACCCATTGCAAGCTTTAAAAGTATTTTTTATGTTCCTGATTTTTTGTGTGTGTGCATAGTAACAGTATCACAATAAAAATAAACCAGTATCTGTGGGGTAAGTTTGGGGGTAGTAGTAAATCGTTGTGAAAAGTATGCAGCTCTCTGTATTTACAGGATACACACTGGTTCTTTAGAGTAGTAAGTTGCCTGTTTCCCTATATACTTCCACTTACTGCAATTCAAAAGCAAGCACCAGAACATCTATTTGATCTGGGAGAAGAACTTGGCTTTGAAGGTCCTGCCTAGAAAGGAATGGAAAAGGTAAAGCTTTTATTTTTCTTTCCCAGTTTTACCAGAGAGAAGTAAGAAAAGTAGGCAGTGCTAGAAACTTTCCTCTCCGGAAAATATAACGAAGAATAAGTTACAGCAAAGCTTTTGTTCCACTGGGGTTACAATTCAGTGAGATCACTTCACAAACATTTGGGATGGAAGTGTAGGTAGGTAGCAATAACAAAACAGAGTGAGCATTTCCTTGCCACTCACAGCGTCTATGTGACACAAAAGTGACCTAGAAGGTCTCTTATCCTAGGAGGATAGGTGTAATTCTTCATAGAGTTTGTCAAAACGAGAGTCCTTTTGGAGGGACATCTGAGTGTTCTCAAAGGACGAAGCAAACTCATCTCTGGACAGTGTGAGCAGCTTATTCCACTGTCCCTAGTCAGTGCTGCCCCCCAGTGTCATAAGGGGATATATATACAAATAACACTGTAGAAAGATAAATTTAAAATATAGAATAGCACATAGGAATCTGTTACTTGTAAAGAGTACTTACATTATAAGGTAGAAATTAATTTACTGGATATTTGTCTCCCTGCAACTCAATCTGAAAATTAAAATTAGATCCGTTATAAATAATTTTGGAATATGCATGTTAGACAGTGTTAGTAAATTTGCATACATATATAAACATGTAAGAATAACTTACAGAAAAATAATTTGTAGAAAACATCAAAATATTAAGAGTTTCATCTTTGAATATGTCTTCTGATTTTAATTAATGAATGAATATTTTTAATATTTTTAAATGTGTCTTCCAATGAACATATTGCCTTTATAGTTTAAAAGTTCTTTTTTAAAACATTTAACACAATGAATTTTTTATTCATTTTATTTTTCAATGAATGAACAGAATATGAAATGTATTTTCAGAAATGGTGAAGTGTCCATTGAATGATTCAGTATATTATGAAAGAAAAATGTACACTGTAATCACAGTTTACACAATTACACAAGACAATATTTGCAACATTTGAAAATACTGTAACTCACATGTCAATGATAAACAGTAATTTCAATACAATTGAGTTTTATTATCTATCACAGGCACATACAATCAGAAGCCTTGCACTAGCTGTTATCAATAATAACTATGATTTTGCCTGAAATTCTCAACCATATGCAGGCCTCGTAGGCATTCAAGTTTTAAATTCTACTGCATATTTACTGCAAAATGAAGCAGGCCCAATACAGTCAATTGGCCAAAGCACTAAGAGGATAAGGGGGGAAATAGCAAAGCACTCTTAGGTAGGTTTCCAATATTTTCTTTGCAAACAAATAACCTCATTTAGCACTTCTAACAATATTCACAGCCACACATTAATAGATACATGGCACAAGGACTTCAGAAGGATACTACTGCAGACTATTAATGTCTTAATCATTTATCACAGTCTACATGTCTTGAAAACATCATACCACTACAATGCAAGGTCAGATTAATTAGTATTTGAATTTTTAAACTGGCATGACAAGAAAAAATGCAGAACACAAGACAATATTAACTGCTTATGTCTTCAGTAACTGCATGTAGAGCAGTTAATTTCAGAAGCATCTACTCTGCTTTAACGATCAATATCTTCTACTAAAGCCTCAAGGTTTTTGCAACAGGCTTTAACCTCCTCAATTGCAGCCATCCAATCATCATAAATAATTTTGTCATATATTTCATCATTAACTTCCCTAACTACACCCTCCTGCTGAGATTCAAGAGCATCTCCTGAGAAAAATAACACTGATCTTGGAATTATGTAAGTACGCAAATTATGACCAAGTAAAAAATCATCATTTTCATCCCCTCCGTTTAAGCTGATCCCATGAGGAGAGAAGAAATTGAAGAAAGAGTCCTTGGGAAAATCTTCAGTCACAGTTCTGACAGTTCCCCAGACGCGATGTCTCTGCTTCTTCTTGATGGTTCTCAAAGTGACATTCTTCCCTTCGTTCCAATCTATGTCGCAGCCAGTGGCATACTCAATGGCAGTTCCCCTATAAGGGTGGGGATCGTAGCATGCAAGCTTTGACTTCAGCACGTAAGTCTTTGTCAACAGCTCATTTTTAAAATATTCATTGGGCTTGAAGTGAAATTCGAGTGTGAAGCTGAGAGGCTCCCCGGGATCCGAAAGCTTCACTTTAATATCTGTCAGCAGCTTCAGAATAGGCTCATCATACTTCTTAATCATAGGAGTGAGTGCTTCAACGTTTTTTAAAACAGTCAACCAAAAATCCGGAATCCCCTTAGGATCCTCTTCGTTAACCTCTTCTCCTCCGGTGGCCCCAGCGCTGTCATCTTCCTCCTCCTCCTCTTCTTCCTCGTCATCATAATCATAATAACAGTCCTCATAACCATCATCTTCATCCACGTATTCATGCACCATGCCCTCTTCGTTGCCGTTAGTCTCTTCCTCCTCATCCATCTCCTCCTCAAAATAGTCCTCACAGTCCGATTTATACTCACATTCCTCTTCTGTGGGCTCATAGACTGCATTGATGATCTGTCGTCTTTTTTCTAGTAAGGGCTGATACATTTCAGCAAACTTCCTTTCAATGTCATGAAATTCCCTCAGGAATTTGGATTCCAAATGGGCAGCTCTTGTTTGAAGCTTTTTAAGAGCTAGCACTCGGCACTTAACTTTCACTGGGAGACTTTCAACGAAATCGGTATCTAAAAGATAACCAATAAGTCCTTTTGGACGGTCTGAGTCTGAGTCCTCATCAGTGCCTCCGCATTTCCCAGCATCTTCCCCAGACCCTGCAGCGGCTTCTTCACCTTTTCCCTCTTCCCCTACTCCAGCAGCCACCGTTTCTTCACCATGTTGCCCGCCATCTCCAGGCTCAATGGAGGCACCTTCACCGCGGTCCTGACTTTCCCCGGGCCCCTCCGCCATTACCTGGCTGCCAAGCTCTTCTTGGTTGGATTCAGACAGTTCTTTATGGTCGACTGACTCAGCCATTGTTTTCAAACGATCGCCTGCACTTATGGTGGCTAAGCCCGCAGATCAGGAGACCTGACCTCCGCAGGAAGACTCACCAATACAGCAGATGCGCGATGATCTGGCAGAGATGAACCAAGAGGCAGCGGCGGCTGGACTGATGGCAGGCAGCAAGCAGTGGGGATAAAAGGCGGTGCTGAAGCTGGGATAGCAGAATTGAAACCCGGCTGTCTGGGCGGAGACTGGAGGCCGCCTCTAGGCGCTGAAGGAACAGACTAGAGACTGCAGAAAGCCGCAGTGGGCAGACCTCCGCAAGCAGCTGCTCCAGCCACGGGGGGCGGAGGGATGGAGGAACTGGTGCCGCAGTATGATTACGCAGTTGTCTCTCGGCTTTCTTTTTTTAAGTGTATGCAGGTTGCTGCGTCACCCCTTCCCTCCCAGGACTCTTCTCTAATTTCATTTGCCAGGCTGTAGTGATTGACAAATCCTGAGCCAGTAAATTAGTAGATGAATCAAATTTTCAACACCCCTTGCCTTTCCAGATTCTCTAATATGGCTGATTCGTCCACCTATGGCTCATCTTCCACCCTATAGCCTGTGGAATTTTGCAGAAATGCAGTATCATTCATTCCGTTTTCAACTGATACTATATGTTCATAATTTCAAAAGAGCTATATGGAGACAGTGACAAAGAATGAAAAAAATGGGCAAGGTAATGGATTGTCTTTAGTCTATCCCTTTGGTTATAACCTGAGGCTCTGGGAAAGAGGGGAAGGTAGTGGAGGAGCCCACAAAGAGATCCTTTGAGGTTTAAAATTACCAAAAATAAGCATAGGTGGCCTTTGGATGATGTAACTGACGGTGGTTTAAATATTCTGTACCCTAGTTTCTGTATTTTTCACAACCTGTGTGATTTTAAATGAAAAAATTCTCATAATATTTCCTGATGAGGAAGAGATGATGGATGACCAAAGTGTGTGTGTGTGTTGTTGAAGCCTGTTGAAAAAGAGCCAGCTATGTGACTAGTGAACATATAGGATAATACCCCAGTCCTAAACTGTCTTTCCACTTTCCCTTATGTGATGTTTTAGCCTGTAATCACAGCACTGGGATGGAAAATCAGAAATTCAGGAGTAGCCTCCACGTATAGCACTTCTGGGTTAGCTTGGACTACATGAAATTTTGTCTTCAAACCCAAAACAAAACAAACAAAAGGAAAGCCATTAGGAATTTTACAAAGAAAAGCCAAATGAAAAGTACTATTTTGTTTTTTAAAATCACAGAATTTGCTTGACATTTTGAAGTTTATTGGAAGTAACACAAATATCAGCACTAAAGAGAGAATTAAATATATGATAGAATATTCATGCAATAGAAGACTATGCAGTAAATTAAAATTTCCTCTAGGAAAGGGGCAGTAAGATAGCTTGGTGGGTGAAGGTGCTTGTTGCATAAACCTGGCAAATGCTAAAGCCATGAAAATGTTAAAGGAGAGAACTGACTCTGCCCAGTTGCGCCCTGACTGTCACACGTGTTCCTTAGAACTCACCTTGATGACACCCATCCAATAATGAAGAAAATTTTCAAAATTTGTTTTTAAAGATGTCCAGTATCATTGATTATGTAAATATAAGTCAAAATCATTACTAGTTGCTATTTCATACCGATTGGGATAGCTTAAAATACAGAAAATAGCAAACGGTGGTGAAAGTAAGGACAGTGAAAATCAGTATAGCAATATCTCAAAGCATTAAGCATGATTATCATGTGATCAAGAAATCCCACTTCTGGATATAGATAGATAGATAGATAGATAGATAGATAGATAGATAGATAGATAGATAGATAATAGATAGATAGATACTGTCTTAGTCAGTGTTTCTATTCCTGCACAAACATCATGACCAAGAAGCAGTTGGGGAGGAAAGAGTTTATTCTGCTTACACTTCCATACTGCTGTTCATCACCAAAGGAAGTCAGGACTGGAACTCAAGCAGGAGCTGATGCAGAAGCCATGGAGGAATGTTCTTTACTGGCTTACTTCCCTGGCTTGCTCAGCCTGCTCTGTAATAGAACCAAGACTACCAGCCCAGAGATGGCACCACCCACAAGGGGACCTCCCTCCTTGATCACTAGTTGAGAAAATGACTTGCAGCTGGATCTCATGGAGGCATTTCCCCAACTGAAGCTCCTTTCTCTGTGATAACTCCAGCTGTGTCAAGTTGACACAAAACTAGCCAGTACAGATAGATAGATAGATAGATAGATAGATAGATAGATAGATAGATAGATAGAAATAGAGATATAAACTTGAAAGCAGTCTCAGATTTTGTATACCCAGGTGCAGACAAGAACATATACATTAGCAGAAAGTTAGAAACAATTGGAGAGATGGCTTAGCAGGTAAGAGCACTTCTTGCTTTTCTAGGGGAATCAGGTTTGGTTCTCAATATCCACATGGTGGATTACAACTGCCTATAACTACAGTTCCAGGTCATCAGACTTTCTCTTCTGACCTCTGCATACACAAGACACATATGTGTTACATACATACAGGCAGCAATATATATAAAAACTTTCAAATTTGGAAATAGCCTAAGTGTTCACTGATGGATCAATAGATAAAAAAGTGTTGATAATTTTTATTCATATGTTGCATATCATTTAGTGCCCAATAAAATAGTTGGGTTTTGTTGTTTTAGAGAAGAAATACAACAAAAGCAGATTTCTCTATTTTGTTATAAATGTTTCATTTTTCAAAATAGGAGAGTTGCCAGGCAGTGGTGGCACACGCCTTTAATCCCAGCACTTGAGAGGCAAAGGATTTCTGAGTTTGAGGCTAGCCTGGTCTACAGAGTGAGTTCCAGGACAGCAAGGGCTACACAGAGAAACTCTGTCTCAAAAAAACAAAAAACAAAAAACAAACAAACAAAAAAAAAGACTATTAGGGGCAACAGATGCTAGCATGTTAGAAGTACATGAATCTGATCTAACTAGTACCCCCTGAGCTCATGTCTCTAGCTGCATATATAGAAGAGGATGGCCTAGTTGGCCATCATTGGGAAGAGAGGCCCCTTGATCATGCAGACTTTATATGCCCCAGTACAGGGGAACGCCAGGGCCAAGATGTGGGAGCGGGTGGGTAGGAGAGCAGGGCCGGGATGGGGGAGGGTATAGGGAATTTTCTGGATAACACTTGAAATGTAAATGAAGACATTATCCAATAAAAGTTGGAAAAAAAAAAAGAAGAAGTACATAAATGGCTCTCATAAGACCTTTGGTCTTCCAAAAAGCCAGGGAAATAAGAATGGCAGAAGCCTCAGAACACATATTACAAGAAATGGTATGTTTCTATGGAGTGAACCTTGGGCAGAAGAGGGATACAGGTTCATGAAGAAGGGTCTTGGCCAAGTTGCCATGTCTGTGCAGTACTTCACACTATCTTCAAAACCAGTCCTAGAAGTTGGACTTTATTCATCGACTTAAATGAGAACCAGGTAGCAAATGACTTTGTGGCCTCAGTCTCCCTTCCTGTACAGTCTGCTCTGTGCCCAACAGCCCCTGTGTACCTAGCACTGTATTGCTTACAGAAATCAGGCCAAGAATGAAAGATTCTGGGGTCTGGAGAGATGGCTCAGCCCTTAAGAGCACTGACTACTCTTCCGAAGGTCCTGAGTTCAAATCCCAGCAACCACATGGTGGCTCACAACCATCTGTAATGAGATCTGACTCCCTCTTCTAGAGTGTCAGAAGACAGCTACAGTGTACTCTCATATAATAAATAAATAAATCTTTAGGGAAGGAAGGAAGGGAGAAAGGGAGAGAGAGAGAGAGAGAGAGAGAGAGAGAGAAAGATCCTGCCTCTAGGTTTCTGCTAGAGATTCTGCCCTGGCTTTCTTGATGACAGAATCTAAACTTGCACGATATAATAAATACTCTTCTCCCCTTTGAAAATGGAAACCATTAAAGAAAACCACAACCACACACCATACTGAGATCAATGGACTGTGGGGACACCAGATCCAACAGATACATCTCCTACACAGCAAGCTAAGTCTCAGAGAACATCTCAGAAGAGAGGACCAAGAAGTGTTCTTTGAGACTGTCTCTTAGAAATGGCTGCATAGCCGGGCGTGGTGGCGCTCACCTTTAATCCCAGCACTTGGGAGGCTGAGGCAGGCGAATTTCTGAGTTCGAGGCCAGCCTGGTCTACAGAGTGAGTTCCAGGACAGCCAGGACTACACAGAGAAACCCTGTCTTGAAAAAAAACCCAAAAGAGAAAAAAAAAAAGAAAGAAATGGCTGCATAAACAAGAACTTAACAATAACAACATCACTAGACATGCTAACTCAAAAGAGGGAAATCTCACAGAGCTCCACCTCTAGACAAAGAACAGCAGGCAGTTAATGACTACTGAGGAGAACTAGTCTCTCCCAGATGTGAGCCCAAAATTTCAAAGTAGTCATCCTTGAAAAAATATATAAACAAACAACAAAAATGGACTTGGCAGTTTGTGTGTATATATCTGTACATTCAATAAAGCATGTTTTCCATATGCTCTCGTGATTTTTTAACAGTTCACACTACAAGTTTAAATATTTTACAAGAAAGCTTTTTTCCTTCAAACATGTCAGGCTGAGTAAGGCATACATTCTTCACCTATGAACTTGTCATCGGACCACCAAATACACATGCTATGTGATATGAAGGGTAAACACATTTGGCCAGGAGAAATAACTTAAGCCTGAATCACTGTGCGGAAATTGCTGAGGAACTTTTCAGTTGCTGTTTTTTCAACTATTTTTCTGTGTTTCATTATTTTTCCTCCATATTGGAATTCTCATTTTGTCCATTTCATGATACCCTATAGAATTTTTTGATACTTCTGGGTTATCCCAATTAATCCAACTTTGAGTTCACTGATTATTTTTTCTGCCAACTCGAATAGTTAAGATCATCTAGTAAAATATTCAAATTTATAATTTCCTTTTTTACTTCAAAATTATATATATACACATATATAGTAAATTAGATAATACTTGTATTGCTTTCATTAAGCTAAACATAGCACTACAGTTTGAGCATATTTTTGTACATTATTTAATATGTTTACTATATCCAATATCTAGATTTTGTCAAGGATGCTTTACTCTATCTGAATATTTTATTAACGTGTGACATAGGCTGTTTTTTGCTGTACTTCTTAGTTTCATGTTACAAATTAGACTTGTTAGAATAAATCTGATAATAGTTATCAAAATATTTTACCTAACACATTGTTTCTTGTCATAGTTTTATTTAGTCTTATTATTGTTGCTTTAATTGTTTCATGCTTATTTAGAAATTTTCTCAAATTCATCCTGTAGGTTCTGTCAGCTAATTTAATTCATAGTTTAATTATGAGTTTTTAGGATTCATCACCATTTCAGTCTAATTTATTGGTCAGCCGAAATTTATCAAATATACAAATTCCTTGGTCTATGCCTTCCACCATTTAACAAATGAAGCTAGTTGTGAATATATGCCTTCAAATTTCAGACACCTTTTATGTTATCCCATACTTTGATTTCCTTGTAATACCATGCCTCAAGATCAGTTAAGGTGAGTGACTAAAAGCTACTCCTTTCCTAGTTCTTTCTTGTGTATGTAGTCACTCTTCTGAATATGAACAGGTTTCTAAATCCTTCTCCATCATATGATCTATATGACAAGAACTTCAAGTCTCTGAAGAA
This sequence comes from Mus minutoides, assembly GCA_902729485.2. Taxonomy (NCBI): domain Eukaryota; kingdom Metazoa; phylum Chordata; class Mammalia; order Rodentia; family Muridae; genus Mus; species Mus minutoides. The sequence continues at coordinate 91,344 of LR749485.1, read as the reverse complement.
AGAAATCGAAGATCTCCATGCTCATGGATTGGCAGGATTGATACAATAAAAACGGCTGTCTTGACGAAATCAATCTGATTCAATGCAATTCCCATCAAAATTCCAACTCAATTCTTCACAGAGTTAGAAAGGGCAATTTGCAAATTCATCTGGAATAACAAAAATCCTAGGATAGCAAAAACTATTCTCAACAATAAAAGAACCACAGAGCAACTGTGAAAAAAACTGCATGGTACTGGTATAACAACAGAAAGGTAGATCAGTGGAATAGAATTGAAAACCCAGAAATGAGCCCACACACCGATGGTCACTTGATCTTTCACAAAGGAGCTAAAACCAATCAATGGGGGGAAAAACAGCATTTTCAACAAATGTTGCTGGTTCAACTGGTGGTTATCATGTAGAAGAGTGCACATCAATCCATTCTTATCTCCTTGTACATAGCTTAAGTCCAAGTAGATCAAGGACATCCACAAAAAACAAGATACACCAAATCTAATAGAAGAGAAAATGCTACTGCCTCAAACACATGGGCACAGGGGAAATTTTTCTGAACAGAACACCAATGGTTTATGCTCTAAGATCAAGAATTGACAAATCGGACCTCATAAAATTGCAAAGCTTCTCTAAGACAAAGGACACTGACAATAGGACAAAATGGCAATCCACAGATTGGGACAAGATCTTTACCAATCCTACATCTAATAGAGGTCTAATATCCAATACATACAAAGAACTACCTCAAGAAGTTAGACTCCAGAGAATCAAATAACCCTATTAAAAATTGGGGAACAGAGCTAAACAGAGAATTCTCAACTGAGGAATACTGAATGGCTGAGAAGCACCTAAGAAATGTTCAGCATCCTTAGTAATCAGGGAAATGCAATCAAAACAACCTTGAGATTCTACCTTACACCAGTCAGAATGGCTAAGATCAAAAATTCAGGTGACAGCAGATGCTGGTGAGGATGTGGAGAAAGAGGAACACTCCTCCATTGCTGGTAGGATTGCACGCTGGTACAACCACGCTGGAAATCAGTCTGGTGGTTCCTCAGAAAATTGGACATAATACTACCAGAGTATCCAGCAATACCTCTCCTGGGCATATACCCAGAAGATGCTCCAACTGGTAAAAAGGACACATGCTCCACTATGTTCATAGCAGCCTTATTTATAATAGCCAGAAGCTGGAAAGAACCCAGATGTCCCTCAACAGAGGAATGGATACAGAAAATGTGGTACATTTACACAGTGGAGTTCTACTCAGCTATTAAAAAACAATGAGTCTATGAAATTCTTAGGCAAATGGATGAAACTAGAAAATATCATCCTGAGTAAGGTAACCCAATCACAAAAGAGCACTCACTGATAAGTGGATATTAACCCAAAAGCTTGGAATTCCCAAGATATAATTCACAGACCACATGATGCTCAAGAAGGAAGATCAAAGTGTGGATGCTTTGGTCATTCTTACAAGGGGGAACAAAATACTCAGGCGAGCAAATATGGAGACAAAGTATTAAGCAGAGAATTGAGGAAGGAAACGCCATCCAGAGACTGCCTCACCAGGGGATCTATCCCATATACAGTCACCAAACCCAGACACTATTGTGGATGCCAAGAAGTGCTTGCTGACAGGAGCCTGATATAGCTGTCTCCTGAGAGACTCATCCAGAATCTGACAAACACAGAGGTGGATGCTTGCAGACAATCATTGGACTGAGATTTGGGTCCCCAATGAAGGAGCTAGAGAAAGGACTGAAGGAGCTGAAGGAAATTGTAGCTCCATAGAAGGAACAACAATATGAACCAACCAGACCCTCCACCAGAGAACCCAGGGACTAAACCATCAACCAAAGAGTTCACACAGAGGAACCCATGGCTGTGGCTGCATATGAAGCAGATGGCCTTGTTGGACATGAATGGGAGAAGAGGCTGTTGGTCCTGTGAAGGCTCAATGCCCAGTGTAGGGGAATTTGAGAGCAGTGAGAAGGGAGTGGGTAAGAGGGTGGGGGAATACCCTCATAGAAGCAGGGTGAGGGAGAGGGGATAGGAGATTTCAAGGAGACTGGGAAAGAGGATAGCATTTGAAATGTAAATAAAAAAATATCCATTTTTTAAAATGTGAAATCACCCCCCCCCAAAAAAAAGTTTAAAGGGCAAGGAGGGAAGCAGTTGACTTACTAGGCAAAGTATTATCACCTAACCTTTAAACTAATTGCTCCTGCGGATGGGGGATGGGTGGTGAACAGGGGAATTTCAGAACTTTGAGATAATAGGTCATGACTATTGTAATCATAAGGTTTGGGCTCATTAGTAGCATTCTTCCATGTCAGCCACAAATTCCACAGTGAGCTCATAGGTAAGTGTGGGAAGGGCTGCCAGATAGTCAGCTCTGACTCAAGATATTTTAGACATAACAGTTAATATTGAACTTTTATTTGATAGGTCCTAGGTAAAACTTTGTGTAATTTCTTAAGACTAGAAAACCACATACAGAACATACAGAACATAGGGAACAAAACAGGGTATGTGGTCAGCATGTCCTTGAGCCAAATCACTTCTGTGTTACTAAACTGCAGGCATGTTAAAGCAACAATATGAAATAGCTAGCAGGCATGGAGCAAATGGCTACAGATATTCTGGGGGGAGGAGGTCAGACCATAAGAATTTGAGTATGCAGGAAGTACAGGGATGTAGTGTCCAAAAATCATAGAAAAGACAGAGATAGTTTACCACCTGGGCAGTTCCCAATATTGCTTATAATATTGGAGCATCTATCTTTAGCCTTCTAGCCCAATATCTGACAGGCTTTAAGTGAAGCAGGAATTATGAATGACTAGCTTAGCCTGTCTTCAAAAAGCTAAGCAATTGACTATCCTGCTTCCATTTATCCTTTTTGGACAGCATTCTGTCTGCAGATAAACTTAGGGTTTTTTTTTTAACCCAGTAGTTACCTGGCCACAGTTGAAGCGACCTCAAATGTAGGTTATTGGTGCTCATCATCTTTGAAGTAGAATGGGGGTACTGTTAGAAGCAAATCTAGAAAAGATCTTTTAATAATGACATGATTTTAAGTGACATATTCTGTGGATCTCTGACTCTTTTGAAGATCATCTATCTATTCATAGCAGATCTGAACAAACAGACATTGCCTGTCTCCACCTACCTATTATCTGTATAACCCACGATGTATATTTTTGTGATAATTCAGACTAATATCTAACCTGACTACAAGTTTGATTGATTGATTATTGAATTGCTTTATTTGATTATCTTAAATGATTTTAATAGCAGTTATAAAGGATTAGGATTAAGCCTTGTATTTTTAAATGAGCTGCATAGGCACAATGCCTATCTAAGAGTAACAAAATTAATCTTAAAATTTGTATCAATATACAAAGATTTATACCAATGCAAAACTTAAATCTGTATCAATATACAAAATTCTATATCATTGTAACAAAATATAAACTCAATTCTGCATCAAAATATAACAATTCTTACCAAGGTAAGATTATGGCGATAAAATACTATTGTTTAAGAGTAAATTCAATAATCTACCCTACTTTTCTAATTTCTTATCATTTTTTCTTTTTCTCTCCTTTTTTTCTCAACTCTCCTTCCCTTACCTAAGAAAAAAGAAGAGGGAAAGGAAAATAGAAATCCTTGAATCTAAGTTCTCTACTTAGTTTATTCCTGTCCAAAACTATCATTATTTGTAAATCTTCCTTTACATAACAATATATCTATAATTCATAAAATAACCAAAACCACTAGGACCATGGTATCCTCATAATTGTTTCCTGCTGAATTGGGGTTAATAATTCCTGTTTGGGATCCCAAAAGGAAAATGGTTAAGTCAAAATAAAGCTAGCTAGCATTATTTACTGACTGGAACAGTCTAAAAGGCTGGATGAACTGAAATCATCAGGGAAGCCCTTCATGAAATTGTTCTCAAAGCAAGTCTCTGAAAACACTATCCGTTGAGCAGCAGGAACAGGCAGGGAACATCCTTGGGGGTGAATCCTTTTTCAGGACTTTCCTCCTAGTCATTCATTCTGCAATATACAAACCTCACATGCAGTACATGGTTCTATAAAGACATTTGTATGTAATGTGTAGGTTGCACCTATTAATTGAAAATTAATTTTGGAGAGGGTTTTTTTTTTTTTGAGCAGCTGAAAGACAATTGAATTTCTTTATGAGTTAGTGTGATCAGTAAGCAAATTGTAATATAAATCTTCATTCATGCCATATGAAAAGATAGCACAATGAATTTCGATGCCTCTGTAGCCAACAAGATCCATTGGCTATATAAAGTTGAATTCTGGCTAGAGACATTTTTTCCACTTTTTATTAGATATTTTCTTCATTTACATTTCAAATGCTATCCCGAAAGTTTCCTATACCCTCCCCCCGCCCTGCTCCCTTAACCACCCACTCCCACTTCTTGGCCCTGGCATTCCCCTTTACTGGGGCATATAAAGTTTGCATGACCAAGGGGCCTCTCTTCCCAATAATGGCCAGTTAGGTCATCATCTGCTACATATACAGCTAGAGACATGAGCTCTGGGGGTACTAGTAAGTTCATATTGTTCTTCCACCTATAGGGGTGGAGACCCCTTCAGCTCTTTGGGTACTTTCTCTAGCTCCTCCCTTGGGAACCCTGTGTTCCATCTAATAGCTGACTGTGAACATCCACTTCTGTGTTTGCTAGGCACTGGTATAGCCTCACACGAGACAGCTATATCAGGACCCTTTCAGCAATATCTTGCTGGCGTATGCAATAGTGTCTGCATTTGGTGGCTGATTATGGGATGGATCCCCGTCTGCAGCAGTCACTGGTTGGTCCATCCTTTTGTTTCAGCTCCACACTTGATCTCTGTAACTCCTTCAATGTGTGCTTTGTAGAGACATTTTTATGTCTCAGCCAGTTTTAGGGCTGTTTCCATGTATAGGGATCAGCAAATCATGTTACCTGCCCTCTTCAATCTTCTTGATTTTCTTCTTGTTGTCTGCAGCCAAGATCTTCAGGACATCTTCCTCTAACAAATCTGATCCTTATTACTTTGTAAGGAGTCCAAGCCTTTTTTTTATTATTTCCTGTTAACACAAATACAAAGCCTCTCTCCAAAAAGAGTATATCCTTGGTCGAGCAACCCAAAATCATCAAAAGTATAGATTGATTCAGCTTAGCAGCCTCTTTACTATCTAGGTCTTCTCTGTTTCTACCTCTCTCATAGAGAATTTATAATACCGTTTGTCATGGTTTGGATATGCTTGCCCCAGGGAGTGGCACTAATAAAGGGTTGGAGTAGGTGTGGCTTTTGTTGGAGTAGGTGTGTCACTGTGGGCATGGCTTTAATACCTTCATCCTAGCTGTCTTGAAGTCAGTCTTACACTAGCAGCCTTCAGATGAAGATGTAGAACTCTCAGCTCTGACTTCACCATGTCTGCCTAGATGCTGCCATGCTCCCACTTTGATGCTAATGGACTGAACCTCTGAACCTGTAAGCCAGCCCAATTAGTGCCTTGGTCATTGTATCCACTCACAGCAGTAAAACCCTAACTAAGACAGAAGTTGGTACCAAGGACTGAGGTATTGTGGTGATAAGCCTGACCACGCTTTTGTCTGGAAGAATGTGGATTTGGGGACTTTGGACTTGGAAAGCGCTGGAATATTTTAAATGGGGCTTAATGGGCTATCCTAGTAGGAATATGGAAGACTTTGTTACTGAGAGTAATTTGAACAGTGCAGACCTGGCCCAAGAGATTTCAGTGAGGAATTTTAAAATGTGGCCTACAGGACTGTTTTGTGGTTTTTTGGTGAAGAATGTGGCTACTTTTTGCCCTTGTCTGAAGAGTCTGCCTGAGGCTAGGGTGAAGAGACTCAGATTAATGGCATTGACAAAAAAAAGTCTCAAAAGAGCCCATCAGAGACTTTGTTCTCTGGTTAAGTCTCATGAAGAGTGTTTCAAACAAGCCTAGCAAGCAGAGAAATAAAAAATATAAAATACATGGCTTGAATTTTAAGGGAGCACCAGGAAGTGAAATCGAGCTGAATCCTATGTTCTAAGACATAACAAATTAAGAGATTTGGGGGGTAAGATCCCATCCAGCCAAGCTTAGGAAAACAGAAAGCTGGTAATAGAATAAGTGGACCATGTTCCAGCCCCCACGAGCATTAGAACGTTCTGGGAGCCGTGGTCTCAGCCATGGCCTTGTGGATATTTTCTAGCTTACATAAACAATCCCGAGAGAAAATTCATGGTCATAACAGTAAGAATGTTTGTGGGTAAAGAGGACACTGTTCCTAGAGCTGAAGAATGCCACCTGACCTTCAGAGAGGCCCTAGGCTCTTCTCCCCTCCCTTGGAGCCTCCTCCCCTGTTCGGGACCTTTTCTGCATATATGGAAGAAGATGGCCTAGTTGGCCATCATTGGGAGGAGAGGCCCCTTGGTCATACAGACTCTATATCCCCCAGTACAGGGGAATGCCAGGGCCATTACATGGGAGGGGGTGGGTAGGGGAACAGGGCGGGGACGCGGGAGGGTGAGGGAAAATTTCTGGATAACATGTGAAATGTAAATGAAGAAAATATCTAATAAAGAAAAAAAAGAGAGAAGGAAAATGGAAACAAGCTATTTCAGAGCTCTCCTAGGGACAGGAGGAAATCAGGAGACGACCTGCTTCCTCTCTGGCTCCTATGGAGATATTCTTAGTTCTGGTTAGGATATCTGGGTCCCTTTAAGACATCAAGTTCTATGCTTATGCTTATATTGCCACTCCTGAATAAAGTTTTTCAGAGCTTGATCAGTATGATTGACTTGCTCTCATTCTTTGTGTCTCTTTCCCTCCCACTCTCTCTCTCCCTTGCCCTAGGTCCCCACTGATTATCCCTGCAGGTAGGGGCAAACTTGTGCCCAGCGTGTGGCCTCTGGGTCTGGGGTCTGAGCGAGACCACTCTTTGCACTGAACTGCTGCTTTGTCAAGAAGTGAGGGAAGGCTCACAGGGATCGCTGCTTCATTAGGAAGTGAGTGAAGACTCATACAGAGATAGCCACAATGTCACCACACTGTGAGACGGGTCCGAGAAAGGTAGAAAGAGTGGCTAGACTACGGAACAAGCATTAAGTAAACATGAATTGTTTTTAAAGGGATTTCAAGGAATCCCTCAAGACATAAGGAATACGGGTTAAGAAAATTTGTTCACAGCCAAGAGCTGCTCAAGGTGGGAGGAATAGGGTTTAAAATAAAATTAAATAAATAAAAAGAGTAAAAACCAAAACTACAAAAACAAAATAACAGATGTTAGAAAAAAAATTTTAGCTCAAGCACATTTGTGTTGTTCTTAATTCCCAGAAGAAGGAATGGTAAATATATAAATGAAAGAATTAGACAAGTTGAGGAGTGATTAGGAAAGTTAGAAAAGCAGGGCACTGGGGAGCAACTATCGGTAGCTTCCACTGTGACTCTTCTCCCTTCTCTGTCAGAATTTCCAGAAGAAGGAGATAAAGAGTTAGACTTTGAACATGAGAGAGAGAAAAAGAGAGAGAATAGGTTTTAGAAAAGCAGTTATCCCCTGTTTGGGACCTTTTAGCAAAAGAGAAGGAAAATGGAAACAAGCTATTTCAGAGCTCTCCTAGGGACAGGAGGAAATCAGGAGACGACCTGCTTCTTCTCTGGCTCCTATGGAGATATTCTTAGTTCTGGTTAGGATATCTGGTAAGACATCAAGTTCTATTCTCTCTCTGTCTATTGTCTGTCTTGGTGCACCAATTTGTTCACATGTGTGTCACTTTATGTTTGTTTTTGTTTTGTTGATTGAATGATTGTTGTTCTGTGTTTCATGTTGAAAGAAAAAATGGTTAAAACTTTATCTGCTGGCTGTCCATTCTTTGATTTAGTTTAACTTGTTTAAAAGGCAGTCTCAATTTGCACAGCAGAAACTGATAAGTTATACTGCACTGTTACTGGGAGTCAAGTACAGCTGGAAAAGCCCTGCTAGAGGCTGATTATCTACACAAGCAGATCTTAAAGGGGCCAAGAGATTTTTGCTTGTAACAGAAAATTAGCTTAAAATTGGTAACTCAGGGTTGTAGTCATTCTAAACAACACGTGGCAGGAGCCAACCAAGGAAAACAGGTCTTTTAAGATACTTCTAAATTGGGATAATTTTTCTAATTATTATTCTAGAAGCTAGATTTATAAAGGATAGAATTTAAAACAATGTCTCTTCAATGAGGTATTAAAAGCTGCACTGTGGCCAGGTGTGGTGGCGCACTCCTTTAATCCCAGCACTCGGGAGGCAGAGGCAGGCAGATTTCTGAGTTCGAGGCCAGCCTGGTCTCCAGGACAGCCAGGGCTATACAGAGAAACCCTGTCTTGAAAAACCAAA
>LR749485.1:56235-82843 GCA_902729485.2 Mus minutoides | reverse complement strand
CGGCTCTCCACTACCACACCGGCTCTCTAGCTCACCCCGAAAGACCATGCCCACCACCCAAAGCTTTGCCTCAGACCCTAAGTATGCCACTCCACAAGTGATCCAGGCTCCTGGCCCACGGGCGGGCCCCTGCATCCTGCCCATTTGTCCGCCATGGCAGGAAGGTCAGCAGCACTCATTACTACCTGCTGCCCGAGCGTCCTCCTTACCTGGAGCGCTATCAGCGCTTCCTGCGGGAGGCCCAGAGCCCAGAAGAGCTGGCCGCCCTGCCAGTGCCCCCGCTGTTGCCCCCGCCCAGTACTCCGGCCCCTGCCGCCCCCACTGCCACCGTCAGACCTATGCCTCAGGCAGCCCCAGACCCAAAGGCCAACTTCTCCACCAATAACAGCAACCCAGGGGCGCGGCCACCATCCCTGAGGGCCACTGCTCGGCTGCCACAGAGGGGCTGCCCAGGGGACAGGCAAGAGGCTGCTTGACTGGCAGACAAGGTCCAGATGCTGCAGGCCATGATGCATGGGGTGACCACAGAGGAGTGCCAGGCGGCCCTGCAGAGCCACAGCTGGAATGTTCAGAGGACTGCCCAGTATCTGAAGGTGGAGCAGCTCTTTGGGCTGGGTCTTCGGCCACGGGTGGAGTGCCACAAAGTCCTAGAGATGTTCGACTGGAACCTAGAGCAAGCCGGCTGTCACCTTCTGGGTTCCTGTGGCTCCACCCACCACAAACGCTGATGGCTGACTGGAGAGCAGTGGTCTGCCTGAAAAGAACCTCTTGAACCTGTCTGTGGGACAAGGGTGGGGGAGCTGCCCCGCCTCAGGCCCGGAGGACCCACAACCACCTGCGGCTCCCAGGGGACAGTGAGACCCAGGCATCAAGGAGGCTGGAGCCTCACCTCGCTTGCCCACCTCGCTCACCCACCCAGCGCTGTTCTGCACACCTTGGTTCAGCCCTCAGTGCCCCAACCAAGAGGTGGGAAGTTCCCAGCCTTGTGAAGGCAAGACAGGAAGCTGCCTGGCAGGCTCTGTGTGACCTGCCTCTGGCTCCAGATCAAGGCTGGGCTAGTGGCTAGAGTGTGCCCCAGGCTTTCCCCTGGGGGATTAGACTGACAGGATGCCAGGCTTGACATGGACAAGAAGGATGTGTTGGCCACACAGGAGGGTGAGCCAGCACCCAACAGGCCCTCCTCAGGGCTAGGCCCCTTTCCAGGGAACCCCTGTAGGAGTGTGGAGTGTTGGACAGAATGTGACCTGTGGCTTCACTGTGAACTTGTGGGCTTGGCTGGTCTTAGGATCTTGTACCTATAAACAGCCTGAAGTGGCTCAGAAACAAAAAAGGCGCCAGAATCTTCTCTGGCAGGGACCAGGGCCCAAGGCCCCGGATGTGGAAGGAGACCCCAGCGGCACCAGTACTTTCCTGTTTGACCCGTTCTTCCCTTGTTGCTATCTGATGTGTTCCCATCAGCCTCTGTTCCAAAGTCGTGGCCCCAGCTATGGATATCTGCTTCTTCCAGAGAAATAAAGCTTGTTTCTATTTTATGTTAAAAAAAAAAAAAAAAAGAATTGGCAACCAAACTAAGTAACGTGAAAGTGATGATTTTGGTATTGATTTTAAAGAGAATAGATTGTTTAAAATTGGGTTTTGCTTTCCAAAAGTTATGGATATATTCTAATATTGCAAAAGAAACTTAAAAATTATGGTTAAAATTGCTAGTGTTCCATTGACTGCAGTTTGCAGTTTGATCCCAAGCTCAGGATTTTTAACTCACCCATCTATTGTAATTAGGACGATTACAAGAGTTTATCTTATGACAACACTAATGCTAATGCAGCTCCCTGCAGCCATCTGGCCACACAAAGCAAAGACAGACTTATCTGGATATATTCATCTTTGTGCAGAAATTGGACCCTTATACAATCAGGTTGGTTATGGTTGCTGCCTTGCAGTAGACTACAGTACAAGCAATGCTTCCAGCACTAAGTTTATAAGGAATGTTTTAAGTATAAATCTTCTTAAGAAAGACTGTCCAGGACTGGTGAGATGGCTCAGCGGGTAAGAGCACCCGACTACTCTTCCGAAGGTGATGAGTTCAAATCCCAGCAACCACATTGTGGCTTACAACCACCCGTAATGAGATCTGACGCCCTCCTCTGGTGCATCTGAAGACAGCTACAGCATACTTATGAAGAATAATAAGAAACAAATCCTTGGACCTGAGAGACCAACTGGAGCGAGCAGGGCTGTCCGGAGCGAGCGGAGCCGATCAGAGCAAGCAAGGCCGACTGGAGTGAGCAGGGCTGACTGGAGCAAGCGGGGTTGACTGGAACAAGGGGGAAAAAAAGACTGTCCAAAAATTAGAGGCATAGACAGACAGTCAAATTATTCCCCTGGAATCTGTCCTCACTGCAGAAGGGATAATCTTTGGGTCAGGACTCTGGCAGTATGCTCAGATTAAAAAAATATTTACATTTGAGTTAATGCAAAGCTCAGAGCAGCCTCAGTGAGTCTTGTGTGGTGTTTCTTTGGTTTTGCAAACCCTGCCTAGGGAAGTTTTGGGACCTCACCTCTCTTTGCCTCCTGGGAATTATTTCTAAGCCAAATAACATTATTACAGATCTATCCAGATGTTGTTCAAAATAAAGTTTAAACTTAAGATATATGAAATGTCAATGAGGCTGTAGAACTTCTAAGGGCATGACAATCTGCCCTGCCTACTCCATATAGAGTAGAGGAAGCTTCTGTAATCAATTGTTATCAATTGTAATCAATGGTAATCAAACATTAGCTGCTTATTTTAGTTATTGTTACTCAATGTGCATACAGCAATTCTTTGGTAAAAGAGAACATTAATGTAAAATCATCTTTCTTCATTTCCAAGTAAAGTTTTAACATACTATTATGAATCTGTTGTGGTGTTAATCAAGAATTGTAAGATAATATCATGAAGATATTTTTTAAAAGTCTTAAAAACCTGATGAGATGTCTATTTCTTGTCTCAAACAGCAATTAAATTGCTTATTGCAGAATACTGATATTTGGTCTATTGCATAATAAACTTTTTGGGTAAAATTGATAAACATTATATAAAAGATAAGTTGTTAAAAATTGCTTCTATGCATGCTTTTGTGTTTCCTGTAAATTTATGCCTGCATCCCATAAAGAATACATCTACTGTATTTATAAACAGCCCTTCTATGGGAGAGAAATATATGTGATTGGATCACATGTTTATTCTTTTGAGTTTCCTCCTGCTTCAACACAAATAATTGAATTCTGTGCTGTAGCCAGTGTTTTGAAATCTTGAAAAATCAAGCAGGTGGAGACATTCATAAAGGATATTATAAAATAGTAGTAGATTTGAAAGATCGTTTCTTTACTATTCCTTTGCATCCTCACGATTGTGAAAGATTTGCTTTCAGTGTTTTTTCTATTAATTTTAAAGAGCCAATGAAAGGGTATCAATGGATAGATCTTTCTCAAGGCATAGCTAACAGTCCTACATTATGTCAAAAATTTGTGGCACAAGTCATTCAGCCTAACAGACAGCAGTAACTAATAATATACATTATACATTGCATGGATGATATCTTATTAGCAGGGAAAGATCTTCAGGACTTGCTTCTATGTTATAGAAATTTAAATAGGCATTATCTGATAAAGGATTACAAATAGCTCCAGAAAAAGTGCAAACTCAAGATCCTTATAATTATTTAAGTTTTAGACTTACAGATCAAGCTGTTTTTCCTCAGAATATAATTATTTGTAGGGACAATTTTAAAACAATTTTAAAAATGATTTTCAAAAGCTGTTCGCTGATATTACTTTGCTTCATCCTTATTTAAAGCTAACTACAGGAGAATTGAAACCCTTATTGATATTCTTAGGGGGAATGCTGATCCTACCTCTCCTCAAGTTTTAACTTTAGAAGGGTCGCTGGCCTTACAAGTAGAAAGAGCTACTGAAAAACAATCTGTTACTTATATAGATTATTCTTTGCCTTTACATTTGTTATTTTTAATACAACTCATACACCTACAGGACCTTTTGAGGTCAGTTGCCTCAGTCTGTGGAACTTGTCACACAGATCCTACTGGAGGTGGTGTGGCACAAACACCATTCTTGCTCAAAAATTCCTTTTTATATTGGTCATATAAGAGCTCATTCTGATCTTCCCGGACCTTTAGCTGCAGGCAATGTTTGTATTGACAGATATTTGATAGGAGAAGCTTTAGTTTCAGATCCTATTCTTTTGGTTAATGTGGTCACTATAAAATTCATCTTTCTAGTCATACCTTAAGGCTCCTACATAATATCCTTAAGGAGAAAGCTAGAATGATTGTAAAGCAATGTTTTGACTGTCTTACATTGTCTCAAGTTCCTCATTTAGGGGTTAATCCACAAAGCTTATGCCCAATCATATTTGCCAAATAGATGTAACTCATTATTCAGAATTTGGAAAATTGAAATATATACATGTTTGTATTGACACTTGTTCAGGACTCATCTTTGCTTCTCTACATACAGGAGAAGCTTCTAGAAATGTAATTGATATTGCTTACAGGATTTTACTGCTATGGGATTGCCTAAAAATCATCAAGACAGATAATGGCCCTGCTTATACTGGAAACAACTTTATACAATTTTGTAAGGAATTTGGAATTGAACATAAAGCCTTATAATATTATATTCCTTATAATATTATAATATATTATATTCCTTATAATCCATGGGACAAAGAATTGTTGAATGTGTGCATTACACTCTGAAAAATTGGCTTTTGAATACAAAACAGGGGCAATCATATCCCCATATACCACAAAAAAATTAAAATTTCAATGCCAAGGAACTCTCTGAGTGAGGAGAAGAGGACATGTTTGTGTTTTTTCTGCAGAATGCTGAAGGATCATGCTAGCTGCCAGTGGTTAGTGAGACATACTGATGCTGGGACAAAGAATGATGCTGGTCGTGAGTTTGTAGAGTGTCCTGACAATGATGATAGAGAATTTGTATTGGGCTTTCATCCCTGATCCACCCTTCATTACATCCAATAGTATGGGAAGGCCTAGAAGTTGTGGTAATGGTAAACAACACTAAGTTGATAGATATGCCTGCTGGAGGAAATTTCACCATCAATAGAGAAATTAATTACTAAAGATTTAGAACTAAAGTCTCCACATACTTTTGTGGGAGGTGCAGCTACAGACCCTTCTGCCCTAGTTTTGCAAGGAAAAAAATTATGAGCTCCTTAGAACAATAATAGATACAGAATAAAGAAAAGGAGCTGAGTTCACAACTCTCCACTTTGTACACACATCACCCTTTTGCCTGGCTATCTCTTAAAAGAGGGCCTGATACTTGCCAGTATTACTGGATTAGGAAATGTCTCAGCCTGCTTCTTTTGTGGTGCATTAAGACATCCACTACTGACAGCTGTCCCTTATCCCATCCCTTTTAATATGTCTGGTGCCAGCCGTAAAACTTTTCCCCCAACTTTGGAAGTATCCTTGTTTTTGATCCCTTAACAAAAACAATTTAAATTCTGCTATACTAGTCCCAATGATAATTTGTGCAATCAACTAGCTTACCTAGTCAGGATCTGATTGCCCTTAAAGGGTTCTTTTTTGGTGTAACGGTACACTTACTAAAACTCTTTTCAAAAACATAAATAAGAATTGCTGTGTCTTCCCATGACCCTAGTTCCTCAGTTGACCTTGCTAACTCCCACTGAGTATTTGAGCTGGAATAGCCCCCCAAATATTAGAATCAAGTGAGCTGTTTTTCTCCCTGTAGTGGCGGGCATCTTCTTGGTAACCTCTGTTGTGGCTGCCAGTTTGGCTGGAGGATCTTTAACCCATTCTCTTCTCACCACCGCCAAATTATCTCAACAATTTGTGTTGGCAGTGAAAGCCTCCATTGAGTCATTAGCTTCTTTACAGAGACAATTAACTTCCCTCGCCCAAGTTGCCTTACAGAATCGAAGAGCACTTGATCTACTGACTGCTGAGAAAGGTGGCACCTGTCTCTTTCTGCAAGAAGAATGATACTTTTATGTAAATGAATCAGGTATAGTGGAAACTCAAGTCCAATAGTTACATAAACTTAAGTTGGAGCTCCAGAGAAAACAGTTTTCAACCGCTGCTGATAATTGGTGGGAGTCCTCTATGTTCACCCTCTTGATGCCCCTCCTTGGACCATTAATAAGCATTTTTATTAGTAACTTTTGGGTCTTTCATCTTTAACAGAATTACTGGTTTTATAAAACAGCAGATTGATTCCTTGGCATCGAGACCTTTGCAAATTCATTATCATAGACTTGATTTGGCTGACAGAGGCCTTGCTGAAACTGAGGTTGATAATTCTCCTTTAAGAGCTGCATAGGATTCAGACCTGTGCATACTGGTTCTTGATAAAATGAATCCAGCATGGGCACCAGCATGGGTTGCAAGGCTCAGCACCACAGGGGAAGGTCTAACAATGACCATCTCTGAATTCCCTGTGAGACAAACCTGGTTTGCAAGGAGGTTGGTATCTGTTTTCAACCTTATCCTAAGGATTTTTCTAAGGCTCTGCCTCCCCTCCCCAAAAGATACCAAGAGCCATGGCTGTGGGTCGTGATGGTACCCACAGGAGGAATCAGGTCAATGGGCCCCTGCTGGTTAACACCCACTCATCCAAGGATGAGATGACTATTAATCACCCCAGTTCCATGGGGCCTTAGTAAAAATAATTTAAAAAGAGGAGATGCTGGGAGCCATGGTCTCAACCATGGCCTTGTGGATATTTTCTAGCTTACATAAACAATCCTGAGAGAACAATCATGGTCATAACAGTAAGAATGTTTGTGGGTAGAGAGGACACTGTGACCATTGGTTCCAGGAGCTGAAGAATGCCACCTGACCTTCAGAGAGCCCCTGGGCTCTTCCACCCTCCCTTGGAGCCTCCTCTTGCTTATGCTTATATTGCCACTCCTGAATAAAGGTTTTCAGAGCTTGATCAGTAGGATTGACTTGCTCTCATTCTTTGTGTCACTTTCCCTCCCAACTCTCTCTCTCTCTCCCTAGCCCTAAGTCCCAGCTGATTATCCCTGAAGGTCAGGGCAAAAACACAACTTTGACCATGTGGCTCTGGCTTTAGAGGGAAAAATAGAAGGGACTACTGGAACAATTGATGCTGGTTAGCTGGAGCTAGGAAATCAGCAGTGATTAAGAAGAGACCAGCATCTGGGGATGTGGAGAAAGAGGAACACTCCTCCATTGGTGGTGGTATTGCAAGCTGGTACAACCACTCTGGAAATCAGTTTGGTGGTTTCTCAGAAAATTAAACATAGTACTACCAGAAGATCCAGCAATTTCTCTCCTGGGCATATATCCAGAAGATGTTCAAACCTCTAATAAGGACAAAGCTCCACTATGTTCATAGCAGCCTTATTTATTTATAATAGCCAGAAGCTGGAAAGATCCCAGATGTCCCTCAACAGAAGAATGGATACAGAAAATGTGGTATATTTACATAATGGAGTACTACTCTTGGGCAAATGAATGGATCTGGAGGATATCATCCTGAGTGAAGTAACCCAATCACAAAAGAACACACATGATATGCACTCACTGATAAGTGGATATTAGCCCAGAAACTTAGAATACCCAAGATACAATTTCCCAAACATATGAAACTCAAGAAGAAGGAAGACCAAAATGTGGATACTTAGAAGGGGGAATAAAATACCCATGGAAGGAGTTACAGAGACAAAGTTTGTATCTGAGAATGAAGGAAGGACCATCCAGAGACTGTCCTACCTGGGGATTCATCCCATAAACAATCACCAAACCCAGACACTATTGCATATGCCAACAAGATTTTACTGACAGGACCCTGATATAGCTGTGTCCTGTGAGGTTATGCCAGTGCCTGGCAAATACAGAAGTGGATGCTCATAGTAATCTATTGGATGGAACACAGGATCCCCAATGAAGGAGCTAGAGAAAGGACCCAAGGAGCTGAAGGGGTCTGCAGCCCTATAGGAGGAACAACAATATGAACTAACCAGTACACCCAGAACTCCTTGGGACTAAAACCACCAATCAAAGAAAACACATAGTGGGACTCTAGCTGTATATGTTGTAGAGGATGGCCTAGTCAGCCATCAATGGGAGGAGAGGCCCTTGGTCTTGCAAAGATTCTATTCCCCAGTATGGGGGAATGCCAGGGTCAGTTTGTGGGAGTGGGTGAGTTGGGGAGCAGGGGGAGGGGGAGGGTATAGGGGATTTTCAGAGAGGAAACTAGGAAAGGGGATAGCATTTGAAATGTAAATGAAGAAAATATCTAATAAAAAAAAAGAGAGAGAGAGAGAAACTAGCATCACTGAGGTGAAATCTTCTGGGAAGTGTTTTCTGAGAACACAAAGAAGCTGTGTGCCAGAGATAGCCAAACTTGTACTTTGTGCTGCAGCTCTACTTGGTAATGTTTAAGAATCATCCAGGTAGTACTGATTTTGAAACATGAAGGGGTAGCAGCTGATGCTTGGCACTGTGAGAGGCCATGGAGGGCCATTGGTGAAGGTGCAGCCTCAGTCGCTGTTGACAGACCAGGGTTGAAGGGGTCATGCAAAGGATTTGAGGCTTGGGACTATGGAGAGAGCTTATGAGAGGCTATTGGTGAAGTCTAGTTGCAGCAGAAGATCTCAGTGTATTTATTGGAGATGCCAGTACTGTGGGATGATCACCAAGAACAGCAGTGGAGTGGATCAACTTGAGCTACAGAGGGCAGGTCTGGAGAAGTGACACCAGCCCTTTGGAGTAGTCCAGAAGATTATGTGTCCTGGGACTTTTAGCGTCTGTGAGATGCATTTAGAAAGATCCCAGGCTAGAGTTCAAATCTGCCACATGCCATGTTGTTTGGTTTGTTTTAAGAGGCACAGCTGTGTCTTAGCTTATACTGTGATCCCCAGAATCATGCGTGCCAAATCAGCATGTATTTTTGCCCTAGTCCTGGACCCCATGCAGTTTGAGGAAAAACAGCACTTGCCAGCATATCTGTTGGAATCTACTTCTTCAGAATTCCAGATTATATAGAAGGCCAACTGAAACACCTAAACTTGTGGGACTGAGAAACTACTAGATTCCTGGACTTCCCATTGTTGGGTGAGTTGGACTGGAGACCAATAAGTTCCCTTAATATAGAGAAATATTCTATAAGTTCTGGGACTCTAGAGAACCCTAATACAATATGCTAGACTATTAATTCCCCACCTACACTCCCCAAGTATTTGTTCTTTGAGTCGCCCTTGGATTATTTCTGCTCTATTAGTCTTTCCTCTGGCCGCATTTCATTAGGCCACATGCTCTTTGTCCATCACATCTAATGGAGACCTTCTGTCCTGTCCATCTTCTTTTTCCTCTCTTTTTCTTCCTCCTACTCTTTCTCTTCATGGTCCCTGCCTGTGACCCTCAGCCAGGTAACTGAAGCCCAGCCTACCTTTATTCTCCCCAATATTTGGCTGTAGCCATATTTATTTAACCAGTGAACAAATAGGACAAGAAAATTTTACATAGCATCATTTGGTGTATGTGAGGATCTGCTTGTTAGGGGCAACCAGATTTGGAAGACAGTATTTAATATTTGAATACATAGCAACACCAGACAACTCCCCCACAAGATACATATATGCCCAAATGAATTGAAAGCAGGATTTTGAGGGGAATCTGTGCATACCTATGTTCATTATATATACCACCAATCATAATTCTCAGATTTGGAAATAACCTAAAATATGATAATGGAATAATATAGTATTAAACAGTCAATGAAACATAATTAGCTTCCAAAATGAAGGAAATCCTATTCTACCATGAATGAAATTTGAACATTTTATACAAAGTGAAACAATCCAGTCTCAAGAAAACTAATATGATAGGATTTAACTCGTGTAAAGTAACCAAATTCATAGAAAGAGAAAATAGAATGGTCATTACTAGAGAGTAGATGGAAGATAGGGGAGTTGTTAGTGAGTATAAAGTTTCAGTACTACAACATGAAAACTTGTGGAGATCTGTTAAGGAAAAACATGATAACACAATTAGTGTACTGAATGATTAGATGTTAATTTTCTATAATGTCTTTTTGCCACAATTAAAAATTGTTAATGAGGGGCTGGAGAGATGGCTCAGCAGTTAAACGTACAGGCTGCTTTTCCAGAGGACCTAGATTCAATTCCCAGCAACCACATGGTGGCTCACAATTGTCTGTAAATGCAGTTCCAGGGAATCTGACACCTTCACACAGACATACATGCAGGCACAACACCAATAAATGTAAAAAATGTTAATGAAAAACTTGTGGGAGGGGATAGGGGATTTTCGGAAGGGAAAATAGGAAAGGGGATAATATTTGAAATGTAAATAAAGAAAATATCTAATAAAAAAAGAATGCCATAGGCACAAAAAAAACTTATAAAAGTAATACAGATGAATTTCATGTGTGAAGAGAGTTTCCCTAGTCAGCTTTTCACTGATTCTGAGAAAACTCATAGGGAGGAAAGGTTTATTTTGGTTGACAGTTTTATAAGGTTCAGTCTGTATTCATCTGCTCCAATTGCTTTGAACCCGTAGAGGCTACAATAAAATCATGGTGGCACAATCATGAGGTGGAGGAAAATAATTCACCATTTGCCAACTGAAGATCAAAGAGAAAGATCCAATGGGATTGGTGCCCCAATGTCTCTTTGAACTACATATATTCAAGGCCTCATTCCTTACACTGGGTCTGATCCTGAAAAGTTTCATCACTTTCCATAGTACCATGCACAAGCTAAGTCAGAACCACGTGGACCTCTGAGTCACATTTGAGAACTGAAGCACAATAGAATCACACATTAGGAGCTCCAAGATGGCCATATAAAACTGCTAAACTACTCCTGATGTGTATCATGATTTCCTAAATGTAATGTGTGTGTGTGTGTGTGTGTGTGTGTGTGTGTGTGTGTCTCAAGTTACTTTATCTTTTTTAAGATTTATTTATTTATTTTATTTATTTAATTTATATGAGTACACTGTAGCTGTATTCAGACACACCAGAAGAGGGCATCAGATCTTATTACAGATGGTTGTGAGCCACCATGTGGTTGCTGAGATTTGAACTATGACCTTTGGAAGAGCAGTCAGTGCTCTGAACAGTTGAGCCATCTCTCCAGCCCAAGTTACTTTATCTTGATTTGTGGTAATTTTACAGTAAGTAATAAATCCTGAAGTATAAATATCCTAGCTTTATTTTTGTCCCAATAATATGACTGTTAAAAATTTTTGCAATTCTCTATAAATTTTTGGATCAATTTTCCATTTCTGGAAAAAGAAAAAAAGCTATGTTTTACAGCTGTTGTTAAGTGCACTTTTGTCATATCTTCTTGATGAAATTATCATTTAAAAACTCCGTATCTCAACTTCTGTGAGGGAACCAAGAAGGCTGACTGTAGACCATCAGCTCTCCTTAGGTTTCTCTAGACACACTCTAACAGTCTTTAACCCAGTTCTGCAGCAAAATACCTGATGCAGACTTCCCTGCCCTCCCCTATACCCATCTGCTGTGGATTCCACAGATACTCCTCTTCTAATCTCTCTTCTGCCACTCAGTGCTTTATACCAGCCCCCAACAACAGCAGGCATTCCATGCTAATCCAAAAGCCACTCCTGCCAGAGAAGCAGGTAGACTGGCTGTATCTTCACCTCTCTTTCTACTCCTCCAGGTACAATCCCTTCAGGTTCATCCCGGAACCTGAGGCAAAATATCTGCTGTGGTCTCTCTTTTTTCTCAGAGCCTATCCTCAATGGATCATCAAGATCTTCTCCTGTAAAATTCCCTCTCCCAGCTTATCCTAGCCTCCAACACCAGCAGACTTTCCCTGGGAACAAACTAGCTTAGTAAGACAGGGAAACAGGTCCATAGAACATTTTCTACCAGGAAACATGTAACCAACACACTCTCCTCAAGTCCAGGGAGGAAGCAGAAACCAAGGAACAAAACAATTAACCAACAAAGACAAAACCAGCACCTAGACGTATAATCATTTCAATCCCAGATGCCAGTGGAGAAACAGTATCAAGAACAAAACCCATGTGCTCAGAGGCCAGATCAGCTGCCAGAACTCCAGGCAGGTCCACCTTCCCATGGATATCTCCCACTCTCTCAGTGCCCAGCCACCCTACCCTCAGTATTCCCTCCCATACTTAATGCCATGTTCAATGCCCAACTTGGGCCGAGAGCCCCTGCTCAACCACTGGCTAGGCTGGCCACCAGAAGCCCAGGTAGGCCACTGACATCAGTGGATATCCCCTACTGTCTGGGGACCTGCCAACCTTATAAAGACTCCCTTCTCAACAAGAGGCCATCCTGAATACCAGAAGTCAGAGACCCTCTGTTCAATCGCAAGCCAGACTGCCCAGAAGACCAGAGAGGAAACAGAAAACAAGGAACAAAAAAATACAGCAATCAAAAACAGACAAATCCAAAATGAGTGCCAAGTATAATCACCCCAAACCCAGATGAGTAGACACTAACAGAAGAATACAATCAATAACAGGCAAGGCATTATGTCACCCAGCTATCCTGCTACAGCAAGCTCTGAATATGTCAACACAGCTGAAGCACAAGATAAAGACCTTTTTTTTTAATTGTCAGAGTATTTATTTTATTTTATTTTTAAAGATTTCTTTATTATATGGTACACTGTAGCTGTTTTCAGATACCCCAGAAGAGGGCATCAGATCTTATTAGGGATGGTTGTGAACCACCATGTGGTTGCTGGGATTTGAGTTCAGGACCTTCAGAAGAGCAGTTGGTGCTCTTAACCGCTGAGCCATCTCACCAGCCCCCAAGAAAAAGACCTTAAAATCAACTTTATGTCAATGATATAGGTCCTTAAAGAAGTGAATGACTCCCTTAAAGAAATCAAAGGAAAGGCAAAGGTTGGAAGAAATTAATAAATCCTTTAAAGAAAGCCAAAAAACAAACAAACAAACAAAAAAAACAAAAAAAAAAACAAAAACAAAAAAAACAAGCAGTTGAAGGAAACAAAACAATTTTTCTTAACCAAGGCATCCTTTTTAAGGACATTTAATTAGGGCTGGCTTACAGGTTCAGAGGTTCAGTCAGTTACCATCATGTCAGTAAGCATGGCAGCATCCATGCAGGCATGGTGCTGGAGGAACTAAAAGTTCTACATCTTGTTGCAAAGACAGAAGGCTGTCTTCTAGACAGCAAGGAGGAAGGTCTCAAAGCCCACCCCCACAGTGATACACTCCCTCCAACAAGCACACACCTACTTCAACAAGGCTACATCTCCTAATAGTGCCACTCCCTGGGCCAAGCATATTCAAACACATGAGTATATGGGGGCCAAACCTATTCAAACCACTACAATGCCCAAGTCCAAATTAGCACTGTCTGTAGTACCATGAATTAGATCTGGAATACTTACTTGCTGTTTTTCTGCCTGCCTGTTATTGCCTGGTGGACAAAAGGCAAATGGCTCATACTTTTTGCTGAGGAGCCTTGAGCTAACCCACCTCCTCCCTCCCATTTTGTTTCCCCACAGCAAAAAAAATGCCTTGGATAACTCTCCGGGACCTGCACTCATTTGTTCAGTGGCAAGCTTTGCCACATTGCCTACACACTTCTAGAAGCCTATGCCTTTGAGATGCCTTTTTCACAATTTTGTTTCAAATGTCCATATTTCCCACAATTAAAGCACCAGGCCTTTTGATATTGGAGACCTCTAACTATAGCCTATTATATTAGCGTGGTATATTTTAGAACCAGTATCAATCATATTCTTTATCCACTCATCTCTGAGCACTGCCTGCACCTTCAGGGGTCCTATGATTTTTTTACGTTCTGTATTCATATTTTTGAAGGCTGGGGCTCTATCAACAACTGTCCTTCTGGGTCAGATATGATCTTATTTACTGCTGAGATCAATCTTAGTAAAAAATCAGTAAGGGCTGACATTGTATAATTTTCAGTAAATGAGGTGGACTTTGTCTTGCCTCCTCAACTTTGTCGCAAGCTCTTAAAGGTGATAAATGACATTATTCTATGATTGTGTCTTCAAACTGAACCTGTTCTTGTATATCAACATAATGACCTTCACCTATCAACTATTCTTTCACTATATTAATTCCCTTTGTTCTATTGCACTGTTCCAAATTCCTGGTGACCACTTGTCTTTTAATGTTTCTTCTTTCTTCAAACAGCCTTAAATGTTGGAGACCAAATGTAACTTTTATTTTATTTTCTTCATATTTTTTGCTACTTTGTGGGTTCTTCTCCTGTCTCCTAATATCTTCTCTGGCTTAGCTCAGCTTCTCCTGTCTCAACTGCCACTGGGATCATTAGTGGCACTATTAGTGAGTGGCACTACTAGGAGGTGTGGCATGGTTGGACAAAGTGTGTCACTGTGGGGGTGAGCAATGAGACCCTCTTCCTAACCACTTAGGAGCCAGTCTTCTCCTAGGAGTCTTCAGATTTAAACCTCTCAGCTCCTCCTACACCATGCCTGCCTGGACACTGCCATACTCCTGCCTTAATGATAATAGACTGAACTTCTCAACTTGTAAGCCAGCTCCAATTAAATGTTGTTCTTTTTTTTTTTAGATTTATTTTTTATTTATTATATGTAAGGACACTGTAGCTGTCTTCAGGCATTCCAGAAGAGGGCGCCAGATCTCATTAAGGATGGTTGTGAGCCACCATGTGGTTGCTGGTATTTGAACTTATCACCTTCGGAAGAGCAGTCGGCTGCTCTTACCCGCTGAGCCATCTCACCAGCCCTTAAATGTTGTTCTTATAAGGGTTGCCTTGGTTGTGGTGCCTGTTCACAGCAGCAAAAACCTAACTAAGACAGTCACCAACTGTATTTCCTTCTCATGCAGCTCTCTGACCCTACTTTTCTATCTCTTGGAATCCCTCTCTGCTACCCCTGAATCCTACTCCCACATTTAAGACTCTGTTGGCTTTTTAAATATCCTCTCTTTTCCGCAGAATTCTAAGAGCCAACTGACACTGGAGGACATAGGATCCTTTAAAGAACTAGGCACAACAATAAAAGAACCTCTGGTGGAATCACCATGCCTGACCTCAAACTGTACTACAGAGCAATCGTTATAAAAACTGCATGGTACTGGTACAGCAACAGACAGGTAGATCAATGGAATAGGGTCGAAGACCCAGAAATGAATCCAAACACCTATGGCCACCTGATCTTTGACAAGGGAGCTAAAACTATCCAGTGGAGAAAGGACAGCATTTTCAACAAATGGTGCTGGCACAACTGGCGGTTATCATGTAGAAGACTGGGAATTGACCCATTCTTATCTCCTTGTACGAAGGTCAAGTCTAAGTGGTTGAAAGATCTCCACATAAAACCAGAGACACTGAAACTTATAGAGGAGAAAGTGGGGAAAAGCCTCGAAGATATGGGCACTGGGGGAAAATTCCTGAATAGAACAGAAATGGCTTGTGCTGTAAGAGCGAGAATTGACAAATGGGACCTCATAAAGTTGCAAAGCTTCTGTAAGGCAAAAGATACTGTCAACAAGACAAGGGGCCCACCAACAGATTGGGAAAGGATCTTTACCAATCCTAAATCGGATAGGGGACTGATATCCAATATATATAAAGAACTCAAGAAGGTGGACACCAGAAAATCAAATATCCCCATTAAAAAGTGGGCCACAGAGTTAAACAAAGAATTCTCAACTGAAGAATACCGAATGGCTGAGAAGCACCTGAAAAAATGTTCAACATCCTTAATCATCAGGGAAATGCAAATCAAAACAATCCTGAGATTCCACCTCACACCAGTAAGAATGGCTAAGATCAAAAAATCAGGTGACAGCAGATGCTGGCGTGGATGTGGAGAAAGGGGAACACTCCTCCACTGTTGGTGGGACTGCAAGCTTGTTCAACCCCTCTGGAAATCAGTCTGGCAGTTCCTCAGAAAATTGGACATAGTACTACCAGAAGATCCAGCAATACCTCTACTTGGCATATATCCTGAAGAGTTTCCATCTGGTTATAAGGACACATGTTCCACTATGTTCATAGCAGCCTTATTCATAATAGCCAGAACCTGGAAAGAACCCAGATGTCCCTCAACAGAGGAATGGATACAAAAAATTTGGTACATTTACACAATGGAGTACTACTCAGCTATTAGAAACAATAAATATATGAAATTCCTAGGCAAATGGATGGATCTGGAGGATGTCATCCTGAGTGAGGTAACCCAATCACAAAAGAACTCCCATAACATGAACTCACTGATATGTGGATACTAGCCCAGAAGCCTAGACTACCCAAGATACAACTTACTAAACACATGAATCTCAAGAAGAATGAAGTTCAAAATGTGGTCTCTGTGCCCCTTCCTAGAATTAAGAACAAAGCACACACTGAAGGAGTTACAGAGATCATGTGTGAAGCTGAATCAAAAGGATGGACNCCCTATAGGTGGAAGAATAACATGAACTAACTAGTTCCCCCTGTGCTCATGTCTCTAGCTGCATATATGGAAGAAGATGGCCTAGTTGGCCATCATTGGGAGGAGAGGCCCCTTGGTCATACAGACTCTATATGCCCCAGTACAGGGGAATGCCAGGGCCATTACGTGGGAGGGGGTGGGTAGGGGAGCAGGGCGGGGATGCAGGAGGGTAAGGGAAAATTTCTGGATAACATGTGAAATGTAAATGAAGAAAATATCTAATAAAGAGAAAAAAATTAAAAAAAAAGAACTAGGCACATAAAATATATACAACTACATTCAGTAACCCACTTTTACCAATGGAGAAGTCATCCAGACAAAAACTAAACACAGAAAAAATATTGGAGCTAATAGATGTTATAAAGCATATGGACATAACAGATATCTACAGAACATTTCACACACACACACACACACACACACACACACACACACACAGTACCTTCTTCTCAAAACATCATGGAACCGTGTCCAAAATTGACTACATACTTGATCACAAAGCAAGTTTCAGCAGATACAAGGAAACTGAAATAACTCCCTACATCCCATTAGACCACCACAAGGACACATGTTCCACTATGTTCATAGCAGCCTTATTCATAATGACCCAAAAGTAGAAGCAAATCAGATATCCAAAGATTGGATAAAGAAAATGTAGTTCATTTACACAATGGAATACTACTCAGCTATTAAAAACAAGGACATCATGAATTTTGCAGGCAAATGGGTGTAACCAGAAAATATCCTGAGTTAACCTACAACCAAAAGTACATGCATGATATGTACTCACTGATAAGTGTATATTCGCCAAAAGGTACAGAATACCCATGATACAACCCACAGACTGTATGAAGTTTTAAACAATGGAAGATCCAGGTGAAAATGCTTGAATCTCACATAGAACTTGGAACAAAATAGTCATGAGAGTCCGAGGGAGGGAGGAACATGGATAGGAGAGGGGAGGGGATGGGGAAAGGGGATCAGGAAACATCTGAAGAAAAAGAACAAATCACCAGGGGAAAATGTCCTAAGTAAAAGAGTAAATTAAATTGGCCAAGTGGGATTACCTACCTCGAGCTTGTTTCTGAAGAAATAAGGATCAAATGGTCTTTATGTGGTCCCAATTCAGTTCAAAATTAAGCTGGCTTTGGGATTAAAGCATGGCTCTCTCTAAACCCACGCATGCGTGTTAAAGGAAAAATCCAAAATCTCTGCCTCATATCAGAAGAACCATTTGTTATGGAATAGAGGAAATATATATATATATATATATATATATATATATATATATATATATCCACTAATCCCATAATATTTTGGTCTTCATTTGACTCTTTAAAACTTTTCCTAAAGTATTAAATATTATCTCAAAATGTATAAAATTAATATATATATAATTATTATATATGCATATATACAGACTTTCTGTCATTACAATGCGTTAACTAATTCTAGAAATAAACTTCATCTATACATGTTTTCAGGTTTTAATCTGAAGCAGGTTACTAGGAACAAAGTTTATGTATCTCAGATGAACTTAATAGAATGTGATCCTGCTGAAGGTGGCATTTTAAATGCTTAAATTTTCTGCCATTCCTAGCAGTAAGCTTTGAGGTCTCCAAGAAGATGATGGGGCCCTACAGTACGAATACACCTGGATTGTAGTAATGCAAACCACTCGGAAAAATTGCTCCATGCCTCTTCTGCCACTAGGTTCTGCAGAAACAGTGGATATATTTGGGTTGACTGTTGTTCTACCTAGCCAGGATTGCCACTAAGATGACAACCACCACCAAAAGTAAGCTTCAGACTGCATACTACTCAGGGCATTCAAATTGCTGAATTCATATAGGACAGACACGAACATTTTACAGAACTTTGAACTCAAAAATACTTAATCCCGAAACTGCCAAATACAACAAAGATGGACATTGTGGACAGCTCAACAGAAATAGCTTCATTGTTGTGCATAGTTTTACTGTGCTGGGGTTAAAATCTTTCCTTTTTATTTAGACAAAAAGTGGGAAATGTTGCAGGTTATTTGATCACAGATAAGCCTGAGATCATGTTATTTACTGGGAATGTCTGTTACTATGTGGTGTGCTCAGCCCTAGCACATACCTTTAATGCAAGAGCACCCTGCTTCAATATTGTAAACAGGATTAAAGAAAGTCAACCACAAGTCAAGAGGAAGAGCAAGCAACCAGTTGACAGGAAATGAACATAGAAAAAAAGAGAATAAGACAAAATCAGGAGGATGAATAGATACAGATGCACAGGAAGTAGAGGGGAGGGACATTTAGTTTGAAGGAATTTTGAGACAGCATGGAGGAGAGCTTCTTTTTGGGACATTGGCTGAGGAGGAAAGTCATGTGGGTGCTTTCTCTGCCTCTCTTAGATAGCAGTCTTTCACCAAAGCATCTAGCTCCCAGGTCTTCATTGGTAAAACTGAACAACTGAGATTTTGTTAAAGATAACAATAATCCCTTGAAAGAGGAGACAAAGGAAACAAGGAGCCTGCCTACCTGTTCCCAACCCATATAACCCTTCTAAGCCACTGTTTGTGTGTCACTGTGGGTGTAGGCTTAAAGATCCTTATCCTAGCTGCCCAGAAGCCAGTATTCTGCTAGCAGCCTTCAGATGAAGTTGTGGACCTCTCAGCAGTTCCTGTACCATGCCTGCCTGGATGCTGCCATGTTTCTGCCTTGATGATAATGGACTGAATCTCTGAACCTATAAGCCAGCCCCAATTAAATGTGGTCCTTATAAGAGTTGCTTTGGTCATGGAGTCTGTTCACAGCAGTAAAATCCTAACTAAGACAGGGGTTGGGGGGCGGGGATCTTTTCAGCTATACATCTGACAGGACATTAATATCCAGGATCTACAAAGAACTCACAAACAGAATCAAAAATTACCCATTTGAAAAATGGGCCTGTAAAGTCACTAGTTATGTCCAATGTTCTACATAGCACATCACGTTTAAATATGAACAAACTACACGATACATTTATTGTTGCTTATGTGTAGTCCAGCAACTCACCCAGGAAGCACTCTTTGATTTCTGTCCTGTACCAAGGTCAGCCCTTCACGGCAGCTAGGAAATAAGTTGAGCTCTGACATGAAAGAAAGTGGCAGTTTCTTTATGGTGAATGAAGACGACACATGTCTAGCACAGGCATGAGCTAGAGCTCACTCACTCATCAACGAGTGAATCACAATTTTGCATAACTTATAGAAGAATTTCCCAATTTGTGCTATTTAAAATAGAGTAGTTAGAAACATATCCTTTTAGATTTAGCTTATGAAAGGAGTAGCCAACCTCATTTTCTCATTGCAAACATTGCCAAAAGTTTAAATTAACTGTATTTGCCAGTTTGCATTATTTATATATTATTATTCTGACCAAGAGTTTTCAATGCAATAGACTGAAAAACATAAGTAATGAAGTGTTGTGAGACAATTTGGAAGTATTTTGCCTTTAACAATATAAATCAGAAGCTTATGCAATTTGTGTGTGTGTGTGTTTTTAAATGATAGTCATTTACAACTAAGTTTTACATTTTGTAAAATTGAAACAGAGGCACTTCAAGGAATAAGCCTCAGCATACCACTGGTAATTCAGGTTTTACAGATAAGGAAACAAAATATTCCAAAGTAGTTGCCTTAAGTAATTACACACACACACACACACACACACACACACACACAAAGAAAATAACTCAAATCCAGTTCTCTTATAACTGTATATGACACTCCACTGTAGAGGTTGTGTTCCAGATGCATCCACAGGCCTGGGTACCTCCATCAGCTGTTGTCTGCATTTCGACCATATATATAGTATTGGAAGAGTCTATGTGAGTATTGGAGCAGGCATATATAGCAGGAATATGGCAAGTCAGATTAGAATGTTTTAAAATACCTATGACTGACATACTAGGAATTTTAGCAGAAGAGTTAAGCAATATGCAAAAACGGATAGACAATGTGAGCAGAGAGATGAAGAGTTCAAAAAATAATCACAAAGATGTGTTGACTGTGAATCAAACAGTTGAGAAAAAAATGGACAAAGGCCTTGATGGGCAGAACCGTGAACTGCACGCAGCCCCGGAAGAGCTGCGAACTTGAGAACGTGGCAACTTCCTGGTTCAAAATCACAGAGGAAAGAAATGGAAGGAAAATGAACATAAAGTCCATGAACTGTGAGAAAACTACAACAAATATGTAGTGGATATGTGTGCAAGAAGAACACACAAAAGTGGCACAGAGGCACTATTTTGGGGGATATGACAAACAAGCCCCCCAACTTAATGCTCCAGTAAAACAGGTACCCACGAAACTCAGCAAACACCAAACAGGATAAAAGGCAAACAAACAAAAACAAAACAGAACATAAAAACCTGTGCCAGCTATATGTTGAAGGTTTAAAGAAATTCTGCAGAGAAGGAAAAATCTACAGAATAAAAAAGAGAACTATGGAAGAAGCATCGTGGGAGAGCATTTTCTAACCCTGGCTTTAATCACCTGTGCTTCTTATTGCCAACCAGGCAAACAAACAAACCACTCCCCCAAAATGAGAGAATGGATAGATGAAGCTGAAATAAAATTTGATTTTTAAGAAAGAAAGAAAGAGGGGCTGGTGAGATGGCTCAGCGGGTAAGAGCACCCGACTGCTCTTCCGAAGGTGATAAGTTCAAATCCCAGCATCCACATGATGGCTCACAACCATCCGTAATGAGATCTGGCGCCCTCTTCTGGAGTGTCTGAAGACAGCTACAGTGTACTTACATATAATAAATAAAATAAATCTTTAAAAAAAAAAAGAAAGAAAGAAAGAAAGGAAGGAAGGAAGGAAGGAAGGAAGGAAGGAAGGAAGGAAGGAAGGAAGAGAGAGCCTGGGACCTGAATAAGAGAGGTCTCAAATGAGTTCCCCATTCACTGTTGGTGGGATTCCAAACGCCAAGGTAGGTGGGCTGGGAAGCAATAGAGAGGTGAAGAACAGGGTGCAAATCATCCAATTAGGAAAATGGCAAAAGGAGTGCTTACAGGGAGTGGGGTTGGGGGAAGTAACTACAGAAGATGGTTAGAGGGCAGATAAAGGGGAATAGCAGGACACAAGTGATCTGGTTTTTAAAATGGGGAGGGGCAGGCTCTGAAGGAAAGGGAGAAGGTGGTAAATACATGAGAAGCTGAGAGATGGGTAAAACAATAAAAGTGTCCAAAAAATGCAAGGAATAATATTATTAACTATTTACCTTAAAATGATAGATAATACATGTAGTTTTGTGCATAAATATACATATATAGTTTAATGAATTTTTCTCATCTTATCTGATGGAGCACTGTTCAAGAGACTCCCAAAGTATACACCCTATTGCTGTTACCCTTGGTTACCTCTCAGTGGTAGAAGGTAAGTCCCTATTGCTGAAGATACCATGCACTTCAGAAGCAGGTGCCAGAGACCCCCTGAACAGGAATTGACCTGAATGTGCCCTTCATGAAGACTAACTTTCATGGTACTAGAAGGTACCATGAGATCTTCTAACAGAGGGAAGTAACCAATAGTTCTACTCAGCTATGACACCTATGAAGCACATCAAAGGGCAGCATGGCACAATCACCGTAAGGGAGCAGCAGTGGCACACACACTTTAGTGGTAGCTAAGAGCTCTATAATAGAACTCAAGACCCACTCAACAAAAGGGCAATCATGCTTGGTACTGGAAATCTAGCAAATTAGTCAATGATAGTGAAATCATGGATGTTGAAGAGGCACCAACAACCCATACTTTAATAAACTATCATAATTTCTACCAACAATTTAAACATTTATCCTCATACCCACAGATAATTATACTATTTACCCCTCATCAAGGAAACTTCTCCTTACAACAGTTGGAGACCACAAAAGAACACTACAAGCAATCAAAACTCAAAATTGTGTAGACCAGTCCCAAAAGATACATCTACACTTCAACTCTCACACCTAAGTCTCAGAGAACATTACAGATGAGAAGGAGAAAGGATTGTGATTGTAAGAGACAGAGGATCAGGGCAATTGCTGTGAGCTTTTGTCTCTTAGTAATGATAGAAGCTGCATCTATAAAGTCTCGCCCACAGAACTTCCTGAACATGAGCAAAACAAAAATAACACCAGTATACATGCTTTTGGATGAGAAAAAGGCCACAAGGCCTCAACCTTAAACAAGGAACTACAGGCAACTGAGGAATCCCAAGAAGAGAAATGCTCTTCTCCACAGAGGAGCATACTAATGGGTTCTCCAGTACCAATTGGACCTCCTGGAAACATACATACAAGTAACATTATCCAGACTGGGAAGAGTCTATTCAGGAATATACTCATCTGCATGTAATAACAGTGAGAGAAAAAAGAGGCAATGATTGTCTCTCACTTCTCTCTTAGCACTTTCACCTCAAACTGAGGTATTTTTACCTTATAATATAAACATACTCTATTATTTAGGGAACAGGGAGAGATGTGAAGATGTTGTTGTGTGGCATGCCATTTTTGACTTTCAACAGAAACTAATGCTTCTCTTTTAAAGACACAGTGGTTTTATTTTCTTTTTAAAAAGTGTTCCAGGGGCTGGTGAGATGGCTCAGCGGGTAAGAGCACCCGACTGCTCTTCCGAAGGTGTTAAGTTCAAATCCCAGCATCCACATGGTGGCTCACAACCATCCGTAACGAGATCCGGCGCCCTCTTCTGGAGTGTCTGAAGACAGCTACAGTGTACTTACATATAATAAATAAAATAAATCTTTAAAAAAAAAAGTGTTCCAATCTTCCCTTTTTACCTAGATCACTGAATTAGTTTTAATGTAATGTATAGTAAGGAAGAACATTGGCAATTTGCCAGTCTTCTTAGTGCTTCATGTCCTAAGCTACTGAATGCTAGATATCCCCTGATTTGCTAAATTACTGACCTTGCCATTTCTTTCAGTATATAATTTGGATTGTATTTTCCTTACCAGTTAGGCAGGTTCTTACAAGACTAAATTGTTTGACTATTGCCACATGACTCAGAAATTTCAGTCTTGGGTTTTCTCAGGGGAAAACCCATGGGAAATTTACACATAATCCTGTGAATGAACTTTTAGCAGTTTAGTACATTTAAGCAAGAACATGATGTAATATTTGTATCTATTCAACAACTGAATTGTTAAACACACCATGATACATATATGCCATGAAATAAAAAGCTTAAAAAAAAAACCTCTTTCTTTGTCAATGTTTTATTACTGTGAAGAGACACCATCACCAAGGCAACTCTTATAAAAGAAACTACATGACTAGGGGACATCTTATAGTTTTAGAGGCTTAGTCCATTCTTATTATGGCAGGGAGCATGGAGGTCAGATCACAGGCAGATACCACACTGGAGAAGTAACTGAAAGTTCTACACCATGATCTCCCTGCAGGCAGCAGGGACAGAGTGGCATCCTGTTTTGAAACTCCTGGGACACACTCTCTTCAACAAGACCACACCTCCTAATCCTTTTAATCCTATCCACGAGTTCCACTTCTTGATGACTAAGCATTAAAATATATGAGCCTATGGGTGCCATTATTATTCAAACTACCACATCCTCTTTTAGGATATATTATCTTCACAGAATTGTCATAGGTTTATGGCCATATCCTGGTTGTGATCTATGTTATTACAAAGTATTACTAGTGAAGAAACTGCTTGTGGTATCTCTCTGTATTTTTTTTGACAATTGCAAACACAACTATTATTAGATAAGTAAAAATTCCAACATGTCATCACCAGTGTTAGTTGTCACCTTGACAGATTCAAGGAGCACCTGAGCAATGAGCCTCTAGGTGTGCCAGTGGGACAGCATTTAGATTGTGTTAGTTGATATGGGAAGACCCATCTAAATTGTGGATGAGATCATTCCTTGGCAAGATATTCTGGACTGTATACAATAGAGAAGAGCTGAACAGTAGTATGCATTATTTTTGTGATTGTAGATATGATGTGCCCAGTTCCTTCAAAATCCTCCAGTTGGAATTTCCTCACCACAATGAACTATAATCTGAACCATGTGCTAAAACAAACTCATCTCCCTTAAAGTTGCTCTTGTCATAATGTTTTATGATACAAACAGGAAAAAAAACCTAAGACAAGTTAACCAGAAAGCTTGATTCTAGAAAAAATAAATTGTGTATTCAAACAAATGCTGCATATTAATGTCCATAGAAACCAGTTGCAACAATAAAAACCAGAACTAATCCAGGTAGCTTTCAATGTGTGAGTGGTTAGAGAAACAGTGATATGCCCATACCTTCCAACATAACAAAGTGACTAAAATAATTACTGGTACATATTGGTACATGAATTAACTTAAATACTAAGGAGGTTATGCTTAATAAAAAACCATTTACAAAATATCTTATACAATATGATTCTAATCATAATATTGTCAAAATGATCAAATTTTTGTGATGGAGGACATATTAATGCCTATTAAAGATTAGTGACAAGATTCTTGTGAGAAAGCAGTAGATGTGACTATAAAATGGTAACATGAGGAAGCTTTATGGCAATAAAACTATTATATCTCATGACTAAAGAAGTATACATGAGTTTTATGCATTGAAAATTGCAAAACAAACATATATACAAATGAGTACAAATAAAACATAAAAATTATAAATAAAATGGATGAGTTGTATCTATGTTAATATTCTGATTATGTTGAACAATATTTTTTCAAAAATTTTACAACTTAGGAAAAATGTAGCACAGCTAACTTTTTTGTATGAATGTTTAAAGATTTTTTTAAATGTATGTGAACTGCTCTATCTGCATGTACAGCTGCATGCCAGAAGAGGGCATCAGATCTCATTACAGACTGTTGTGAGTCACCACGTGGTGGCTGAGAATTGAACTTGGGCCCTCTGGAAGAGCTGCCAAGAGCTCTTAACTGCTGAGCCATCTCTCAAGCTCCTGGTGGTAGTTTTAAACTGTGTGACTCTTTAATTATCTTGGAATAATTTTCAACATGAAAAGCTTTCAAACCACTAAATTGATCCACCTGTAAAAAGAATCCTCTTAAAACTTACAAAATAG
The DNA here is from genome assembly GCA_902729485.2 of Mus minutoides. NCBI lineage: Eukaryota > Metazoa > Chordata > Mammalia > Rodentia > Muridae > Mus > Mus minutoides. Next base: position 57,223 of record LR749485.1, on the reverse strand, counting down.
GGAACAAGATCTAATTAATAATTTGCTTTTCAATTTGTTTTTATTTTACTTTTTTGAAAAGAGATAAGCGTTTATATAATTTTACATAAGGACAAATGACATTTCAAAGAAATAGGCCAGAAGTTGTTCCAAAGGGATAAAGGTAATTTGTCTCAATAAATGTGTGATCTTCGCTACAGACAACAAATACTACTATGTCTACTTCACCTTAGACATACTTTAGGCTAAGATTAGTCTGGGTGTCTAGCTCTCTCAGATTCAGCTTTCAATGGGGGTTCAATTTCAACTACAGGTTATGAAAGGGCCTTAAATGATGAAGACTGGCCTTGTGATGGTACTGTACTGTGCTAACTTGGATTTTGAGGGGCTTTAGCTTCAAAATCAATAGGTAAAGATTCATAGGTAAATTTAGGAGTCGAGGGCATACCTATGCTGTCCACTGGTAGAATCTGGAGTTGACTGTCATCAGTTACAGGATAATTCTGAGCTCTTACTGAATCAGTAACTGCTAGATCTTGAGAACTTACAACATAGTAGTCAAAAGGAGAATTCCAGACCTTAATTATACCACTTAGTTTGGGAATCCCTCTACTTTCGAAAGGAGACATATTAGACATTTCATTTTGTTGTAGACATTTCATGGGCTGGTCTGTTTTTTTAACAGCTGCACCTGAAGTAGAGAGTCCTTGAGGTAAAAATAAATTTAGTGGTAAGTTGGCCTTGGTTGTATCAGGTAAAAATAAATTTGGTGGTAAGTTGGCCTTGGTTGTATCAGGTAAAAATAAATTTGGTGGTGTCTTAGTCAGGGTTTCTATTCCTGCACAAACATCATGACCAAGAAGCAAGTTGGGGAGGAAAGGGTTTATTCGGCTTACACTTCCATACTGCTGTTCATCACCAAAGGAAGTCAGGACTGGAACTCAAGCAGGAGCTGATGCAGAAGCCATGGAGGGATGTTCTTTACTGGCTTGCTTCCCCTGGCTTGCTC
>LR749485.1:2500-47455 GCA_902729485.2 Mus minutoides | reverse complement strand
GAAGGAGCTAGAGAAAGTACCCAAGGAGCTGAAGGGGTCTTCAACCCTATAGGTGGAAGAAGAACATGAACTAACTAGTACCCCCTGAGCTCATGTCTCTAGCTGCATATATAGAAGAGGATGGCCTAGTTGGCCATCATTGGGAAGAGAGGCCCCTTGGTCATGCAGACTTTATATGCCCCAGTACAGGGGAACGCCATGGCCAAGATGTGGGAGCGGGTGGGTAGGGGAGCAGGGCCAGGAGGGGGGAGGGTATAGGGAACTTTCTGGATAACACTTGAAATGTAAATGAAGAAATTATCTAATAAAAGTTGGGAAAAAAAAAGAAAATGAGGGCTGGTGAGATGGCTCAGCGGGTAAGAGCACCCGACTGCTCTTCCGAAGGTGATAAGTTCAAATCCCAGCATCCACATGGTGGCTCACAACCATCCGTAACGAGATCTGGCGCCCTCTTCTGGAATGCCTGAAGACAGCTACAGTGTATTTACATATAATAAATAAAATAAATCTTTAAAAAAAAAAAGAAAAGAAAAGAAAATGAGTCATATTCCTAGAGCCAATATCACAAAATAGTGTAACTTGACTCCTTTTACTTACTCTGATATTCATACACATAACAGCTCTTGTATTGGCACTTAGAACAGCTCTTCAAGGATATATTAGGGGACTGAGATAGTGGTACTTCATCTCCATTGATAGGCTCTTCAAGAATAACCAAGCCAATATCTGCTTCCATTGGATCATTTTCATCGTTGAGATTAAACTTGGGATGGAGGCAGATTCTTTGGCCATGTGAAATGCTTTCTGGGTCATTTACTCCTGAAATGTCCAGGTGTAATGGTTTACTAGGGTTGAAAAAGAATGTGCAACAATCTAATTGATGGCAGCATAGGTCAAATTCAAAGTTATAAAATAACCTAGTTCTTCATTTATTTGATATCATAACCTTATCTTAATTCCAGGCCACAGTGCCTATAAGGCATACTATTCTATTGGCCTTTGGTTCCTTTATAGTTCTACTGCTTCACCACCAACTATTTGATTCTTTAAAACTTACACTTTTTTAAAAAGATTTATTTATTGTTATATGTAAGTACATTGTAACTGTCTTCAGACATACCAGAAGAGGGCACCAGATCTCATTACAGGTGGTTGTGAACCACCATGTGGTTGCTGAGATTTGAAATCAGGACCTTCGGAAGAGCAGTCAGTGCTCTTACCTTTTGAGCCATCTCACCAGCCCCAAAAACTTGCTTTTGATATTTGGATCTTAATGAATTCCATAAATTGAAAAGAGATGGTCAGCCTATCCAAACTCCATTTCAGATATAGCATTCTACAAATTGAAGAATAAGCCCAGCCCGGCGTGGTGGCGCACACCTTTAGTCCCAGCACTGCAGAGGCAGGCCGATTTCTGAGTTCAAGGCTAGCCTGGTCTACAGAGTGAGTTCCAGGACAGCCAGGGCTACACAGAGAAACCCTGTCTCAAAAAAAAAAACAAAAACAAAAACAAAAAACAAAAACATAAGCCCAGATTCTCTACCTTGGATCCCCAGTGGCCACAACAGTCTGGAACTCAGGTAGGCATTCTCCACTCTCCTTTCGGTCCTCCACAACAATCTCTCCAGTCTTCTCCCCAACCCTGTAACAGACTGTTTTCATGTTCCTCTCCTCCCACCCTACGTTCAATTCCTGAGGACTTCACAGAACTTGCTTTAAACAAGGCCTTCTGCCAGCCAAGGGTACATAGAAAGAAGTTTACCAGGGTCCCACTGTGAACACTCGGGTCCTGGATTCAGGTAGATGATTTTTCACCCTCCTTTCTGTCCTCCGATCTCATCCCCAGCCCTATAGCTACAGGCTAGCAGGGGTCTGTCCTACCGTCCTATCTCTATTCCCTGGAGGACTCCACCAAACCTTGCTGTGAACACAGATTTCCTCCTTCTGGTGGTCCCTCTCCACTGACCCCCCTCCTTGTGTCTCCACACCAATTCCACCAAACCTTGCTGTGAATACAGATTTCCTCCTTCTGGTGGTCCCTCTCCACTGACCGCCTTCCTTGTGTCCCCACACCAATACCTCGAAATATTTTCTACCCAGGGCTCCACAGTGCCTGAAACTGGCAGGGACTCAAGTATGTTCGTCACTCTGACATTCCTGTCCTCCATTAGGATTTCTCCATTCTTATTCTGTGCCTGGTAACAGACTTGCTTACTAGTGTCTCTTCTCCCACCTCAACTTTATTGACTGCAGACTCCAGCTCCTAGTTCAGACCCACAGTCCCCCTAGTCCATTCACCCCTGCTTCTCCAGATTATTCTTTGTCCTACTGCAACTTAATTGCAAAATCCCATCTTCCCACCACACATGCAATTCCCAGGGACCCTGCCTCTCAGTTTAAACAGGATCCTCTTAACTCTTTGCTGAAGCCCCTTTAAGCATTTCCTTTTAGCCCACCTCTACTCCTTTCTACCATCAACCGACATGAAGAAGCACTCTCTGCCATGAAACCCACAACCACCACACATATTTATTTTATTTATGAGAACGTTGTGGCTGTTTTCAGACACACCAGAAGAGGGCATCAGATTCCATTACAGATGGTTGTGAGTCACCATGTGGTTGCTGGGAATTGAACTCAGGACCTCTAGAAGAGCAGTCAGTGCTCTTAACCACTGAGCCATCTCTCCAGCCCCCACACTTTTTCTAAGATTAAGAAAGGACAAGAGGCCTTTTGTGAATGGCAGCACATGAGCACACACTGCCCTGAAGGCATCAGGCACACGTTGGGATTGTGGAGTGCTGCTTGACAACCCCAAAGTACCAAATACTGCCACTGTACCGAATATGCATCTTTACCTTTGCACTCAACCATGTGGTTGCCAAGTCCTGCTTCTGGTACTTCATGTCACAGCTGAAGAGGATGAAGAAGTCATCCAGGGAGAATGTGTACTGTGGGTGGGTGTTTGAGAAGTCACCCGTGTCCTGCCTGTGAAGACCTTTGGCATCTGGCTGTGCTATGATTCCCTCAGTGGCATACATCGAGAGTACTGGGACCTGACCACTGCTGGCACAGTCACACAGTGCTACTGCGACATGGCTGCCTGATACCGTGCCTGTGCACACTCAGTTGAGATCATGAAAGTAGAAGAGATTGCAGCTGGCAGGTGCCCCTGGCAGGCTGTCAAAGCAGTTCCACAACTCCAAAATCAAATTACCATTGTCCCACTACGTGTTGCAATGCCAGCACGAGCCATGCTTCACCACCAAGAAGCCCAATACCTTCTTCCAGACCAGAGAGCCACTGAATTAAGAGAGAGAGAGAGAGAGAGAGAGAGAGAGAGAGAGAGAGAATACTCCACCTAACAAAAACAAGTCCACATAGCAAAACTATAATGACCTCAATCACCCCAATAACAGATGCCTAGATATCACCCCAATAACAGATGCCTAGATATCAGCACAGAAGCACAAACACCAACAGTCAAGAAAATATGCTTCCAGCAGAACACAGCAACAACCCTACTAAAATAATAGTAGTAATTCCTGCAAGGGGCTGGAGCAGGGGTCTGTTACCACCAAAGGCCAGAGGGGAAATCCCTAGTCTGGGCTTCCACAAGTAGATATGTTGATATCTGAGAGCCTCACCCCTCATCTGGACATTGTTGAAGATCTGGCCCTGGGGGCATGAGAGGAAAGGGCTGACCCCCCCCCAGCCAACTGCAGTTCAGTGACATGAGCAATGGAGAGATGCCCCTCTCCTTTATGCCTCGCCACCTACTGAAAGCAGGAGAACAAGCCCCAGGGTCATCAGAGCAGGAAAGCTGGCCCTGCCCCTCACCTACAGCAGCTGTTGAGAGAGCAAGGCCTGCACACAGCACAGTAGAGCTGGCCATGTATGTGAAGGCTATAGGTGAGCCATCCCCTGCTGCAGCATTCTGGAGAATAGGTCCTGGACCTCACCTGGGCACCACAGTAGAGCTGACCTTGCTAATGAGGGTGTGAATGAGATGACTCAAAGGTCTGAGGATGGGACATCTGGCTGTGCAATTGTCTGCACTTCAGCAGTGTGGGTAAGGGAAAGATGCCTTCCCCTACCTCTTCATCCTTTGCCACCTATAACAGGTGGCAGAGCTGGCCCTGGGGTCATGAGGGCAGGAGAGCTGATCCTACCCCTCACCTGCAACAGCACTCAAGGCCCTGCACCTTGCATGGGAAGCACAGTGGACCTGGCCCTGGATATAAGGGTTGCAGGTGAGCTAGCCCTAAGGGTGTGAGCTTAGGAGAGCTGAACTTGTCTGCTGTGCTGTAGTGCAGGTTGTCCCTTCACACCTATGGCAGGTGGGAAAACTGGCCCCACGGTCATGAGAGTAGGTGAACTGGCCATGTACTTCACCTCCTGCAAGAGCAGGCCCTGCACCTTGCTTGGGCAACAGGGCAGAGCTGACCCAGGTTGCTGGAGTGGAGTTTGGGAAGGGGGGTGGCTGGTGAGCTAACCCTAGGGTTTGAATGTGGGAAAGCTGGCTCTGATACCTCTCAGACCCAGATCCAGGAATTATGAATTGGACCACCCCCAAAATGTACCCCATTGATGAACTGCTGGAGTGCATGAAGGGGCTGATTCTATAGATCCAAAACCACAGGATCTCCATGACAAGGGGTAACAACAGGATATCTGAGAGGAGTTCTGCAAGGATTCTGTACTGATAGTGTAGCAGAGGCCAGAGACCTCAGTCCAGCCCATTGCAATGAACATCTATCTGCAAGCCAAAAAGTGTGGACAAACGGGGTATACTGAGGGGCACACTGTGACAAATTACAGCTTCCACAATGAGAGTATTTTTAATCTCTTGAGGGGGTAGCAAGGGTGGAGGGTGAGTATAAGAGGAGAAGATGAGTGGGACTGAGGTGCATGATGTGAAATTCACAAAGAACCAATAAAAACATTTTAAAAGATAAATGTACATAATACCAGATAGATAGGCTGAGAGATGAAACTCCTCAGAATAATCAAGCACCATAATCAAGACACTAAATGTGTAGAAAAATAAAGAATATTAAAAGCTAGTAAGAGAAAAAGACCAAGTAACTTAGAAAGGTAGGTCCATTAGAATAACACTCAACTTCTCAATCTAAAAGCTAAAAGAGTCTGAAAAATATGTTCTACAAACTTTTTGAGACCATAGATTTCATCTTAGATTACTATACCCAGATAAACTGTTAATCATAAATGGAGAAAGAAAAACATTCCATAATGAAACCAAGTTTGAGTAGTATCTGCCTACAAATACAGCCCTACAGAATGTACTAGAAGGAAAACTTCAATCTGAAGAGGTTAACCATACCAAGAAAACCCAAGGAATAAATAATCCCAGAACAGTAAAGGGGGGGGGGGGCAAACATACACCATAACAACAAAATAACAGGAATCAATAAACAATGCTTATTGATAACTCTCAACATCAATACTCGGTTCCCCGATAGAAACACATAGACTAACAGAACGGATTAGAAAATAGGATCCTTCTGCTGCATCAAAGAAACACACCATACTATCGAGGATGGAAATCACTTTAGGATAAATGAAACAAGAAGCAAGCATGTGTCATTATTTTAAAAGCTAACAAAACAGACTTCAAAACAAAACTAATCAGAAGAGATGAAAAAGGACACCACATTCTTACCAAGGGAAAAAATATTCCATCAAAAGAATATTGTAATTCTAAACATTTATGCACCAAGCACAAGGGCAACCAAGTTTTTATAAAGAAACATTGTTTCAATTAAAATCACATATTGACCTTCACACAAGAATATTGGATGGGGCTGGAGAGATGGCTCAGTATTTAAGAGCACTAACTGCTCTTCCAGAGGTCATGAGTTCAAATCCCAGCAACCACAAGGTGGCTCACAACCATCTGTAATAGGATCTGATGCCCTCTGCTGGCATGTCAGGAGACAGCCACAGTGTACTTATTAAAGTAAATAAATCATTTAAAAAAAAAAAAAAAAAAAAAAGAATGGTGGATGACTTCAATAGCCCACTTTCACAAATAGATAGTTCATCCAGACAAAAACTCAACAAAAAAATGCTGGAGCTGACTAACATTATAAACCAAATAGACATAACATACTTATAGAACATTTCACCCAAACACAGAATAAAATACCTTCTTGTCAGCAGGCCATAGAACTTTTTCCTAAATGGACCACACACTATGGCACAAAGCAAGTCTCAACAGATTTAAAATTGCCATGGCACAATGCATCCTATCTGATCACCATGTATTAATATTAATTAATTAATTAATATCAATAATAAAAACATCAAGTATACAAACTAATAGAAACTGCACAAATCACTACTGAATAAAGTAAATTTTAAGGCAGATATCAAGAAGAAAATTAAAAAGGTTTTATAGCTGAATGAGAATGGAAATAGAACATGCCCAAACCTGGACACAATGAAGGCAGTAGTAGTTCATAACACTAAGTGACTACCTAAAAAAATTTAAAGATCTCATATTAGCAAATTAATCATATATCTAAAAGTGTTAAAAGAAAATAACATGCCCAAAAGGTAAAGACCAAAAAATAAATAAACAACCAAATATAGGGCTGAAATCAATCAATCAAAAAAGAATAGTGCAAAGAGCCAATGAAATGTGGAGTTCTTCCAGAAAAATCAATAAGATTGATAAACTCTTAAACAAATTAATAGAAAGAAGGAGAGAAGAGCTATAAATTCGTTAACTAGAGACAAAATGAAAGTGAGAAAACCCAGAGAATCATGAGCACACGTACAGTTCTACCATACTGGGAAACCTGAAAAAATGGATAAATACCTTTATATATACAGCCTAACAAGTTAGATCTAGATCCAAACCCCCAGGAAATAGAACCAGTAACTTAAAGTTTCCCAACCAACCCCCCCCAAAAAAATCCCAGGGCCAGAATTAACACCAATTCTACTCAAATTATTAAATTTTTCAGCAATATAGAAACATAAGGAACATTGCCTAATTCTTTTTATGAGAGCACAGCCACCCTGATATCCAAACCACAAAATGCTGGAGCTGACTAACATTATAAACCAAGAAATAGAACATGCCCAAACCTGGACACAATGAAGACTCAATATGAAAGAGAACTTCAGACTAATTTCCCTTATGACTAAGTCAGCCTCATCTGAGACATCTAGAGATGGTTTAACATACCTAAATTGATAAATGTAATCCACCACATAAACAGGCTGAAACAAACAAACAAACAAAAAAAAAACACATGATCATTTCATTAAAAGCAGAAAAGGCCTTTGACAAAATTCCACATGCCTTCATGGTAAAAATCCTGGAGATACTAGGGCTACAAAGGATACACACATGAACATAACAAAGACAATTTACAGCAAGCTTATATTCAATGTCAAATTAAATGGAAAGAAACTCAAAGCATTCCCACTAAAATCAGAAACATGACAAGGCTATCCACTCTCTATATATCTATTTAATATACTACTTGGAATCTTAGCTAGAGAAAGATTCTGTAGGAGATCAAGAGGATACAAATTGGAAAGGATGAAGTCAAAGTATCTTTATTTGCTGATGATACTATTTTACATACTAAAGACCCCAAACTCCATGAAGAAACTTTTACAGCTGATAAACACTTTCAGCAAAGTATCAGGATACAAATCTAACAATAAAAATCAGTAGCCTGCTGGGCTGTGGTGGCACATGCCTTTAATTCTAGCACTTGGGAGGCAGAGGCAGGTGGATTTCTGAGATCTACTCAGTTTAACAGCAACTGACCTGAAGATATATGCCTAGCCTCTGCATCTTTGCTAACTTTGTTAACATTTAACTATTTTGATAATCTGAATCATACAAAAGTCTGTGACAGTCCATAATGGTATGCTATAAAAGGATCAGAAGCATAAGGTTTCTAGTCTTTATGTGGGCTATATTTATGTTTTATAAAGTTCTCAGTTTCTCTGTAGACTGCACTTATAAAGTTTTATTTTGATGCTGAAGGATCTTCAATTAAATGTTCAACTTAAAGCCGGGCGTGGTGGCGCATGCCTTTAATCCCAGCACTTGGGAGGCAGAGGCAGGCAGATTTCTGAGTTCGAGGCCAGCCTAGTCTACAAAGTGAGTTCCAGGACAGCCAGGGCTACACGGAGAAACCCTGTCTCGAAAAACAAAAAAAAAAACAAAAAAAAAAACAAATGTTCAACTTATTTTTTAACAAAGATAAAACTATAAAATACTAATTTTATAAAAGCTACCAACTTGTAAACTGTTAAACATATGTAAGACATGCAAATTAGTGATCAGTCACTTCATGATCAAATTCTTTAATGTGCTCAGAATCAGAACTATGCTCACAATCATGCTAATTCATTTTATAAGCATAAGCTTTATTTAGCCTTCTGTATATGTTTTCAAAGCAAGTAACTGAAAACAAGTAATACATAATAGATGGTCCTCAAACTCCTCAGAGATCTGCTAAATGTGATATTTGAAGTGTTTTTGAAAAGCTTCCTGTGATAGACAGAAATGCTAGCTCCCAGAAGGAACCCTAAGGTGTCCAAAGAAGTGAGTAAAACACAGATGACTCCACCTAGATTACAGTAATGCTAACCACTTGGAAAAACTCTTCCATGTCCTACCCAGTACCAGGGCCCTGTGCAAACTGTGGACACTGTGAGGTTGACTGTCCTAATCTGTCTGCCTCACTTGTGAAAGTTTTCCCAAGTTCCTCCTCCACAGGAAAATCTTTCAGACATTCTGAGTCTGGCAGCTGAAAGCCAATGATGTCTTGTTTGGCAACCAAATATGTAATGCTGTTATGTGTAACAGGCATAGCCATTTTTTCCTGCTATAATCTATCTTTCTCAGAACTAATGATGTTGATGGTTAATTACAACTTTATCAGTTTTGCAGTGGTAGGCACGCAGCTCCTCCCCCAAGTGGCAGCTGCCTGGTCAACCATTTCATGAGTAAAATCAAGCCTCATTTTTCTAGAGCTACTAGGTTTCATGCTGAGAAAGAAAACACATTTTTATCTTGCTGGGAGACTTCACACTGAAATACTAAATTCACAAATCAAGTTGCAATGTAACTTTTTTACTGTTTCTTTATTTTTAAAAAAATTTGTTTTGCAATGACTGCTCTCAAAAATCAGCAAATTGTGTCTCAAATAGGTAGAAAGAAAAGGTTTTAAGTTTATATAAGTCATGGGGATCTAAGAAAGTAATTTAATGTATGTAATTGCAAGTTGTAAAGGTCTAAGGATGTGAAACATTAAAAAAGTTGTGAGGATGTAAGAAAATAATTTAAATTGTGTAAAAGAAGGTTGTAGAGGTATAAAAAGTAATTTAAGGTATGTGAAAATGAGGAATATTTCAGATTGCTACTTTTTATTTATTTATTTTTGGTTTGGTTTGGGGTTTCGTTTGTTTGTTTGTTTGTTTGTTTGTTTCAAGAGAGTGTTTCTCTGTGCAGTCCTGGCTGTCCTGAAACTCACTCAGTAGACGAGGCTGGCCTGGAACTCTGCCTGGCTCTGCCTCTCAAGTGCTAGGATTACAAGCATGCACCACCACTACCCAGCACTCTCCTACTTTTATACTAAGACCTAAAAAGTTCAAGAGTTTTAACTGAGAAAAGTTACGCTGATTCCATGACAGCCTTCAAAATGGGAGTTCAAGAAGCTAGACTTAAATCTGTTTCCATGAACTTGGTAAGTCCCATCAGATTTCCAATGAACTGCAGGCTGCAAACTGCTCCGAATCAAAACCTACATTCCCTGGAATTGCTGAAAGAAGATGGAAACTAGAAACTAGATGCTTCCTGTCAGTCAATTTCAGGTATTTCTTAGGAACCTGCATCCCAGACTGCACCAAAGAGGCTAGCAGGACTTAGGCATCAGGAAAACAAATGGCTTCCCTCCTCCACTTCCCCACCACCAGGCCCTAGGCAGGAAAAACAAATGGCTTCCATCCTCCTCGTGCCCCTCAGACCCTAGGCAGAGAAAACAAATGGCTTCCATCCCCCCCCCCCCCCCCACCAGCCCTAAGCAGGAAAAACAAATGGCTTCCATCCTCCTCTCCCCGCCCCCTCCCCCAGGCCCTAAGCCTGGGGGAGGGGGGGGAACAAATGGCTTCCATCCTCCCTCCCCCAAGCCCTAAGCAGGAAAAACAAATGGCTTCCATCCTCCTCTCCCCGCCCCAGGCCCTAGGCAGGAAAAACAAATGGCTTCCATTCCCCACCCCCACCCCAGGCCCTAGGCAGAAAAAAACAAATGGCTTCCATCCTCTTCTCCCCAGCCCCCCAGACCCCCAGGCCCTAGGCAGGAAAAACAAATGGCTCCCATCCCCCCCCCCCACCAGGCAGGAAAAACAAATGGCTTCCATCCTCCTGTCCCCACCCCTCAGGCCCTGGGCAGGAAAAACAAATGGCTTCCATCCTCCCCTCCCCACCCCCCAGGCCCTGGGCAGAGAAAACAAATGGCTTCCATCCTCCTGCCCCCCCCACCCCACCCCTCCTCCAGCAATGACAATGACTCCCTAATTTCAGCTAAGAAGCAATTACAAGAGATTTATGTTGCCTTCATCTTGGCCGAAAGGCTGGAATGTCAGATCTTCAGAACAAAAGGCTACCTGGGGTGCCTAGCTCTGGCTCCGGTCAGATCTCACCTTACCTAACCTACCCTAAGCCTCTCCCGCCAGCCTGACAGCTTGGGTCTTCCCTACTCTTCTAATTTCTATTAAAAAAAAAAACAAAACCTGGAAGGGGGGAACCTGACATTTTGGCCATGTGTGCTCTTGGATCCACTTTGAATAGTCTTTGCCCTCATTTGCTCCTTTATCGTCCTCTCAATCTCCTTCCCTCTCTCTCCTTTACTGGCCTTGTTCAGTCTACTTCTTTCTCTGCCTGCTCTAGACTCTTCCAGGTACCTCTGGCTGTATCTCTCTCATATCTACAATAAAAACCTCCTCAAGCTTACCCTGGAGTGGTCATGTCTTCCTTTGATTCGCACTCAGTCTTAAATGGCATGTATCCATCAAACCTCTCCCATTATCACTTAGAAAACTATGTAGGAAAGGTGGGATAATTCAGCAATGAATCACACCCAGAAAACAGCGTCTTCCAAATACAACAGGGCTAAAAACATAGAAACTCACAGAGACTGTGGCAGCATACATAGGGCCTCCACAAGTTTAAGCCAGATGGACTCCTAGTGCTGAGAGGGAAAAGTAGACACAACCTCTCATCCCCAACCAAGAAGCTACTCAATTGATTACTGCTTGCAAAGGAAAACTTAGTTTTCTTCAATGGAGTTTCACCAGCAGTAGAAGGCAACAAAAACCACAATGGTATTTTTGCAGACTTTTTTTTTTTTTGGTCTCTCATTGCTGTTCGTAAGCAATTTTTTACATATTGGTCTTCTGCTTGAATATTACAGTTTGCAATTTGTTGTTGTTGTTTTATAGTGTTTGTGTGTTTCCTGTGCTTTTTTGTTTCTTTTTGTTCTGTTGTTTTGTTTTACCTGTTTGTATTCTAGAGAGAGAGAGAGAGAGAGAGAGAAATCATGGAGTTGGATGACTGGAAAAGTAGAGAGAATCTGGGAGGAGAAACCATGATCAAAATATATTGTATAAAAATTATTTTCAAGCCTGGCAGTGGTGGAGCACTCCTTTAATCCCAGAACTCGGGAGGCAGAGGCAGGCAGATTTCTGTGTTCGAGGCCAGCCTGGTCTACAGAGTGAGCTCCAGGACAGCCAGGGAAATCCGGTCTCAAAAAAATAAACAAACAAAAAATTATTTTCAGGCCGGGCAGTGGTGTCACATGCCTATAATCCTAGCAGTTGGAAGGCAGAGGCAGGTGGATTTCTGGGTTCAAGACTAGCCTGGTCTACAGAGTTCCAGGAGAGCCAGGGACACGTCAAGGGGCAGGCCCCACACCCAGGAGTAGTTGAATAACACATTTTGAACTTAATAAATCTTAAGAGAGAGAAACAGCACATAAATTTGAATGGGTAGGGAAATAAGAATAGACCTGGGAGTAGGTGGGGTGATATGATCAAAATATATTGTATGCAAATTCTCAAAAATTAAAATATTTTTAAAGATGTATTTATTTTATGTATGAGTACACTGTAGCTGTCCTCAGGCACACCAGAAGAAGGCATCAGATCCCATACAGATGGTTGTGAGCCACCATATGGTTGCTAGGAATTGAACTCAGGACCTCAGGAAGAAGAATCTCTTAACCACTGCGCCATTTCTTCAGCCCCCTAAGATATTATTTTTAATTGTTTTAGTTATTTACATTCCAAATATTGCCCTTCTTCCTGGGCCCCCCTCCAAGAGTTCTCAAAAGCCGAAAAGAATATAGATGACAGCCTAAAGAACTATTATGAAAGTATTCCAGAATCAACATCAGGAATATCTGAATTAAAGCAATGGTCATAGGGAATGAAGACAAAGGAATTAATGACACAACATTAGAGAGAGAAGTCTGAACAAGATTTTGTAACTGAGCTGATACAAGATTATGTAATTATGAACAGATTCTGGTTATAACCTTAGTAATAGTGCCAGTCCCAAAACTAAGATTTCTGCTTTGTTACATTTGTGAAAAACTCCAATCTCTTTAGATGACACAAAAGGTCTTCCTTTATTTTTGATAAAAGACTAACATGTCTTCAAGAACATAGATTGTGCCTGGCAGTGGTGGCACATGCCTTTAATCCCAGCACTTGGGAGACAGGCAGGCGATTTCTGAGTTCGAGGCCAGCCTTGTCTACAGAGTGAGTTCCAGGACAGCCAGGGCTACACAGAGAAACCCTGTCTCGAGAAAGAAAGAAAGAAAGAAAGAAAGAAAGAAAGAAAGAAAGAAAGAAAGAAAGAAAGAAAGAAAGAAAGAATTTATAAAGGTCATAAGGCACCAGCTCCAGGAATAGACCATAAAATCCAAAAATAAGGTCATAAAACCCCTTACCAAAGAACAGCCTGGAGACAACCACCACAAAAATGGGCCATGTGCTCAGGGCAGCCCTATCTCATCCTATAGTTAACCGTTCATGACATAGGAATGCAGACCACTGATCACCTGTGACACATACACACACACACACACACACACACACACACACACACACACACACACACACACACACACATCAGCACATACCAATGAAATTTTAGATTACCTAATCCTAGAAAGTTCCCTGGTTCCCTGTAAGAAGGCCTACGTGCCTTTGTCTAGGGTCACTATTTTAGAGAATGGTTGAGCCCCATATTCTGGTTGTTTCTACAGAATAAACGTTCTTTGTTTTTGCATACCATCTAAGTCTGGGGTCTTCCTCCAGCAATTTTCGGACCCTTATGATATACAAGCAACTGCATGGCACTCAGAACCACTTGCAGGTGTTCATTCTCTTTGCAGGAATCAAACTCAGGTCATCAGGCTTGATTACAGACACAATGTAACCAGTAATTCATTTATCTCTGACTCCTCAGAAATTCGTTTTCAGCATGACAATGATGGATATTCAATTGATTTTCAAAAGAATGAATGGTGGAGAAGGATATGAAAAATAAAGTGTGAGAAGACAGAAAAGATGTTGGCTACATGACAGAGTAAAAAGCCCATTACATGATTTGAGTACCAGAAAGTGAATCTTATCAGCATCTTTTCCAGTTTCTCTGAATACACTAGCAGGAGTCCTGAAAAGGAAATTTCACTTAACCATATCCAAGAAGACCCAAAAACATTCTTTATACTCCTCCATACTCACAATTTCTTCACACAGTTAGCTGTTGAAAAAATCAGCCATGGAGTCAGGACAATACCCTGGCAATTATCAGGCATAGATGCCAGCCATGGTATATCAATGTAGCTATGCATTGGTGGCAGATTTCCAGTCAGTGAGCTTGAACTCACACTCAGTCGTGACTTTTGGGGCACTGAAAAGGGGGTATGATAGGAATAGAGATGATGAACATAACATTAAAAACATTTTTACTACTGAAGATTTTTTCTGAGTTTTTACTGAATATACTCAAATTCAGCTAGAAAGTTTCTGTTGCATACTCAATGTAGCCTAACTTTTTTTGCATGTGTGATTGATATTCTATGTGAGTAAATATGAATATGGTATTTCCATCATGACAACATGATACTACATCTTTTTCCTCTGAGCATTTAAACTAAACGAAAATACAATTTGTAAGCCGGGCGTGGTGGCGCACGCCTTTAATCCCAGCACTCAGGAGGCAGAGGGAAGCGGATTTCTGAGTTCGAGGCCAGCCTGGTCTACAA
Source organism: Mus minutoides (assembly GCA_902729485.2). Lineage (NCBI taxonomy): Eukaryota > Metazoa > Chordata > Mammalia > Rodentia > Muridae > Mus > Mus minutoides. Next base: position 33,128 of record LR749485.1, on the reverse strand, counting down.
AGTGAGTTCCAGGACAGCCAGGGCTATACAGAGAAACCCTGTCTCGAAAAACCAAAAAAAAAAAAAAAAAGAAAGAAAAAAATGAAAAAGAAAAAGAAAGAAAATACAATTTGTGTGAGGAAAGATAGACAAAGGCATCACATCTGATGCAGAGAAATTAAAAAGGTGGGACAGAAACTCATGGGAGAGAGGAGAAGGCAGTAAAAGGAAGGGAAATGGATTTATAAATGTAGCAGACGGAGAAGAGAATGAGAAGATGTGGTGAAGAAGGAGGCTGAACTAATTCAGAACGGAATCAGTAAAATAGGGAGAACAGAATGGTCTTTGGACATAAAAGGAAACGAATAATACATAAAGATGTCCAGGTATCTATGACTTACCAGCCCAGCAGTAGCAAACAAAACACAAAACAAGGTAAAGCCAAAGTAGAGCCTTCATTTCGACTCAACTGGCAAGAGGTGTGTTGTGGAAATCCCAAGGCAACAGCAGCTCTAGTCATCTAGAAGCAGAGTTCAGAGGTTATAGAATGCCTGACATAACACCTATTATGAGATTTGTTCTTCCTCTTGTAGCCTCCTTAAGGGCTGCTTAGATAGAGAACTAGGGACAGCAACATAGTTTAAAATCAAGCATTATTTTCTTTTTAAACTCTATTTTTTAATGCTTTATCTAGTCAGAAAAGAGCTGATACTTGTCCTACCCTGGTGTGAGAAGCTAATTTCTCTGCTACACAGAATGAGTGATTGACATCGTTGTGTAGCTCAGCTTCAGTTCCTCAAGAAGGAACAACAGGATTAAGATAAGAATGACAGGTCACTGGAAAGTTCAATACCCAGCAGACTAGGTAGTATTAAATCTTCAGGCTTGAAAGCAATCTTCTTTGTCCAATAATTAGCTTTTTTTCTAACATCAATAAACTATATACAACAAGAACAATTATGAGAACTCTCAGATAAGAATTATATTCACATATCCAGTCCATTTGTATTTTGCATCTTTGGAGAAAGTACTACTACCTATCCTATCTTGGTGAGTTCAAAGTTCTATACCTAAATCATTTCCTATCATAGCTTTAACATATCAAACTACAAACATCTTTTTAGACCTTAAACCATTTTCTTAAATCCTAAACAACATAATTTATATGTGTGACTATAACTATCTTCAGCCCTATCAGAGACCTGAGAAGGATAATATTACCTGAGAATGTCCCATAGGTCTGTATGTTTGAATGTTTGGTCCTCAGTTAATAGAACTGTTTTTAAAGGATTAGGAGGTCTATCCTTGGAGTGGGTGTGACCTTATTGAAAGAGGTATATAATTGAAGGTGGGCTTTAAGGTCTCAAAATCCCACAGGACACCAGTCTCAGTCTCTTTTACCTGCTGTCTGATAATCAGGGTGTAAAGCTCTCAGCTGCTGCTCCACTGCCATATCTGTCCGCTTCCCAGGATGATTGTGAACTAGCCCTCTAAAACTGTAAGGCAGCCCCAATTAGATGTTTTCTCTTAGAGGTTACCTTGTCATGGTGTCACTGCAGAACAATACAACAGTACTATGGAGGACAAAGGTAGGCTCAGAAAGGAATGAGTGAATAGATAGTGCTTAAGATCAAAGTTAAGCAAGCTTGCTAGGGCTTGCCATTAGTAACAGCAAGGATGCCTAGAGACTGGGTAGTCAAATAAGAGAAGATCATCCAGGAAAAAATAGTCTCTCCCATGTCAGTAAGGAATGTAATTGTGGTCCCAGGTACACTGAAGGCTTATCCACAGAAGTAGTGAATACAGGGGCTTTTCCTGTGGCCTCTCCAGTCCTCAAAGAGAGAAAGGTTTCTTGACTCACTAAAGCTCCTCATAGTCCAGGAACAAAGTTAAGGGCAGTTTATCTTTTTCATGTTTGACCAAGTCCTTGAATGGAGGCTGGCCTTCCCTCCCAGGTGAGAGAGGGACAGTCTTTCTTCCAATGGTGCTTCACTTTTCAGATTAGACATAGCCCTGGGAAAAGCTTGTCACCTAGGAGTTTAAGGAGAGATAGTCTGAAGCTGTGTTGGTTCCTTTGTTCTGAACCAGGTGACCACTAGATGGCGGTATTGGATTGTTCTAGGATTAATGCATTGTGCAATTGACATAGCCTGGGGAAATGTAAGTGAAAACCACCTGATTCCACCTTACATCAATCAGAAGGGAGAAAAAAAAAAAAACCCTCAAGTGTTTTCTTTAAAGACCAAGGATACTTCCCTAATACTATTCCATTTCTACTTGGATTTTCCCATTCTGATTCTAGAGTTTCTATGACCCATTTTACCTCTGTTAGAGATGTGCTCTCAAAAATCTCAGGAGTCTCCAAAGGACTGAATCCAAGCCTCCTAGCGGGCTCCTGATATACTAAAAAGAATACATTTTGCAGGGGAAAATAGACCTTCTAGATTACTTTATAAGATAGAGGATGCTTACTACATTTCCTTAGGTTGTCTCCATCCATTTGCAGACACACACAAAGTGATTGTGGATGCGGGGTTTTAGACAGTTGGGCACACCAACACTTAATAGTGTGGAGCTCAGGTCAGACACAGATGCAGACGGTACCTCTGTCAGTTTGATCCTTTCAGTTATGCGACCCATTAACCCATGGCCTTATAAAGTTTAAAGAGATTATAGAGTAACCCTCAAAGGAAAAAAAGATGCTCTCTGTCCCCATTCCTGACATATGATCCAGCAGATAAAATTTATTTGGACAATTCTAGGTCATAAAGAAGACAAGTCCAGGCTGGAGAGATGGCTCAGAGGTTCAGAGCAGTCTCTGTTCTTCCAGAGGTCCTGAGTTCAACTCTCAGCAACCATATGGTGGCTCATAACCATCTGTAGTGAGATCTGGTGCCCTTTTCTGGTGTGCAGGTGTAAATGGAGTTAGAATTAATTATACATAATTAATAAATAAATCGAAGAAGAAGAATTAATTATACATAATTAATAAATAAATCGAAGAAGAAGAAGAAGAAGAAGAAGAAGAAGAAGAAGAAGAAGAAGAAGAAGAAGAAGAAGAAGAAGAAGAAGAAGAAGAAGAAGAAAAGTCCTTTGAGTCTGGTCAGTTGTCACCAGGCTGAACAGTGAGATTTCTACCCAGTATAAAACAATGGATTCAGTTGTATAGAGAAGTAAATGCCATTTGGGCATGGACAATATTGGTGCGAATTGTCACATGCTGATTAAGTTCATTGAGAAGTTAATTCTGGAGATGGAATTTGACCCTTCTCTGGGCATATTTATCTCATTATGTCTTCCCAGGCCTTATCCTGGGTCAGGCTGACCCCCTGACTGTGATGAGGAAGGAGGATGACTAAACAGCCCAAGAATAAAGGCATGGTGCCCTTAAGAACAGAGGGGATAAGTGATCTCAAGTAAAAGCTACTGTTGCTGGGGCTGGTGAGATGGCTCAGTCAGTAAGAGAGACTGCTCTTTGGAAGGTCCAGAGTTCAAATCCCAGCAGCCACATGGTGGCTCACAACCACCCGTAATGAGACCACCCATAATGAGATCTGATGCTCTTTTCTGGTGCATTTGAAGACAGCTACAGTGTATTTACATATAATAATAATAAATCTTTTTTAAAAATAAGCTACTGTTGCTTATCTCATGACAAGAAAAAAGATGTTTGTAGTAAAACAAATAATTAGATGCTTATCCTTACAGAAAGCAGTAGCCCTATTCTAATAGTGGAAACAGCCAGGCATGGTGGCACATGCCTTTAATCCCAGCACTCGGGAGGCAGAGGCAGGCGGATTTCTGAGTTCGAGGCCAGCCTGGTCTACAAAGTGAGTTCCAGGACAGCCAGGGCTATACAGAGAAACCCTGTCTCGAACCCCCCGCCCCCAAAAAAAAAATCTAATAGTGGAAACAGGGATTTTCCTTCTGGGGAAGGTCGTAAATATAGAACTGGGGAAGGTTTGTTATATACCTAATATTTCTCTCTATTTGATATTTGCTACTTGTGCTGAAAACCAGGAGTACAGCTAGAGAAGACGATTCTTGGGACTGGGACAAGGAGAAGGACACCTAAAAACAGCAGCTGTGGAATCCAATTCTGGAAAGTCATGGTATCAAAAGGAATCAAGTCCAAGATTCACTCTCAGTCCCTACTTGGGTCTCAGGGAGGAACGCAAACAATATAAAGAGACATACAGATAAGACAGCCTAAATGGGAATGTATAAAGTCTCTCAGGAAAAGGCCAACTATGTCAGTCTCCAGTTCAATATTTAGGAATGACGCAGAGAGAGGGAAACTGTAGGCTGAATTCCTAGCAAATGCAGCCTATTCTAACTTATCCTGTTCCTAAAACTGTCAAACAACTGGGAATTTACAGAGATGGGTAACCCATCTAACTGACTTCTTAGAGCAACTCAAAAATGCCCCTGGTCCTCTCTGGAATAGGAACTATAGGCCGGTTCCTCTTTCCAGAGATCAACTAGGCAATTACTTGGGCCCCTCTTTTTCTGGCTACTGACACTACCCTGAGTTGCCCTTTATGTAATTGAAAATAAGGGGATTTCTCCAAGAATTCTAACCCAAATAATAGTAGACATCCTTCCAGTGGACACCTTAGCAAGAAGCTATATTCATGGTTAAGGAAGGGAATGGAATACCTGTAAGCAATGCATTCCTCAGACTTCTCTTTCCTGAGGCAGATTAATTCTGATGAAGCCGCTGGCTGCATATGTTCCCCATGACAGTTGGAGCTAAAAATACTTAGCTGCAAGGGACAGTTATGACCATCAGTCAGCCAGGTGACAAGCTATCAGGTTCTCCTATTAGAAAGGCCTAAACGGACACTAAAGACCTGCCCCTCTCTCAAACCCTACCTGATGGAGCAAATCTTGAACAGTCATGTTATGAGATCTTGCGGGGGGGAAAAAAAAAACCTTTAGTGTGACACCTGCTCTTAGAAACCAACCCTTGGAAAATACCAAGGTCCAATTTTTTACTGATAGAAGTTCAATTGTATGAATAGAATTTTTAAAAGATGACATATAGTGGTAACCAACTTTGAGACTCTTGAGCCTAACCTTGTCCAAGCTAACACTGGTGCTGAACTTGCAGATTTTATTATCCTAAAAAGGGCTTTGACCCTTAGAAAAGGAAAATGAGTGAATACTTAGACAAATCCCATGCTGCCTTCTGGAAGGAGGCAAGATTACTGACCACCTTAGAGACACCTATCAACACTCAAAGGAGATCTTGGACTTGTTAGATATGGTCCTGCTTCCCCAGGATAGTGCAGTCATACACTGCCAAGGGCACCTGTTTATATATAGAGAGAAATATCAGAAGCTATAACTCAAGTAGTTCATTGATGATGACTAGGTCTGTTATTAAGTCAAAAGACTTACCATTATATTGATCACCTTTCTCTCTCAGGCATGTAGAGGCAAGGGAAATACCCAGGGAACTAATAGCAAATAGATTGTACCCATTTGCTATAGGGACCTAAAACCCATCTTCAACTAATATGGGTAGACACCTTCACTGGATGGGTTGAAGCCTTCCCTTGCCAAACAGAAAAGGTAAAGAAGGTGACAAAGTCTGACTTAAATGAAACAATTCTTAGGTTCACAATATGTAGAAGCATATAGGGCAACAATGGACTTAAACAAAAGTCACCAGGAGTCTCTTGAACTCTAGGGATACAGCTGAACTTCCTTTGTGCCTGGTATCATCCCCAGTCTTTTGGGAAAATAGAGAATAGCCTACTCAAAATACAGCTCACTCAATTAATGCAAGAGGTCCAAATTGCTTGGACAAAACTGTTGCCTTTAGCTTTAGTGTGCTTAAGGAGGACTCCAAGTCCATTAGGACTTCTTTTGAGGTTTTGTATGTCAAAACTTTCCTTTCAAGAAAATTACCTTCACTACCCAGCTGTTATCCCACATTTAGCCAATTCCAGTGCATTGGGAGGGGGGGGGGCTTAGACTGGCAGCTCTTGGAGGGAGAGAGATTCTGTCGTGGAGATCTAGTTCTGGTCAAAGTTCTCAAGGAGACACCTCCTTTGAGGCCAAGCTGTGTGGGTCCTAACTTGTCTTCCTGTCTACTTCTACATCCATCAAGGTAGCTGTTATAGATTTTCTGACTAAAACAAAACAGTAAGTACCTTAAACCTGTACAAAGGGGAGAGCTGTCAATTATGCTCTCCTATCATGACGTGAGCCCAGAAAAAAAAGCATTCCTTTCAATACTTCCCTGATGAATTTCTTGGGATTGTTTGGTTGGTTGGTTGGTTTGGTTTTGGTTTTGGTTTGTTTTGTTTTGTTTTTTTTGAGACAGGGTTTCTCTGTATAGCCTTGGCTGTCCTGGAACTCACTCTGTAGACCAGGCTGGCGATTCAGAAATTCAGAAATCCGCCTGCCTCTGCCTCCTGAGTGCTAGGATTAAAGGTATGCGCCACCACGCCCGGCTAATTTTTGTGTTAGGAATCAAAATGGTCAGATCCCTGCCTATGTTACCATCAATATAATAAATCCCCTTGGCCAGGAATGGTTAACAAATTGTAAGATCCATTCCCAATCAGACATACCCATGTGTAGTGTTCTTGAACCTCCTTATCTAGGTAAAGTCCATTGTAACATACAACACTGACCCAAAACAATACCCAGTACTGAGAGACTGAGTTCCCTCATCGATAAATCCAACTGCTGGGTGTGGCCTGCTGGGCCCCATCTCCCTAAAACAATCTCACTTTGTACTTTGGATTGAGCAGTGAATACAAAGGGATCATAGGGTTAATCTTACTGTGAGGGCTAGAAACCTCTGTGGCACACCCAGAGCTTTGTTTACCAAGTTTAGTAACTCCAATGTGATATTTCCAGGTTCTAGATCTATCACTCAGGTCACAGATTTTGAGCAGACCTAGTTTCTCTGGTAGGTACACCAGGTGTGGCTCAGGGAAACAGTGGATTAAGGTTCTCCCATAGTTGTAGCTCTCATTATAGTAAGGACCTACTGGGGGAAATCAGTAAAAAGGTTTCAGGGCAACTACACCAGGTCACTTCAAAACAAAAACATTTCTTTAGAAGAGGCCCTTGGTCTTACGAAGACCATATTCCCCAGTACAGGGGAATGCCAGGGCCTGGAAGCAGGAGTTGGGTGGGTTGGGGATCAGAGCAGGGGAAGGGTATAGGGGACTTTCGGGATAGCATTTGAAATGTAAATGAAGAAAAAAAAACTTTTTTTTTTTTTTTGGTTTTTCAAGGCAGGCTTTCTCTGTCTAGCCCTGGCTGCCCTGGAACTCACTTTGTAGACCAGGCTGGCCTCGAACTTAGAAATCTGCGTGCCTCTGCCTCCCGAGTGCTGGGATTAAAGGTGTGTGCCACCACACCAGGCAGAAAAAAAAATCTTATAAAAAAGAAAAGAAAAAGAAAGAAAGGAAGGAAGGAAGGAAGGAAGGAAGGAAGGAAGGAAGGAAGGAAGGAAGGAAAGGCCTCCCTAGCTGGAATAAAACATAAAGTCAGCTTATTATTTCAGGGGAGAAAGGCCTAAGGAAGGAAATTTCAGGGTTAGAGAAATGGATAAGAAATGCAGAATGGATTTTCCAGGAATATTTCTCCACCGCTACTTGGAAGAGAAACTGCATTTAAGTCAACAAGGTCTGGGCTTAAATATCTTATTTTGGATGGAATCTGAGATATCTATGGGCAGATGCCCCAACTCTCCTGAGGCAAAGTCTGTTTATTTTCCACTTACAATACCTCTTCTTTCTGGAAAATAGCTTCTCATAATTGTAACATAACATCTTATAAATACCAGGTCCCAGTGGTCAGACTCACTGGACTAGGTATGATTGTCAGACAGAACACCCATCTCTAACCCTTGGGCTATTGCTAGGAAGTCTTACAAAACAGAACGCAATGAGATTATAGTTCCCTCCTAGACTGAGTTTGAGAGTGACATCTGGTTTAGTCACCAGTGAGAATGGGACCTTGACTTTATCCAAACGTGACCTCTGATCTCTACTCCCAACAAAGAGTACGTTTGATGCATGAGAAGTGACATATACTGTTGGGAGGAAATAACAGCACAGTTATTCTCACAGATCTTACATGTGAACTTTCTAGGCATCTCCTCTGTATCACAAGGCTCTGGCGTACAGTTTAGCCTGCTACACAGAGTTCATCATGCTGAATAAAACTTAAATTACTGAATTAAAGAGTTCTCTTCATTAGACTTGTCTCTTAGTGTTTCCCATGAAGTGACAGTGATGGAAGAGACACAGTGGCTGACTTCTAAACTGGAATCAACACTTGTCTTAGGGATTTATTGCTGTGAAGAGACACTGTCACCAAGGCAACTCTTTTTTTTTTTTTTTTTTTGTTTGTTTTGTTTTTTGAGACAGGGTTTCTCTGAGTAGTCCTGGCTGTCCTGGAATTCACTCTGTAGACCAGGCTGGCCTCGAACTCAGAAATCCGCCTGCCTCTGCCTCCCAAGTGCTGGGATTACAGGCGTGCGCAACCATACCCGGCTTCCAAGGCAACTCTTATAAAGAAAAAAAATTTTTTTTCGTTTTTCGAGACAGGGTTTCTCTGTGTAGCCCTGGCTGTCCTGGAACTCACTCTGTAGACCAGGCTGGCCTCAAACTCAGAGATCCGCCTGCCTCTACCTCCCGAGTGCTGGGATTAAAGGCGTGCGCAACCACACCCAGCTATAATGAAAAATTTTTAATTGGGGCTGGCTTACAGTTCAGAGGTTTAGTCCATTAGCATCATGGCAGCATCCAGGCAGGCACGCTGCTGAGAGCTCCATATCTGGATCAGCAGGCAACAAGAAGACACAGTCACACTCCCTAGGTCTGGCTTGAGCATTTTAAAACTGAAAGCCCATCCCCAATGACAGGCTTCCTCCAACAATGCCACACCTACTCCAACAAGGCCAAATCTCCTAATAGTGCCACTAATACTGCCCTATGAATTTATGGGAGCCTTTTGTTTTTTGAGACAGGGTTTCTCTGTATAGCCCTGGCTGTCCTAGAACTCATTTATAGACCAGGCTGGCCTCAAACTCAGAAATCCACCTGCCTCTGCCTTATTCCTGAGTGCTGGGATTAAAGGTGTGTTCCACTTTTCTTTTTTATTCAAACCACCACATTCCACTCTCTTGGAAACATAGGCTTGTAGCCATATCAGAATGCAAAATGCATTCAGTCTGACGTCAAAAGCTCCTGTGCTGATTTGAATTTGCTTGGCCAAGGGAATGGCACTATTTGGAGGCATGGCCTTGGAGTAGGTGTGTCACCGTGGTAGTGGGTTTTAAGGTACTCAACCTAGCTGCCTGAAGTCAGTATTTGGCTAGCAGCCTTCAGATGAAGATGTAGAACTCTCAGCTCCTCCTGTACCATGCCTGCCTGGGTGCTGTCGTGTTCCCACCTTGATGATAATGGACTGAACCTCTGAATCTGTAAGCCAGCCCCAATTAAATGGTGTCCTTGTAAGAGTTGCCTTGGTTATGGTGTCTCTTCAGAACAATGAAACCCTAACTAAGACAAAACAGCACCTTCTCTTAGCAGGACATATCCAGAACAGTTATCACTCCCATCCCTACAGCAGTTAGTTGTCAGCTTCTGGAAGGGGGTACTGAAGAGGAACCAGTAGAACTAGGACTTCTCTGGGAAACAAGATCTGGCTCCTTTTATAAAAAGGCTGCTCCTGTTCCAGGATTGCCCCACCACTGTGAGATTGCAAATGCTACAAAATGGTGGTTAGGGAGAAAAGAGCCTAAGCAAGGGAGTATAAATGAGAGTTCTCCTTTTTTAAATAATTTTTTAAAAGATTTATTTGTTTAATGTATGTGAGTACACTGCAGCTGTCTTCAGACACACCAAAAGAGGACATCACATTCTATTACAGATGGTTGTGAGCCATGGTGTGGTTGCTTAGAATTGAAACCAGGACCTCTGGAAGAACAGACTGTGCTCTTAATCTCTGAGCCACCTCCCCAGCTCCTAATGTCTGAAGACAACTGAAGTGTATTCACATACAGGAAGAGAGAGTGACACTGGACCTGGCTTGAGCATTTGAAACTTCAAAGCTCCCCTACCAACACACACACACCCATGAAAAACTTCTTCCAACAGGCCCACACCCACTCTAGTAAGGCCACACCTTTTGGGGGGGGCAGGGTCAAGACAGGGGTTCTCTGTGTAGCCCTGGCTGTCCTGGAGCTCATTTTGTAGACCAGGCTGGCCTCGAACTCAGAAATCTGCCTGCCTCTGCCTCCCAAGTGCTGGGATTAAAGGCGTGCGCCACACCTTTTAATCCTTCATAATTAGTACCAGAGAAACCACCAGAGAAAGCCAGTCTGCTTTCTTAACCTTTTCTTGCAAAGGTTCCGACATTTTATATTCTTCCTGAGAACATTTGAGGTTTGGCCAGAATTTGATCTCTTTGATGAGAAGCACTGTGTAAAATTCTATTCTAAGAACCCAAGGTTGCAGAGGCAGGTGGATTTCTGAGTTCAAGGCCAGCCTGGTCTACAAAGTGAATTCCAGGACAGCCAGAGCTATACAGAGAAACCCTGTCTGGGGGGGGGGGGGGAACCAAGGTCAAGGTTCCCTAGTTAGCTTATCTTAGCTTCTGCTAAACTGCTTGCTTTTGCAAAGCTCCAGATAACTACTGATCTTGGCTTCTGCTAAATTGACTTTTGCACAGACATTCTCCTCCAGATAACTGTATATCTTAGATTTTGTTAAACTATTTGCTTGATTACTTGCACAGAGCACTACCACCTTCAGCTAACTGCTTATCATATCTTCTGTTATAGTGCTTGCCTGGACAAACCTACCCATGCAGCTATCAAGATATCCAAATGTGGGTTTTACCTTCTAAAATCCTTTATCCTAAATAATCTGGAGCTGTACTTGAGTTCCAAATTCTTAAGTATAGTTAGTTCCAGCCTGCTGGAATAAAGACTTTTATTGGCTATTAAAGTATATCTAAGGGGTCATCTCTAGCTAGTTCTCTATAACAAAAGTAATAAAGGTGTCCAGCAACTTGAGGAAGAATTTTTGGAAACATCAACACTGTGGAAAAAGGAAGTCCGTGCTACAAATCCTGCTCTTAATCTGCCACTGACTTGCCTAAATTGGCCTAAATCTAACTGCTCTGAGAGACATGTGTTATAGGCTTTTCAGGTTACAGTTTGTGACACCTTGGTTCTATGTGCCTTTCAGTTCCTGAGAAATCAAGGTACTTTCTGAGGCTGTGAAGCAATTCAGGCCAACTCTGAATTGTGTTTCTCTGTATTACCTAAAAGTCAATGCTGCATATAGTAGTTTGACAAGACAATTGATATTAGATAGTAATTTTGTACATCCTTTAGAGCTTGTAAATGCCATTGTATCCTAGCAACTACAATTGTATTGATCCTGGCAACCTCCATTGTATTCTGTTTCTCATAAGGGAAAATCTGATTGCTTGCGATTAACTTGTCACAGCCTCATTCTTGTGTGACCCCCTCCCTACAATCTGTACCTGATAAATGGTATTCCCACCAACCATAATCAGAATACCCTAGTTTGGTAAGTAAGTGCTGGCACTTATAGGTGGTGCCTGAACAGGGATCTGAAATATGGGAGTTTAAGAAAGAGAAAAAAGAAAAAAAGAAGGTGAGGAATTCCTGGATTTGGAAAATTAAGACAGGAGATTAATTCACTGGAGGTAAAAATGGAATAGGTGGGATTGAGGACGTGACATTGGCTTGCAGAAGTTCTGCAGATTTTGTTGTTGGAAGAAGGAGTTAAAACAGGACCCCATCAGTTGATGAAATTCCTAGAGTTCATTAGCAACTCTGCCATCTTTCCCTGAAGAGGGAAGAGCACTTCAGGAAGAATTAGATGCAAGGGAACCCAAGAAAATTCCTAGTGATGTTTTTCAGCTTTTGAAAGAAAAAAGGGGGGCCTGGAGAGATGGCTCAGTGGTTAAGAGCATTGACTGCTCTTCCAGATGTCCTGAGTTCAAATCCCAGCAACCACATGGTGGCTCACAACCATCTGTAATAAGATCTGACACCCTCTTCTGGTGTGTCTGAAGACAGCTATAGAGTACACATATAAATAAAATAAATCTTTAAAGAAAAAGGAAAGAAAGAAACCAGTAATCAATAAAAAATAACAGTTAAAATTAAAAATGAAAGTGATTAAAAAGTGGAACTAGAGCTGGAAATAGAACCTAAAAATATATTATCTAGTGTCTCTCTATGATGAAGTTGACTGTCCTCCTCCTCCTTGTGCTAATTTGCCTACCTCCCTGACCCCCCCGAGTTCCAATTTTTTCCTCTCCTAACCCCTCTCCATCATGTACAGTCCCTGATAGCATGAAGATTCCTTTTGCTGCTTTACTTCTTCTCTTACTGAAGTTATTAAAGATGTTTCTTGTCTCCTAGTAAGAGAATTAATTAAATCGGCATACAGATCTCTAGTACAAGAAGCTCTGCATCATGCCCAGGAGATGGAGAAGAGATGAGGGAATTTTCTTTTTCTATCTAGCGAGTGAAACGCCTGATTCTAATAACCCAGGGCAAAGAGTTAGAAATTGCATACACATTTCATTCAAGACTCTTAAGGCTCTCAAGCAGGTTTGTGTTCAATGTAGGCCAACTGCTCCTTCTATATTATCTCTCCTTGATTCTATTCCTGGGGCTGCTTTTGGTGTATCTGACTGAAAGTTCTTGGCAAAAGCTTGTCTTACTGGGGATGAATATTTACTCTAGATGTCTGATTATTCAGGAAAATGTCAGAACCGAGCTATAAAACCAATAAAACAATGTGCCTATAACTTGAAATGTTCACAAGACATGTATAGTGATGCTCAATGACATAGTGTATATCCTCCTAAGGGCTATGCACAAATAAATGCTTTGGCACTGCAAGCATGGAGTTAGATACCAGATTCTGAAAGAAAAATTGAGAAACTTTCTACAATTCCACAGGGGCCTGATGAGCCATACCTATATTGTGCTTCCTGTCTTTTACAGGCAACCAGTCACATGATGGTTGATGGCGACATGGGAAAGATTATTGTCAAGAAACTGGCATATCAGCCGGGCGTGGTGGCACATGCCTTTAATCCCAGCACTCGGGAGGCAGAGGCAGGCGGATTTCTGAGTTTGAGGCCAGCCTGGGCTACAAAGTGAGTTCCAGGACAGCCAGGACTATGCAGAGAAACCCTGTCTCGAAAAACCAAAAAAAAAAAAAAAAAAAAAAAAAAAAAAAAAAAAAAAAAAAAAAAAAAAAAAAAAAAAAAAAAAAAAAAAAAAAAAAAAAAAAAAAAAAAAAAAAAAAAAAAAAAAGGGAAAAAAAAGAAAAGAAACTGGCATGGCATATCAATACCCAAGCTACAATTCACATACCATATGAAGTTCAAGAAGAAAGAAGAACAAAATGTGGATGCTTCTGTCCTTCTTAGAAGGGGAAACAAAATTCTCATGGGAGGTAGATGGTAGGAGGGGAATGGGAGGAAGAGAGGGGAGAAAAAAAGGGAGCAGGAGCAGGTATGAGAGGAGACAGGGATGATATACAGAGTCAGAAATTTGAACAGAGGTCATCAATGGAAGGAGAGGCCCTTGGTCCTGTAGCAATGGGAGATGTACAAGTCCCAGATGCCAGGAAAGCAGAGGCTCCCAGGACCCAGGGGGGATGAGATTAGCTAAAATGTCCAACAAGGGGGAGGGAGAACCTGTAGATTATACCCAGAGGTTAGGCAAGGCTCCCGATTGGGGGATTGGGCCACCCACCCATCTCCAAATTTTTAACCCAGAACTGCTCCTGTCTAAAGGAAATAAATACAGGGACAAAGACTGGAACAGAGACTGCCCCACCTGAGGATCCATCCCACATGCAGACACCAAACCCAGACACTATTGATGATGCCAAGAAGTGCTTGCTGACAGGCACCATTTACAACTGTCTCCTGAGAGGCGCTGCCAGAGCCTGACAAGTACAGAGGGAGATGCTAACAGCCAACCATTGGACTGAGCACGGGGTCCCCACTAGAAGAGTTAAAGAAAGGACTGAAGGAGCTGAAGGGATTTGCAACCCCATAGGAAGAACAATACCAACCAACCCGTACCCCAAGAGCTCCCAGGGACTGGACCACCAACCAAAGAGTACACCTGGAGGGACCCATAGCTCCAGCCACATATGTCACAGAAGATGGCCTTGTCGGACATCAATGGGAGGAGAAGCCCTTGGTCCTATGAAGGCCCAGTGTAGGGGAATGCCAGGACAATGAGGTGGGAGTGGGTGGGTAGGAGGGGGAGCATCCTCATAGAAGCAGGGGGAGGGAGTGGGAGAGGGGGTTTCTGGAGAGAAAACTGGGAAAGGGGATAACATTTGAAATGTAAATACATAAAATATCCAATAAAAATAAATAAATAGAAAATTTAAAAAGACATATGTAGCAGAGGATGGCCTTGTTGGTCATCAATGGAAGGAGAGGCCCTTGGTCCTGTGAAGTCTCGATGCCCTAGCATAGGAGAATGCCAGGAAAGGGAAGCAGGAGTGGGTGGGTTGGTGAGCAGGGGTAGGGGGGAGATAGGGAGTTTTCAGAGAGGAAACCAGGAAAGGGGATAGCATTTGAAATGTAAATAAAGAAAATATCTAATAAAAAATGTATAGTGAAAAAAAAGAAAAAAGGAAAAAAAAAAGAAAGAAAGAAACTGGCATATGAGAATCCTAATGCTGTATGCCAGATGATTATCTATTCCTTTCAAAAGAATTACTGATTTCAAAATAATATTAATGATTACATCTGCCTCTATACTGATATTGGGCCTTCCTGGTTAGCTCTGACTGTGCCCTCCAAGGGCAAATTGTTCTTCAGTTATTGACAGTTATCTAACAAAAACAGAGGAATAAAGATAAGGACAAATAGCCCAACTTTGTATCAAAAACTTATTGGTACTGGGCAGTGGGGATGCAGGCCTTTAATCCCAGCACTCGGGAGGCAGAGGCAGGTGGATTTCAGAGTTCCAGGCCAGCCTGGTCTACAAAGTGAGATCTAGGACAGCCAGGACTGCACGGAGAAACCCTGTCTTGGAAAAACCAAAAGGGGGAAAAAAAAAAGAAACTAGTCACTAGTCACTAGCCTCAGTTGTTAAGAGCATTGACTGGTCTTCCAGAGGTCCTGAGTTCAATTCCCAGCAACCACATGGTAGCTCACAATCATCTATAATGGGATCTGATGCCGTCTTCTTGTGTGTCTGAAGGGAGTGACGGTGTACTCACGTAAAGTAAATAAATCTTTAAAAAATAATAAAATGAGTGGCTGGAGATATGGCTCAGAGGTTAAGAACACTGACTGTTCTTCCAGAGGGCCTGAGTTCAAATCCCAGCAACCACATGGTAGCTCGCAAACCATCAGTAATGGGGTCTGATCCCCTCTTGTGGTGTGTCTGAAGACAGCTACAGTGTACTCAAATAAGGTAAATAAATCTTTTTTAAAAATTAAAAAATAGGGGCTGGTGAGATGGCTCAGCGGGTAAGAGCACCCGACTGCTCTTCCGAAGGTGATAAGTTCAAATCCCAGCAACCACATGGTGGCTCACAACCATCCATAAAGAGATCTGGCTCCCTCTTCTGGAGTGTCTGAAGACAGCTACAGTGTACTTACATATAATAAATAAAATAAATCTTTAAAAAAAATTAAAAAATTAAAAAATAATAATAAAAGAAAAGAGAAAAAAAAGAAAAAGAAACTAGTAATCTCAAGGAAAGGATGTGACTGTAGAACTTCTGTTCCTTGCTATGGGCTTATGATCCTGATTCTCCTGTACTTTACATTAATTGGAAAGAGAATAACATTCTTTTTTTTTTTTTGGTTTTATGAGACAGGGTTTCTCTGTATAGCCCTGGCTGTCCTGGAGCTCACTTTGTAGACCAGGCTGGCCTCGAACTCAGAAATCCGCCTGCCTCTGCCTCCCGAGAGCTGGGATTAAAGGCGTGCACCACCACGCCCGGCAACATTCTTTTTTATGTCAATGACTCTGAGATCTTGGGTGTCCCACTGCTAATCATATAGTTCCTTAGGCAAAGATGGTTACATGACAATTTAATTATTGATATTTGGGCCTTGTATATTGATATGCTGACTATTAGATAAATCACGCTCCTCCATTGTTGCATAAAACCTGCCGAAGATTTTTGGTCATTATTTTTCTGTCTCTAATTGGACTCTAAACTGTGGTCTGTAGGAATGTCTCTGGGAAATTTTTTTTTTGGCTATCTTAATCTGGGTTTCCACTGCTGTAAAGAGATACTATGAGCAAGGTAACTCTTATTAGGACAACATTTAATTGAGGGTGGTTTACAGTTTTAGAAGTTGAGTCCATGATCATCAGGGCAGGAAGCATGACAGCACCCAGGCAGAGATGGTGATGGAGAAGTTTTTGAGAATTCTGCATCTTGATCCAAAGACAGCTAGGAGAATACTGGCTCACATGTGGTTAGCAGGAGGGTCTCAAAGCCCTCCCCCCTCCCAACACACACATAAACACACAATGGCACACTTACTCCAACAAGGCCACATCTCTCGATCATATCACACCCTGAACCAAGCTTATTCAAAGTACCACATTAGTCATACTGGGAAACATTATAGCCTTAAGATTAATTTGCTACTCTATAACCATTTTAAAGAACAATTTGCATACTCTGAAATTTAAAAATAAACAGGAAGAAACTGCAGTTAATGGAGTTGGCCTGGTCTAGCTGCCTTCAGAGGCATGCATCATAGATTTTTCATATTAGAGTCTGTGATATTCCCTCAGACAGTGAGGCATTCAGGCTGCCTCTGTTTCTCTGCGTTCCCTAGAAGTCAATAAATCATATACTAGTTTGACAGAACAATTGGTCTTAGATATTAATCTTGTATACTCGGTAAAGCTTGCAAATATCATTGTATCCTGGCAACTACAAGTGTGGCAGCCCCCATTGTATTCTGTTTCTGATAAGAGTATAAAAAAGTGTGATTGCTTAGAAGAAACTTGTCACAACCTCATTCTAGTGTGATCCCCCTCCAACCCATGCCTGATAAATGACATTCCCGCCAACTCACAATCAGGAGACTCTAGTTTGCTAAGTAAGTACCAGAGCAATCACTAGTGTGCCTGGGACTATCCTTTGGTGGTTATAAAAGGAATCACACAACAGCCAGGAAAGCCAGTGTACTAATTACACATCTTACCTTCTGATCCATTCCTCCATATAAAATATCTTGGTGTGACTCTAATCAAGCAAGCGAAAGACCTGTATGAGAAGAACTTCAAGTCTCTGAAGAAAGAAATCAAAGATCTCAGAAGATGGAAAGATCTCCCATGCTCATGGATTGACAGGATTAATACAGTAAAAAGTTGCCAAAAGCAATCTATAGATTCAATGCAATCTCAATCAAATTTTTATAGACCTTGAAAGGATAATACTCAACTTCATTTGGAAAAACAAAAAAGCCAAGGTTAGCTAAAATAATCCTGTACAATAGAAGAACAGAGGTATCACCATTCCTGATTTCAAGCTATAATAAAATCCACATAGTATTGGCATAAAAACAGACAGGTTGGGGTTGGATAGATGGCTCAGTGTTTAAGAGCACTGACTGCTCTTCCAGAGGACCTGAGTTCAATTCCTAGCAACCATATGATGGCTCACAAGCATCTGTAATCAGAACAGATGCCCTCTTCTGTTGTATCTGAAGACAGCAACAGCAACAATGTACTCACATAATTCTTTTTTTAAAAAGTTGATTAAAGGAATCAAAGATGCAGACATACATCCATACACCTATGAACACCTATTATTTGATAAAGACACCAGAAAAATACAATGCAAAAGGAAGAGCATCACCAACAAATGGTGCTGGTCTAATTAGTTGTCTGCATGAAGAATGCAAATAGATCCATATTTATCACCCTGCATCGTGTAGCAGAGTTTGGCTGTCTTAAAAATCTTCTCTAACAAAGAAATTAATCCATTGTTTTTCTTTTTTTTTTTTTCTTTGTGTTTGTTTTGTTTTGTTGGGGATTTTTTGTTGTTGTTGTTTTTGAGACAGGGTTTTTCTGTGTAACAGCCCTAGCTGTGCTGGAATTCATTTTATAGAGTAGTCTTCTGGCCTGGAACTCACAGAGATCTGCCTGCCTCTGCCTCCTGTGATTATAGGTGTATGACATGGTACCCTCTTTTTTAAAGTTTTTTTTTTTAATTTTGCACCAGGCAAATTTTTGGTGCTAGGGCAGGAAGTAGCCATATTCTTTGTGAAAATATCACGAAGATGGGTCTAGTCTAATTGGTGATAAGTGTTCCCCTCTGAAACCTCTTTAACTAGGCTTCCATAGTCCACGTTTCTCTCAGCTCTACTGTCCTCCAAGCTCCTACTAGAATGGCATGTTAAGCCCTGCTTACAGAATTCAACCACTTTGCTAGTACAAAGTCTGAAATTCTGCATAACTCCAATAAGCTGCATAGTCGGGTCTGTCAACAGCAGTCCCCCACTGCCTGGTACCAACTGTCTTCATCTTCTATTACTGAGATAAGACAGTATGACCAAGGCAACTTACAGAATAAAGGGTTTATTTGGACTTATCCTTCCAGGTGGTTAGAGTCCTTCAAGGCAGAAAAGTGTGGCAGAGGTGACAGACTGGGTGGCGGGAAGAGCTGAGAGCTCACATCTCAAGCCACAAGCAGGAAGCAAGAGAGCATGGGAGGAATGGCACGTAGGCTTCAAAACTAAAGTCTATCATCAGTGACCCACTTCCTCCAAAAATGTCACAGCCCCTAAGCCTACTTAATCAGTGCTGTCAACTGGGGATAAAGTATTGAAATAGCTAACCCTATGGGGGCATTCTCATTCAAACTACCAGACTATCTCCCAGTTCCTTGAATTTTAAATCTCATCCTTTCCAACAAATGTGTGACGAACCCAGGTGGTAAGTGAGTACTGTCATTAAGCTATTTCCCCCATTCATTCGATTTATATATATATATATATATTCTCAAGAGGTGAATGATATTGAAGAAATCTTTTGACATGTTTATTATCCATCATAACTTCTGAACACTATTAATCCAAGCAAAAAATATTTTTAATGTTTTTGAGACAGGGTCTCACATAATACAGGCTGGCTTCAAACTTGGTATATTGTTACAGATAACCTTGAACTCCTGATCCTCCTGCCTCCACCTCCCAAATGTAGAATAACAGCCAGATACCACGTGGAATTTCTAGATTCAAAAGAGAAGAAAGGGGCAGTTGGAAATGTGATCTAGGAAAAGAAAAGAGACCTCGCAGGCACTCCATGAGGCAAGAGCACTGTTTCAGTCCACAGTGCATCTATCACTCAGAGTCTTATAAACTTTATTGGTATCTGTCATTCTGCTCACCCATAAACATGGCTCCAAGATATGAGACATGAATCTGCATATAAAAATCATACAAAGAGCCGGGCGTGGTGGCACATGCCTTTAATCCCAGCACTTGGGAGGCAGAAGCAGGTGGATTTCTGAGTTCGAGGTCAGCCTGGTCTACAGAGTGAGTTCCAGGACAGCCAGGGCTATACAGAGAAACCCTGTCTCGAAAAACCAAAAAAAAAAAAAAAAAAAAAAAAAAAAAAAAAAAATCATACAAAGAGAGACCTCCCCTTTTCTGAGGCGTAGGGGAGGAGAGGTGAGGAGGGAGAGGAAGCTGCAATTAGGATGTAAAGTTAATTGGTTAGTTAGTTAGTTAGTTAATAAATTAGTTAATTTTAAAAATCATCCAAAGAGCTCGGAAGATTACTCAGTGGGTAAAGTACTCTCTGTAGAAGCATGAGGACCTGACTTTAGATCCCCAGCCCTTGCGTACAAAGCTAAGACTAGGGGCTGAAGCCATGACTCAGCGGTGCTCTTCCGGGAACCTGGGTTCAAACGTGGAGGTTTTCCACAAACACATGGCGGCTCACCAACTGTCTGCAACTCCAGTCTCCAGTTCCAAGGAATCTGAAACTCACACGTGCAGGCAAAACACCAGTACACATAAAATATTTTTTAAGCTAAAAATAGCAATGCACATGTGTAATCCCAGCACTGGAGGTAAAGACAGGAAATCCCAAGAGCTTGCTGGCCAGCCAGTCTAGCCAATTGGTGAGCCCCACATTCAAGGAGAGTCTGCTTCGTAAAATAATATATAGTGATAGAGTAAGGCACTTGACATCCATATTTGTTTGCATGTGCATGCATTCACCTACACATGCATGCACGCGCGCGCACGCACACGCCTGCGTGCACATACACACCCCAAGATTTTTTTTTTTAATGTATCCCTTTAATTCCAGTACTGGTAAGACCACTTCAGGCCACTAGGTGGCAGTATTGTACAATTTGTTAGGCTGAAAACTCCGCAGACCACCAAGGTTTGGGTTTCTTGAACTCTGATCTGCTCCTGCGCAGGAATCTAGTTAGGCCTGTGCCTGCCTCTGTTCTGAAAAGAGTATAGGCTCCATCTAGACACCTTTCTTGAAGCAGCTCCCCTCTCCAAGTGGCCAAGCGGAGTTCCAGACAGGTTTTGTCTCCTGGAACTCTGATGCAAGGGTCAAGTTTATTGGTACCGGGGTCACAGCAGTTGGTGTGGCCAGATCAGGGACTGGCATGGGAGTCATGTTTAACTGATGCTTGGACTCTGTGCCTTGTCACTGCCAGAGTAGGCTAAACGTTACTATTAAGCACAGCTTTTCTATAGTTAAGAAAAACAAAAACCTGTTGCCTATCCTTGGTTGTAATTAGTAAATGAGAACAGTATCTCACTGGAATTTATGGAAGGCAAACTAAGAAAACAAAGAACTAATTTTTGCCTTACTTTACTATGTTTGTTTGTTCATTCATTTCGAGACAGTGTTTCACTATGTAACCCTGGCTGTACTCTTTGTAATTCAGGCTTCCCTTGAACTCACAGAGATCTGCCTGCCTCTACATCATGAGTGCTAGGACTAACGGGGTGTGTCACCACTTCCTGGCTTCTTTTACCACGTTTGAATAATTCTAAATGACACAACTTCATCGAACCTCTTTAAAACTTAAGTTCCAATATATGAAAATTTTAATTAACACTGTAAGTAAAATGCATGAACATATAGATGATTATAAGGAGTTACACCACAAATGACTTAAAAGGCATTTGGATTAAATAATAACCACAACTTACATGAATTAGTGAGCTTTGTCCGGTTTTACTTTCGGTATTCTAAAATCACAGGACTATGTATGTGGATAGTCACTTGAAGTTAAACAATAGCACTGTTCCACGTGTCCAAGGAAAGGCAGAACGTGACATACTTTAATTTTTTAAATAGTAAAATTCTCCAAATAGATATTTTGCTTATTTTTAAATATCCATAGTTATTTGACATTTATTGATACTATTTTTTTAAAGATTTATTTTATTTATCATATGTAAGTACACTGTAGCTGTCTTCAGATACTCCAGAAGAGAGCGCCAGATCTCGTTACGGATGGTTGTGAGCCACCATGTGGATGCTGGGATTTGAACTTATCACCTTCAGAAGAACAGTCAGGTGCTCTTACCCGCTGAGCCATCTCACCAGCCCCTATTGATACTATTTTTGTTTTGGGATATATATATGGAAGTTTCTGGGGCTGGAGAGATGACTCAGTGGTTTAGGGCATTGACTGTTCTTCCAGAGGTCCTGAGTTCAGATCTCAAGTTTGAAGTCAGAGTAGTTCAAGCCTAACCTGGGCAACTTAGTAAAATTCTATCTAAAAATAAAAATAAAGAGCTAAGCATGTAGCTTTGTGGCAGAACACTTAATTCCCAGTCTGCAAATAAATACATGTATGAATACATACATACATACATACATACATACATACATACATACATACTAAAATATTTCGGGGCCTGGGAAGATATCTCAATCAGTAAAATGCTTATCATGCAAGAATGAGGACAAAATTTCTCACCAGACCACATATTAAAAAATGAAAAGCCTAGCATGCAGAGAAATGGATATCCCTGAGGTTCATTGGCCAGCCTAGTCTTACAAGTTCCAGTTCACTAAAAGATCCTGTCTCCGAAAAACGTGAACACCTTAGGAAAGATACCTCTGGCCTCCACACATATATATGCACAGGAACATGCATAGGGATACACACACACACACACACACACACACACACACACACACACATGCACACACCATATTGTTTAGAAAATCACAACTCAGCTGGGCAGTGGTGGCGCACGCCTTTAGTCCCAGCACTTGGGAGACAGAGGCAGGTGGATTTCTGAGTTTTGAGGCCAACCTGGTCTACAGAGTGAGTTCCACGACAGCCAGAGCTGTACAGAGAAACACTGTCTCGAAAAACTAAAAGAGAAAAGGAAAGGAAAGGAAAGGAAAGGAAAGGAAAGGAAAGGAAAGGAAAGGAAAGGAAAGGAAAGGAAAGGAAAGGAAAGGAAAAGAAAGGAAATCACAACTCAGTAATTTTAAAATACAATACCCGAATTAAAGAGTGGATGCTTCCTTCAGTCTTACTTAGAAGGGGGAATAAAATAATCAAGAGATGAAGAGGGTGGGAGGGACTTGGAAGGAAGAGAAGAGGGGGAGGAGAGAAATAGGGGAAGACACTGGTATGGGAGGAAATGGATGAGATGTACAGAGGGTCAGGAAATAGAACAGAGGTGTGTAGCAATGGGGGATGAGGAACCGGGGTTAGCAACCAGAAAGTCCCAGGTGCCAGTAAAGCAAGAGCCTCCCAGGACCCCATGGGGATGACATTAGCTGAATACCCCACAAAGGAAAGGGAGAACCTGTCTCTGTTGAGACCATATCCAGAGGTTAGGTATGGTCCCTGGTTGAGGGATGGGGCCACCCACCCATCTCCAAAATTTTAACCCAGAATTGCTCCTGTCTAAAGGAAATGCAGAGACAAAAAAAGTGGGACAGAGATTGAAGGAAAGGCCATCCAGAGCCTGCCCCAACTGGGGATCCATCCCACATACAGACACCAAACCCAGACACTACTGTGGACGCCAAGAAGTCCTTGCTGTCTCCTGAGAGGCTCTGCCAGTGCCTGACCAAATACAGATGTGGATGCTCACAGCCATCCATCAGACTGAGCACAGGGTCCCCAATGGAGGAGTTTGGGAAAGGACTGAAGGAGGTGAAGGGGCCTTATCTGGCATCAATGGGAGTGGAGGCCCTTGGTCCTATGAAAGCTTGATGCCCCAGTGTAGAGGAATGCTAGGGCGGTAAGGTGGGAGCGGGTGGGTAGGGGAGCACCCTTATAGAAGCAGGGGTTGGGGGGATAGGATAGAGGGTTTGCAGAGGGGAAACCAGGAAAGGGGCTAACATTTGAAATGTAAATAAATAAAATAGTCAATTAAAAAAATAAATAAATCTTTAAAACTTAAAAGCTATGATATATTTACTCTATTTACTCAGGATGTGCTAAAACTCATTACAAAAATATAAAAAGGGCAATGTAATGCATATATGCAAAAACAATGGGCAAAGAACCATGAAGTTAAAGGAATGGGAAAATATATATGGGAGATGTATATGGGAGGCTTTGGAGGGAGGAAAGGGAGAAATATTATATATATATATATATATATAT
This sequence comes from Mus minutoides, assembly GCA_902729485.2. Taxonomy (NCBI): domain Eukaryota; kingdom Metazoa; phylum Chordata; class Mammalia; order Rodentia; family Muridae; genus Mus; species Mus minutoides. The sequence goes on along the minus strand of LR749485.1, from coordinate 9,495 downwards.
ATATATATATATATATATATATATATCAAAATAATTAAATAAAATACATAACTGTGGATGGTTAAACACAATTAAGTAAAGTGGCACCAGAGAGTATTTATTTTAAAAAATGCTTATTTCTAACAGAACGATGCCATATCTTAAGAGAAAGAGTTCCCTAAAATGATGGCTGTCTCCTGAGAGGCTCTGCCAGAGCCTGACAAATACAGAGGTGGACTGAGTGCGTGTGGGGGAGGGGATGGGGGTGGAGATGGAGGAGTTGGAGAAGGGACTGAAGGAGCTGAGGGGGTTTGAATCTCCATGGAGGGAGCAACAGTGTCAACAGGCTAGGATCTCCCCCCCCCCGCCCCCTGGAGCTCCCAGGGATTGGACCACCAACCAAAGAATATACATGGAGGGACCCATGGCGCTGGCTGCATATGTGGCAGAGGATGGCCTTGTTGGAAGTCAGTGTGAGGAGAGGCCCTTGGGCATGAGGGGGTTCGTTCGATGCCAAAGTGTAGGGGGAAGATGGGAGTAGGTGGGTGGGTGGGGGAGCACCCTCATAGAGGCAGGGGGAATGGGATAGGGGGTTTCCAAAAGGGAGACCTGGAAAGAGGAAAATATTTGAAATGTAAATAATGAAAATATCCAAAGAAAAGAAAAGAAATCATCTACCTTGTTGCTGTTGGTGAGATGTAAGTTCAGTTTCTTGTAATAAAGGTTATCAATAGGAACTAGCAGGGCAGTGGTCCTTTAAACCCAGCACTTAGGAGGAGAGGCCAGCCTGGTCTACAGAGCAAGATCCAGGATAGCCAGAGCTACACAGAGAAACCTGTTTCAAATATCCAAAACAACATGAAGGCAGGAGGAAGAAATAGAATAAAATAAAACTAAAGTAGCAGGGTTAAGCCCTGACATGTTAACAACTAGAATGAAAAATAGTTCCCGAAGCCTTTGGCAATGGGCAAAGAGACACTTTGGTGGTAATGTCAGGGGCAGAGCAGAGGGCAGTCCTTTGCTCATCCTAGCTTTGTGCCTGCCTTGGTGGCCTAAGCTGTTTCATGCCTAGGACTCATAAAAATCAAATCAAATCCAGGTAGTGCAGCACAGGAGGAGGAAAACAGAGACCTATGGACCACCATACCACCCACAGACTTGCCCTCCAGTACTTGGCACAGATGGGCTATAGACACCTGCTAGCCACCACACCAGGCAACATGCAAGGAGGATGTTGACCCCGGGGCCACCAGCTGTGTGGCCAGCCTGCAGTGGGATCCACCACACTGTGCACAAAGAGAAGCAGAGCAGCTTGATCTTTATGAAGAGAGATGAAGCTGGAGACTTGAGGGTGGAGAGGAGCAGCCTATTCTGAGTGGCCAGCCATGCCACCTGGAGTCATGATGAAGGGCAAAGAGAGGTTGCAAGGGTGAAGGGTGGATACAAGGGGACGGGGAGATGAGTAGAATTGGGTGCATGATGGGAAACTCACAATGAATCAATTAAAAGGTTTTTTTTTTAATTCTCAATTGTACTGTTTTCTGATTTGTACTTAGATCTTCAGATAGTAACTTTTTGAATAAAAATAAACCTGGTGGTACACACCTTAATCCCAGCAGTCAGGAGGCAAAGGCAAAGGCAGGCAGATCTCTGTGAGTTCAAGACCTACAAGGTCTACAATGTTCCAGGACAGCCAGGGCTACACTAAAAAAAATCTGTCTTGAAAAAAAATGAAATATGAATCAGTGATTATTCAACAAGATAGATATATCGCACAAATGTTATTCTGAATAAAATAAACAATATACAATTTTTATTTACTGTATGATTGCATTCATGACATAAAAGTAATGGCAAAATTTACCTATGATAATATAATTTATCTCTAGGGTAATGTTCATAAAGCTTCTTGGTTATGGAAATTTCTACATTTGACCTGAAAAGTTGTTATACTTGCTACATACACAAATAAATAATTAAGATTCATGGACTTAATTTCATATCTTGATTTAAATCAGTATGTACTAAGTGAAGGGAGGAGTTAGAAACATTCTAAGAAAATGTGGTACTCATTAGGTCTTCCAAATTGGAAACAAAAAATGTGAGCAAAGAAAGTGTTCATCTCTTTCTAATTACTGGAGAGATGGTTCAGTGGTTAAGAGCACTGGCTGCTCTTCCAGAGTTCCTGAGTTCAAATCCCAGCAACTACAAGGTGGCTCATAACCATCTATAATGGGATCTGATGCTCTCTTCTGGTGTGCCTGAGGACAGCTACAGTATACTTACATATAGTGATAAATAAATCAATTTTAAAAAGTAGTAATTCGCGGGGTGGTAGTGAGGAACACCTTTAATCCCAGCACGTGGGAGGCAGAGACAGGTGGACTTCTGAGTTCGAGGCCAACCTAGTCTACAGAGTGAGTTCCAGGACAGCCAGGGCTACACAGAGAAACCCTGTCTCTTAAAAAAAAAATTCTGGGAACATTATTCCAAGACATTGAACGACAAGGTTGTTGCTCCTAGAAGCCTTTATCTTAGGAGCCTTATCCCCAAGAATATCATCCCCAGGGTTGTTGCTGCAAGAGAATAATCTAGAGAGCAATATTTCTGGTGTTGTGGTGGATGTTGTAGGTTTGTCAGATGAAATGCATGATTCCCAATTAAATGTGTTTCACAAAAAAACATTTGCAAAACAAAACCTTTATCAGCACAGAAGTAGGAGATGTATCTTCTAGCCATTTATCTGATGCTTACCCTATGTGCCAGAAAGACTGCAGGCATATAAGCATAGCAGGCCTGTTTTGTTAGCTGTTTGGTTTAAAAAAAAAAAGATTTATTTAAGATATGTGAGTACACTGTGGTTGTCTTCGCACACACCAGAAGAGAGCACCAGATCCCATTACAGATGGCTATAAGCCACTATGTGGTTGCTGGGAATTGAACTAAAGACCTCTGGAAGAGCAGTCAGTGATCTTACCTACTCAGCCATCTCTCCAATCCTAGCTGTTTGTTTTTAATGCCAGGGCTTCTGATTCACTTGGACTACAGTGGGGCCAGGAATATAGACTTTTGAAATTCCTCAAATGTACCATCAAATTTAGAGGCCAGTAAACACTCTACAGTGTGTAAAGGAAGTAAGGATGTTGCTACGTGATTATTTGCCAAGTATGAGTCACACCCTGACTATATCCCTATCAGTGCCCCCCCCCTTTCATATAAATTATTCAGCTTGAGCTAGGAGCAATACCATACACCTTTAGTCCCAGTACTCAGAAGACAGAAGCAGGTAAGTTTCTGAGTTCGAGGCCAACCTGGTCTACAGAGCAAATTCCAGGACAGTCAAGGCTACATAGTGAAAGCCTGCCTCAAAAACAAACAAACAAAAGACATAATAACCGGCCGAGTACATCTTCTTTATGTATTTGAAAAAGGGAAGAGTGTATTTTAGTAGCAGATCTAGCAAACAGTAATGGGGAAAAAATAAACACCCAGTCCCTTTTAGATCTTTCTATGGAAGACTCTACTTCAGTCTTTGCTGATGCTATTTTGATAAATCTTTACATATTTAAAGACTGCTATTAACTCCCATCTCCCACATTAATCACTTGCTAATTCTCTAATGGCACGTAATGTTTTATTGCCCTACTTTTCCAAATGCCGTAGAGTAATAAGTAGTTAGGTCATCTTTACTCAAAAGAGTTATCAAAAATCCTTTCTAGAACCATAACCATTGGTATCCCCTCTCAACCATATATTTAGAGGAATTGTTATATTTGCATTTTCAATGTATTCAATTTTATTCACCCTGATTTCCCATCTTCTTCATTTAGAGAACACTGAACTTAGAATCATAGATTCTCCCTTGAGAATTCAAGCTTTCTTGAGACTCAACAGGCCTGTTTTATATGTAAGAAAACTGACTTGAGCTCCTGGTCAATACTTAGGCTGAACCTTTATTGAAGGGCTAATGGGCAGCATGAAGAACCGAGCAGTGCCAGGAATGTAGAAATAATGATAGAAGGTAATAAAAAAGAAAAACAAAGATGTGCTCACAAAATTTGCAAAAAAAAAAAAAAAATTAATGGAATTAGAATTTATACTATGTCACACAATCTCAGAAAAAAAGCCCACATATTCTCCCTCATATTCAGAATCTAGGAAATAATATCTACATAACAAATATACACGTGGGGATGATATAACACGAAGAAAAAGTAACAAGAAAGGCTAAATGTTATGGGGTGAGGAAAGACTGAACACAGGCAATGGACACGAGTTATGAAGGGGACATAAAGCTAATTGTTTTTCTAGTTCTAATTCTGTCACAGTTGTTTCTGCTGTTTTGGTGGTGAATAGGTGCATAAAATACATTCAACAGTGAAAATATATAATCCAATGTGAAACTCTACAACTTCGGTTTGAAATGGCTGCTCTCAGTATACAGATGTTCATTGGGTCTTTGAGTCTGGCTAATTTCAGTGTGTGACATTTTATTTGCAATATTTTTATAATAAAGTTTAAATACACACACACACACACACACACACACAAACACACACAAACTTGTGCTTAATATAATAAAAGTAGGAAAGCAAATAAAGCAAATTCTACAATAGACTATCACTTCCTTCTCCCTTCCCCTTTCCTTCCACCTCAAGCCATTGATAGGTGAGTCTCTGATCACTAAGGAAACACTGCAAGAAACGTGCAGCGTGCAGTTTTAAGTTACCTAGCTGAGTTGTCAGGGTTTTCTGGTCCTGAATATAGAAACTATTCAGTTAGTATATGGTACTAGGGTTATTGTATTTCTTCTTTGGTTCCCTCCCCCTAAACTTTTTGATCTAAGGGGAAAAAAAGATTGTTTTTGTTTGTTTGGTTGGTTTTGCTTTGTTTTTTAATTTAAAAATCCTGAACTTTCTCTTGTACCTCTAATGTTATCTCTCATTTGTATTTTAAAGCAAGAAAGGTGTTCAGGGAAGCTTCAGAAATGCACTTGCACACAGGCATAGTCCATCGGCTTCAAGTCTCCTCCTCCTCCATAAAGCACCCTGATGGAATAGTGAGGCCTGTGGCAAACAAGAGAAAGCATTGCTATTTTGTGTCCCGCTCTCTCTCTCACTGATCTAAAAAGCTTACTCCCCAGCAACGCATCCTCCCTCCTCTCAATGTTCTTCAGATAAAAAGAAGAGAATCCAGGTCTCCTGGAAAGATTATGAGACCTTCCTCAATTATATATCAACCGGAGGCCAGACCTAAATTGATGAGAGAAAAGAACCAGTAAGGTTTATTCCAGTGTAACCAATGGGTCATAAACACCTCCCTTCTAACAGGTTTTATTCCCTAAAAACAATAAAGACTAGGATAGCCCTTTTATTTGCTGCGAAAATCCTCACCTTTCCTTGCAATATAACCCTTGAAGAAAGGAGGGCTGAGGAGGAACACTGCTGCATATCAAAGCCATGTGAAATGTTAAAAAGAGTCTGTTGCTCCATTATGACAGATAAGACCTCAAAACTTTAGACAAAGTAGGAAGCTCTTTTCTTAGACATCATAATTCTTAGGTGGGAAAAAAGCATCAGCATTCAAAAAACAAAACAAAACAAAACAAAAGCTAGTCTTGAGTCTCCTTAGTGAACCTGGATAAGAGTGTCACCTTCAGATTGATTAACTAAGGAAATAAGAGGGGTAGGGTAATGAAGTGACATCACAGTGAAGAATGTACCTTCTTCCCACCAGGAGGGCCACATGATGGTCAACAAAGCCTTCTCACATCAACTCCTGGAAAATGTAATGGAGAACACCATTTTACAGATCATGCAGAAGCTGCAGAAGTCCTGAATAGGTGTTGTCTGTTGCTGGGCAGTAAAACAAACAACAACAACAACAAAATGCCAGATTCTCCTACATCTAAGCCAACAGACCTGAGTCCTATGTCTAGCAAATGTCTTAAAATCCCTCCACCTTGCCGGGCGGTGGTGGCGCACGCCTTTAATCCCAGCACTCGGGAGGCAGAGGCAGGCGGATTTCTGAGTTTGTGGCCAGCCTGGTCTACAGAGTGAGTTCCAGGACAGCCAGGGCTACACAGAGAAACCCTGTCTCAGGAAAAAAAAAAATCCCTCCACCTTGAGAGCTGAGTAGGAAAGATGATGACGGTGGCAGTGGATCTTGGAGTTTATTAGTATTGTTTTGTATTGGTTTGAAAAACTGATTTCTGCATAGAAAAGGAGCAGCCACCAGAATGAAGAGTTAATCTCTAGGGAGCCATACATCTGCCTGCGAATAAAGCTATTGTAGGACGAACAGAAACAATTCAATAGAAAAAAATGTGATTTGTAAGTGGTAAAAGAACTTGAATAAATGCTCATCAAAGATGACACACAAATAAATTAACATCTGTGCAAAAGGTAGTCCAAGTCACTTTTCATCAGGAAGCTAAAAGTGACAACCACACTGAACTATCACCTCATTTCTTAGAAAGCACAAAGAATGTCGATTACCTTTGCATGCTGTTCATACGAACTTAAGCACATCCATGATGAACACACTATCAAAGTTCCTTTCACAAAAAAATAAAAACAAAAGTACCATATGATCCAGCAATCCTGCTACTAGGTATATAGTCAAAAGACACAAAATCAGTATGTTAAAAAACACTTGTCGTCCTGTACAGACCTAAAATTTTTATAATTATTTAATACATGTTAAGTTCACTTATCAGTAACTTTCAGTGTGATATTCCAACACACAAACATAACCTTCTATGCTCAAATTCAGCCAGTCTCTGCCTATCTTCTTCTCTCCATATGTTCCAACCTATAATAATAGTATTCAACATTTAGGTTGACATTTTGGCTTCCATATATAAGAAAGAACACTTGGTACTTGTAACCTACTTCAGCTAATGACATGCCATTTGTTCTATACATTTTTCTGCAAAAAAATTATATTGTTATTTATGGCTGAATAATAATCTATTATATATTCATTATATATGTTGTTATAGTAATATATTATTT
>LR750782.1:190497-293177 GCA_902729485.2 Mus minutoides | reverse complement strand
GAGCGGAAGGGGTCTTCATCCCTCTAGGTGTAAGAACAACATGATCTAACTAGTTCCCCCTGCGCTCATGTCTCTAGCTGCATATATGGAAGAAGATGGCCTAGTTGGCCATCATTGGGAGGAGAGGCCCTATGGTTATACAGTCTCTATATGCCCCAGAACAGGGGAATGCCAGGGCCATTACGTGGGAGGGGGTGGGGGGGGGAGCAGGGCGGGGACGCGGGAGGGTAAGGGAAAATCTCTGGATAACATGTGAAATGTAAAGGAAGAAAATATCTAATAAAGAGAAAAAAAAAAAAAGGATGGTAGAGTAAACCCTAATGCACAGCAGGATTCACATAATCGAACTATCATATGCACACATACACATTGATATGCATAAAAGACTTCGAGGTGTGCTTTTCAAACTCTTAGATTAGATTACATCAGCCGCCTCCTTCAAAACCTTCAACAACTCCGATGTTTGGAATCAAATTAAAAAAAAAAAAAAAGATGACCATCATTATGCTATTCAAATGTGTTAGTATCATCTGAAATAATGTACAGTATAAATTAAATACTAAGGAAGTATTAGCTCCTGTTTATACGAATAAACTCAATTTCATTAATGTCTGTGGAAGATGAATATTTCATGTTTTGAATAATTCATCTCATTTAATAAATGAAATACGACACCCTCCCAAGGGCAGTCCTTCTATCATAGGATGAAGACCAACAGACTCAAGACAAGAAATTGCCCTTTAAATCCTTGAGTGGGTGGGAAATGTAGAAATACAGGCATTTTCCTCCTGAAACTGCATTAGAGTCTTAACATATTAATGACTTTTCTTTGAGATTTTCCATCAAGGGTGTCTAAGATTCCACTTTATCCCAAGAAGATTTCCGAGCCTATCAACTTACACCTGAAGTTCATGTCCTTGGACAGGAGCCTAAGGTGAAGGCCAGCCTCTGCTCTGCCTGCCATTCCCCATCTTCCTGAATTTAGCCTTTAGCAATTCTGTTTCCATTTTACCTCTTGAAAGATTTCAGGAATATTGGTTTGTTCCTATTTTATTCAGAATTTTTGTTTTCAGAGGAGTCAGCTGAGACTCAGTGTGTCGTAATGCTGTTCTAAATGTATATTCAACCTCTTGAGTACAATTTATACATCTATTTAAAATTTACTCATTTCATAAATAAAATTCAAGTCACATATAGTGTCTAAGCTAAGTAATAACACAAGCCTCCTTTCTCTTCCCCCTGGCTCCTTTCTGACAAATAGTTCCTTTTAACCGTAATTGGGTCTTTGAGGGTTTCTTACTATGTGGGCTTTTGTTTGTTCTCTGCACTAATTGTTACACGGAATGTCTAACAGTGGTTGGTCCACTTCTTGCATCCATCAACTATACTAAGAAATGGGAAATTTCTTACATACTCTGGCTCTCAACCACTTGATTTTATTATTTTTAGTACTAGTATTTAGGTTCCTCACGTTGAATTCTGTTTCTAATTCTAATATGGTCCTCTGATGTATAATAGGCTGGTTTATTTATTGTTCTGTATATCACCAAGTAATGTAACTAAACACAAAGAACAGTACATGGACTGCATCTTCAAGCCCCTGCCTCCGGAGCATAACTAATGTGCCTGCTAAGATATAGTCTTGAATTTTTTTCACTTTTCTTCAGTTTATGCAGGGAGTGTCCACATCACCTTCTTTGGTTTCCTTTGACCTCTTTTGCTAGTTTTTACTAGATCAGCTCCATCCATGAGCATATAAAGGTCCTAAACATTCTGGGCTCTAGCTTGCTAGAAACGTGTATTCTTCATTCACTTCATCAAAATTTTGAGTACAGGGAGAATTCTATATCCAAGGTAATTTCCTCCCACGCATTAGCCAATGCCTCCCTCTCTGCTCTCTGGCCACTAGGTGTTACTAACACCGTGGAAGCACCCTCTTCTCAGGTGTTGCCCATCTCCTTGTGAATAGCTGGGGTACTTTCTGTCATGCAAGCTTTCAGTCGGTTTTTAAATTTATGTTCGCCTGGAAATGAGTAAGAATATGCAAAGAGTGCGAGGCCCTGAAAGCCAAGCTCAGGGATTTTGTGCACTCATGATATTAAAAACTCGTAACTTTACTGATCTTGGGATACATTTTCTACCACAACTTTTCCTATCATCTCAGTTCTATTCTGATTTTTTAATATCTAATAACTGCCTTTTATTTATATTCAACTAATGTTTGTTTCATTTAAATAGCAAATATTTCAATGAGACTTTATAAAAAGGAAGGCAATGTATACATATAAACTGTCCTTTATTTGAATTCAAAGTCTGGGCAATTTTTTTACATTCATCTTAAAATACCTGAAAACTTAAAATATCCTATCACCTGCTCTGTGTGTGTGTGTGTGTGTGTGTGTGTGTGTGTGTGTGTGTGTGTGGAGAGAGAGAGAGAGAGAGAGAGAGAGAGAGAATTCTAATATTTTTAAAGTGAAAATTTTATATGAATTCTATTGTTTCAGACATATGAGAGGTTATTTCAAGTCTTTTTTGAAAGTAGTAATTTGTATCTTTTCCTGTATATGCATTTATTTCATGTTATGGTGCTTAATAGAAGTGATTTAAAACAGTATTTTGTTGACTAGAGTAACTTCCTTTACATTTATGTTTTACTAATAAGTGTTTGACACATAAAATGACAATACAAAGGGACTAGAGAGGAGACCAACTTTAGTTTCCCAGAACCCACAGGATGGAAAGAGGGAACCAATTACCACTAATTGTTCTCTGACCTATGTGCACGTGCATGCGTGCACACACAGAAAGAAAGAAAGAAAGAAAGAAAGAAAGAAAGAAAGAAAGAAAGAAAGAAAGAAAGAAAGAAAGGGAAGGAAGGAAAAGGAAAGGGAAAAAATGAAATGTAAAACATACATACAAGCTAAACTAGTTTTTTATGTATTTAGAAATATATGTGCTTATACATATGTAAAGATGCCTGTAATAACAATTATTAAAAGAGAGAACAATCTGGGGCATATTGGAGGGAGGAAAGGTAAATGGGAAATGATGTAATCACATAAAAATCTCAAAAAATTAAGGACCATACTAAAAAGAAGTTCCCATCCACAAACAACATCCATGTAAAGCGGTGACGAGTGCCCCTCAACCCAAGACTGCTAATGAGCTTTTTGCCCTGGGACCGCACCTAGACTTTTCAGCCTGTCACGCAGGTTGCTACTGGAGTGAATGTAGCACAAGGCCTCAGCAATAGCATCTTTCTCCACTGCAGTAAAGCAGATATATGCATTCATGCCTTAGAGACAGCAGGTGCTGGTCCCACTGCCTGCAATATTGTGGCAGACATAAGACTAAAGCCATTGTAAACAAAGTCCTCACTTTAGTCGTAGATTACTTTTGGCATGTTTCACTGTAGATCCTGTGTATATATGACAATAAGGCACTGAAGAACAGCTCAACCCTCAAACTCTCCAAGATGGAGAAATGAGCAAACTAACCTAGCACACTTACTGAACAACTAGAGAAAAATCTACCACAGTTTCAGAAGCTACTAGAGTTCAGTGGTTCTCAACCCCTTTGGAGTCACATATCAGCTATCCTACATATTATATATTTACATTATGATTCATAACAGTTGCAAAATTACAGTTATGAAGTAGCAAATGAAGTAATTTTATGGCTGTGGGTCACCACGACATGAGGAACTGTATTAAAGGGTCACAGCATTAGGAAGGTTGAGAACCACTGTGCTACAGGAGTCTGAACTGTCTTTATTTTTAAGTAGTATCTTTAAAGTTACAGATCATTCCTACCTCTCTCTCACCCTTCTCCAGCTCCTTCCTCACACTCCCAAACTCATTATTATTTTACATGTCTATTCATACATATAAATATGTACACATGTATATATAACCTACTGGTTTGGTTAGCTTTGCTTGTATATAAATGTGTGCACAGATGACTAGTTGGCATCATTCCAGCCTTTGTGGGAGTTTATCCCACACTAACCCTCCCTCTCAGCCACCACCGACTTCCTATTGTTCTTCATCTAGAGGTAGGACAAAGTTTTGAATCCATAATTATAAAAAAATTCATATAACCTGATGTTAACTTTGATCCTGTCTCATATATCCAATTAATGCCCTAAAAATCATTTCTGAATATCGTTCACCAAATTCCTATGATTTCTTAAAAATTCACAAATATAGTAACTTTTATTGTTCCTGATTCTTCCTTAATATAGTCCATCTTGTTCATGAACTGGTTATTTTGCCACCTAAATGATCATAAAATAGCTCTAACTCAGCAGGGTTTGATTTCAACAGGGCTCTGCTTGAGATGTGTGTCTATGGTTTGAATGCTGGTTGATGATACCATTTTACCAATTTGTCATTAACAATATATTTTAAGGATGATCTGATGTCAACAGTATTTGAATGGTCCCTTATACACATACATTGTAACCACTGTCTTAGTTTGGACTGCAATAAAATACTCGAAGCTACAGAAATCTATTTCTCCTGTTCTCAGGCTGGAAAGGACAAGATCAAGGCACAGACAGCGTCCCCGACTGGCATGGCCTTACCTCCCCACAACCAGCAGCAGCTTCTTTTGGGTGTGATATCCTAGAAGGGCCAAGGAGCTCCTGCCCTTCTGACATCATTATTTCACAGCAAGTCTCATTGAATGATGTCATGTTGGGGACTCAAATGTCAGCATATGAATTTATATACACAAACACTCAGACCATGGTAACATTATCAATTGATCCAACTTTTTAAAACTATTTTATTTTGAGAGGTTTTTACTAAATTCAATTTGAATAAAACAGTCAACTTCATTTCTAAGTTTTATTTGCTTTACTCTTCCATTTACCCAGTACAAGTTACTTATAAAATTGGTAATTGTTGGAAAAATTCAAATGGACACAATTTTAAAACTGTCTAATGGAATTAAAGAATCCTAGTGAGTCTTAGATTTCAAAACATAATTAAAGGGAAAGAATGGGGAAAATTCAGTATGAGAAAACTGAGTTGGATCTAAAGTACACTTTCTACTTCAAATTCAACACATTGAGTTCAGCTTTCATGTATGTCCTGGTAATAATATTCTGTGACTCTACAAGCTCCATGTAACATGATCTCTTACAGCAATGTGTCCTTTTGCTAAATGTGGGGGTATTAAGCTAGTCAAAGACATTAGAGCAGTTTGCCAAGGTCCCTATCTGAGGCTGTAGTATAATTCCTATATTGCACAGTCTGCTCCATTTCTAAAACTACAAGTAAGTTTGATTATAAGCGTCTTCTTACCATTTTTCGTACTGGTAGAGTTCTTTCTGTTCTCAACAAGAAAGCAGCATATTTTTTCAAGTTAGGTAATTCATCATGAGATCTTCGAACCTGTGAATTCCAAAGAAGCACATTTAAACAAAGAGTTAAAGGGTTTATAGCTTATTTATCAATGTAAATAGCACTAAAATCAATAAACTTGCAATGAAGCTTGGTAATATTGCTTCATCAATAAAAGCAGACAAATATTCAAACTTAAATTTTTTTACAGAGGATATAGAAGTAAAAAACTTAAATCCAGTGAGTCATACAATGGAGTCAATTGATTCTAAAGCCTCTAGTTTAAGTATAACAGATCTGAATACATTAGTTAAATATATAAGGGAGGTCGTTATGAGACTGTGTCTCCTACAAATGTCAGAAGCTATCTATACCCATCATGTCACACCAGTAATTGCCTAAATGTGAGCTGAACAACAGCAACAACAGGAGACACGCTAGTGTGCACAGTGGAAAGCCCAGGGGGACACACTAGTGTGCACAATGAAAAGCCCAGGGGGACACACTAGTGTGCACAGTGGAAAGCCCCGGGGGCCTCACCCTCACTAACAACTACAAGCTACTAAGGAATGCTGGGAGCCAGAGAAGTAGTCGTTTCCAGAAAGAGTACATCCATTCATTGCTTATCCAGTAACATCTGATCAGCCCTGTAAAGACACACACGAGCAACATTAAACAGGCCAAGCAGACTGTACTTACATATTTAGGAAAATATGTAGCAAGTAGTGGTGTATAAGAGAGTTTGGAAGTAGTAAATGGGGGTTGTGGGAAATAGATAATTGTACTATAATTTTAAAAAATGAATAAATATATTAGGATGAATTTTAGCTATACTCAAATGTCATAATTAGAAATCAATTACTTTTCAGTGTTACAAGTACATTGTAATCTCAATAATATAAAATTGTAATTTATGTGTTCCAGTTATATAGCATTATTTGATAACATTTAATTGTTAGTACATAAAGCATATTAGCTAAAACTTTAACTTAATTTTGTGCAATTCTGAACTAATATGTTTCCTAAGCAAAATGATCAATACTCCTTTAATGTGATATTCCCTCACATGCACTGAAGATGCAAATTAATAGACTAGAAGAGGCAGGTAATCTACAATTTTAATTTACAATTAATTACTCCCTGTGAAGTACTATTTCTAATTTAATCTAATTTATTCACCTTATTCATCTAAACTATATAAATAGTTGCAACCTTCTATGTTTGTACAAAGGGGATAAAGGCTTATATTCTCCTCTTTATAGACATCACTCTAAGTTAGGGTTGTTGGAGACATGGTGAGACTAGTTGTTTTTATTGGCTGGCAATGATCAAAGGATGCCCCTGGGACTCCGATGGGTAAACACAAAGCATAACTAAAACTAATAAACTAATGGTGCGTTTTACACAAAGCAAAGCAAAACGTTCTAAAAACTACTGAAATTCATGACAGGTCCCTCAAAACCACTACGGTAGGCTTGATGTACTCTTTTTTATAATCAGAATTAAAATAGGGTTTATATCAAACTGAATCTTTATCAAAGAAGAAATATGTGAAAAGATATGAGAAGAACGTTTGAGATGAAGTTTACAAATCAAAAAGCATCTGCCAATCAAAAGGCTAAAAGCCCATAGAGTAGACACAGATGGATTCACTTTGTTCACTTCTCAACTCTTTAACAAACCACTGAATTTAATGGAAATAAGTTGACAATGACCAGATAGCTATCGTGACAACCTTCAGATACCCTGTGTAGGGGGGGGGACCTTTGAGAAAAAGAATCAATAAAATAAAAATGTCTATAAATGATAGCCTGCTCCAAGTTGGCAAGTATGGCTAGTTTTAGGCACTAACAGAAGAGTTAAGTCTCCTGAGCTGGAGACAAAAGGCATTACCCATCCTGACACAGCACATGTCAGCAGACTGTGACAATCCTCCGTGCTCAGAGGGCACCATGGAGACCAGAAGGGTAGAACCATTAGAAACCTGCAAACCACAGCTTCCTTGTGGGAGAAAGCATGTGTAAAAGGGACCTAAGTCTTTTATGATGGCAGCTAGCATGAGCTCTGCTTGAGGCAAAGGTGTAAGAGCTTTAAAAGTTGCTTGCTGTAAAATAATACTGGAAAGGGAACTGTCAAAAATGTGCAAAAGCAATAAAATATTTACATAGTAAACAAATGCTGAAGGTGTTTGCTTAGAAAACAAATCTGAAAAAAAATAAGCTTCAAAAATTTAGAAAGCTGAAAATATAATGTTTAATCATATGTTTTATGTACAATAAAATGCAAAATTTAATTCAGAGCACTGAATTAAACACGTAATTCCTACCTTTAAATCCTCAAGCATACTATATCGTGGTTTGTTTCCCTGTCAGTGCTGACACCTCATCTTAATCATACCACACATAGTAAATACTTGCAAAATCTGATTCCAGCTTAATTGCTTCAAGCTATGACCAGAGCATCAAGATTTTTAAATGTCCTTGGACACTGCAATGACAACCAGCTTAGGAAACCATTTCTGCAAACAGTCAGCCATTTCACACTGTAATACTCTGAATTTGGAGCATAGTGTTTAAAAGTCAGTTATTTTAAAAAAATGGGATGTGAGGTTTCACTTGTTTCTGGGTTATTTATGCCTTTCATTTTCCAAGCATCATCAATAAACATAAATCCTGAGTGATGAGAAAGAATGTCACCTGTGGCCAAAGAGATAGCACAGCAGGGAAAGGGTCCACTGACAAGGCTGAGACTCCAATTCATCTCAAGAACCTATATGGTAAAGGTAGAAAGCTGACCCCTGGAAGTTAGGCTCTGGCCACTGGCCCTCAAATATATCCCATGGCATGTGAACACACACACACACACACACACACACACACACACACACACACACTTTTTAAAATATTGTTGTGTAACCCATTATCATTTCCAGTGAGTTTATACTAAAAAAAATCCTCATAAATTATATTGTAGTTATATAACTATATTATAAATACTTCTGTGTAATCTGTGAAACTATATAATCACATATTAGATATTATAAAATTATATTATATTGCATAGCCTGTCTTAAACAAAAACCTAATTAATAAACTAATTCCTCCACTGAATCAAAATCTCAAGCTCCCATTCTCAACTACTGGCCCCTACTGCTTGCCTTATCCACAAAGAAAATTCTCCTTGTTAGAACACTTACATTTTTTAACTGGCCATCTGGTTAACTCTCCCTAAACATCAACTATTCTGTACCAAATATGCCATTGCTTTGTCTGAAGCTCTGAGCTTTCACTTTCCCAATTACTTTTCCTTGAACATAGCTTTAGTGCAGACTTTTTCAAACATGATGTTTGTGCTCTCTAGAACTGGTTTGTACATTTTTTGTAATAAGAATAGCTTACCATACTTGCCTATCAATTCTATTACTACATCATAAATAAAATAAAATGAAAAATGAATGTCTTGCTAGTAACCTATCACCTGATAATCACTAGGCCCAGAACCCCTGGAAGCTTTTTTCTGAGCTGTGAACAAAGGTCGAGGCACAGAAGAACCAAATCCAGTTTTCGGTTGTTCCTTCACGCGGGGTTTTTTAACCTGGGCTTTTACAATGTTGGTTGAGATATCATAAAAGCCAGGACCTAAAATTATAAAGAACATTATGTATAAGAATAAGCACACTTTTAAGAACTTTTTTTTAACTCAGTAACATTAAGTAAACTTTTTAGAAGGAAGTCATATATTTCCGGCTATATAGCATAGACACTTTTTAAAGTTTATCAACGGCTTTCAAAGTTAATGAGCAAACGTGAGTGTCAGAAGCATGCAGAGAAAACAGTGACAACATTCTAAATGATTCCACTTACATGAAACTTTAGAAAAATTAAAGCACACGGGGTCAGAGGTTGCTTGGGAACAGAAATGGGGGTGGACACTAATGTCAAGGGTGCATGTGACAAGTTTTACATGATGGAACTATTTCAAAACTTGGTAATAACAGTGGTCGCCAGTGTAAAAGAGAGCTGGCAGTGTGGCACCATTTGTAAGCCATACACCATACTGAGCTGTAGTGACCACTCCAGAAAACTGCTGGCAGAAGAAATCTCAATGTGTTGAGAAGGAGCATACCGAGAACAGCGGTGGCTACTTTCTTCCCCAATGACAATATCCTAGACCCATAAGACATCAAAGAAAAGCTACCAAAAGAAATGATTCCTTCCATAGTAATTTTTATAGCCTAAGCTATTACCTAAACTTCCTTCTCTTGCCGTTACTAAGGCTTACTTTAGTAACATTCCTAAATCCCTCCCTAATGAGACATGCTCTAATCTTTCTGTGAGTGACCTAGTTTGGTTTCTGCTGCAGTGATTAAAACATTAGCCAAAGGTAACCAGGACATAGGAGCAGTCAGACTGAAACAATGTAAACAGCTCGATGCCTGTCATCAGGAGCTTACAGTGCTCTGGGATGCAGAGGAAACAGCTCCATCTTTCCTGCCCTGCTCCTCTCAGCACTCACAGCTGGCCTTGTAAACTGATGCTGGCTCCACTCCACACATCCCACTGTCCTTGGTGGTCACCCCACACTCCTGGCATCTCCATTGTGCTGAGGTCTGCATTGCAACAGAGGTTGCCTCTCCTGGGCATTCTTCATGAACTCAAACCCGGCTTGAAGGTGCCAAGCCTCACCTCTCTCTACAACACTTTATTCCTAGGGTCTCCACCACAGCTGAGGCTGCTCCTGTGTTAGTGGTACCCTGGTTTCTCTGCTCAGTACTAAATGTCACCGAGTTGCATCTACTGTCTATGGTCCTGTTATGTCTCCAAACCTAGTGCCATGTAAGATATTCTTACCCACTGCCGAGTTCAGAAACCAGTCTGAGATGCAGCCTTGACGTCCTCTGAACCCACTGTCTGTGCACTGACCATGAGAAAATACTTCTAAGAATATATCACCTCAACGATGCTGGTATCGTATTAACCACAACTGACTCTTCAGCCATTTCTAACGAGCACCAACTGTCCCAGTAAAGCAAGCATTCCACTACCAGAGATTCTTAATCTAAAATTTTATACAAACTGTCCTAATAGAATCGTTGCTTCTTTCTGGAACTTCACGAGCCAGGCTCCCAGCCTCCACACCTCTCTCAACATTCTTGTCTTCTAAGGTTCCTTAACAGCCCATTAACATCTTGTTGAGTGCTCGACAGCTTTTTCTAGCTGAAAGCTCTAAAATCCTCCCAAGGACCACAGTCAGGTCCATCAGAGCAACACCCCCAAGACTAACTCAGTGCCCAGTGCCGGTTTCCTGTTCTAGTTCAGTCTCCCTTGCTGTGATAAAGTGATAAAGCACTGAACAACTGCACCTAGAGGGAAGAGAAGGTTGATCTCAATTACAGATGAACAGCATCAAGGAAAGCCAAGCAGAAACTTAAGACAGGAGGCTGGGGAAGAGCTGAAGCAGAGACCTGGAAGCACACTGCTTAGTGGCTGGACTCCCCTGGCTTCCTCAGCTACATTTTGTATGAAGTCAAGTCCCATATACCCAGGAATGATATTACCCACAGTGGGTTTTGCCCACCTATATCAAGTAACAATCAGGAAAAATGTTCCACAGACATACCCACCAACCAATCTGGTAAAGGCAATTCAGCAGTTGAGATGCCTCTCCCCAGCTAAGGCTAGGGTTGTATTAAGTTGACAATAAAACTAACCAAGACAACTATGGTCTGTGCTACCTCGATATAAGTTCTAAGTGCTGTCTTGTTTAATATAGCACATGAGCCTCTTTTAATGACAGCTAACTGATACGTTTATCAAGATCACAGACTGAATACTTTAAATTATTTTTATTATGGGTAAAATAAATGTCAAAAGAGAATACATGAATAAATCACAAAGATAAACAATGATAGAAAGATGATGTAAAATGTATTTAACATGAAAAAAATCCCCTATCATCTAATATTCCTCTCTGCACACTTACTCCATTTCACTCCTGCACAGTAACAAAAATAACTCAGGGTATTTCCTATAGGTATGGTCTGAATGAAGCAAGTTTCACATACTTGTCACTCAAAATAATATAAACAGCTTTCTATGATGCTGAAAGGGTTTGTTGTTGTTGTTGTTGTTGTTGTTGTTGTTGTTGCTATAGGCAGATACTTGTGATAAGTACTTAGTGTCCTCTCTACAGTGAAGTTTGTCTTCAAGAGAAGTCTGTTTGGATAAGTTCATATCCATTAGTGAAATGAGACATATTTGAATAGGACACATAATTTCAGTTATGTGTATTCTATTCAATTGGCTCTGTTAGTTAATCTTACTAACACTTTACTGTATAGTGAGTTGTCTGTTTATCAGAGTAAATACTTAAACTTTTTTTAACTTTAAATAAATACCACCAAACAGAACTTCAATAAATTAAATTCTCTCATGTTTCTACCCTGCTAAAGATAGTAAGTTATACACAGTTGGAGTAAAAGATTAATAACAGACCTGGTAGCTTCTGTGCCTTGCAATCTTCTGTGAATCGGGCAGCACTTTGGTCAAATGGCAAAGACAGTCCTAATCTTTTCTTTCGGTACTTGAAAGCAGTTCGTATTTCATTGTATGTGCCAGGAGCTGGGGTACATGATTTGATAGGTTCGAATCTCTAGGAAAATATGTCATTAAGAATCACAAGTAAGCTTCCATACTTCATGAGTTAGAAGCTGCTTTCTGAGTGATGAAGCATCTACAGGAGATTTTTTGATGTGGCAAAGACAACACAAATGAATTAAGAACTTTTGGTCATTGAAACATCAAGTTTTGCATAGCACTTGGTATAGTCACTGATATACTAGAGTTATGTATGCTATGCCACATTTCCCTTAGAAAAAAATGTTGAGAGGAGTCTCTAGTTCTAGATGGCAGTGTAGAACTATATGATCAAATATGGTTTATGTTATATTTGTGTGTGTGCACATGTGTGAGGGAGCTCGTGTGTGTGTGTGTGTGTGTGTGTGTGTGTGTGTGTGTGTGTGTGTGTGTGTGTGTGTGTACACAAATATCTACTTAGTGGTGGGATAGAGGTCAAGTCAAAAGTCTTAATTTCTTCTCCACCTGAGTTTTTGAGACAGGGTCTTTCATGAATATGCAGCTAACTTGTTGTCTAGACTGGCTGTTCAAAAAGGCCCAGAGATCCCCTGTGTTTAAGGTCTGATACTGATGGAATAAATCCTGTGGTTGCCTGGAGCATTTCTTCCTTCAACCCCTACTCTACAATATAAGGAGTCATTGCTCATTTGTTTCTGTTTTATTACAGTTTTAGAAGGGTTTTTCATTAATTACTTTATTCACTTTACATCCCAATATCAGCCCCTCCTCCTGCAAGTCCCCTCTTTCACAGCTTCTGCCTCCATTCCTCCTCTCCTCCTTTGAGAAGGAGTAGGACCCTCCACCCTGTGAGTATGATCCTACCACGGCACATCCTCTCAGACTGAGGACAGCCCAATAAGGCTGTCCAGTTAGAGGAACAGGATCTACAGGAAGGCAACAGTTGTTGGGGGACCAGGCATGAAGACCAAGCTGAACATCTACTACATGTGAGCAGGGCCTAGGTCCACCACATGATTGCTTTTTGGTTGGTAGTTCAGTCTCTGGGAGACCCTAAGGGTCCAGGTTAGTTCACTCTATTGGTCTTCCTGTGGAGTTCCTATCCACTTTGTGTCCCTCAATCCTTCCACCAACTCTTCCACAGGACACCCCAAGCTCTAGCTAATGTTATAGTTCTCTACATCTGTTTCCATCAGCTGCTGGATGAAGCCTCTCAGAGAACAGTTATGCTAGGCTTCTGTCTGCAAGCACAAGAGAGGTTCCTTACTAGTGTCAAGGATTGGTTCTTGCCCATAGGATGGGTCTCAAATTGGGCCAGTCACCAGTTGGGCCATTCCTTCCATCTCTGGCTCATTTTGTCCCTGCACATGACGTAGGCAGGACACATTTGGGGTTGAAGGTTTTATAGGTAGGTTGCTGTCCTTATCCTTCCACTGGTGGGGGTGTGGGGGTAGGATATCCTTCCTGGCTAACAGGAAGTAGACACTTGTGGCTTCATATCCCCCACTGCAAGAAGTCTCAGCTAGAGTCACTCCCATAGACTTCCTTAAACCTCCCCAGCCCACTGCCTCAGGTCTGTCTCTGGAACGTTCTAGAGATGCACCCCATCAATTTCCATTCTCCCCACTCCCACTCTCCCTACACCTAATCCCCAACCCAACCCTCTCCCATCCCCATCCTCTTTCCCACCCAGTTCTCTCCCTCTATCCACTTCCAATATATATTTTATTTCCCCTTATGAGAAAGATTCAATCATGCTTCCTTGGGCCCTCCCAGTTATTTGGCTTCTTGGGGTCTGTGGATTGTATCATGGTTATCTTATACTTTATGGCTAATACTCATTTATAAGGGAGTACATACCATACTTGTCTATTTGGGTCTAGGTTACCTCACTCAGGGTGCTATTTTGTAATTCCATGCATTTGCTGCAAAATTAACAATGTCTTTGTTTTTAATAGCTGAGTAATAGTCCATTATGTAAACAAACCACATCTTCTTTACCCATTCTTTGGTTGAGGGACAGCTGGTTGTTTCCTGGTTTTGGCAATTACAAAGTTTCTATGAACATAGTTGAGCATGTATCCTTGTAGGCATGGAGCATCTTTTGGTTATATGTCAAAGAGTGGTAGCAAGGAGGTAGAACTATTCCCATTTTTTCTTAGAAACTGCCAAATAGATTTCCAGATTGGTTGTACAAGTTTGTACTCCAAACAGCATTGTATAATGTTCCTCTTGGTCCAACACTTGCCAGCATGTGCGGTTCCATGAAGTTTAGATCTTAGCCTTACTGACAGGTGAAAGGTGGAATCTCAGAGTTATTTTGATTTGCATTTATATCCCTGATAACTGAGAAGAGTGAATATTTGTTTAAGTGTTTCTGGGCCATTAGAGATTCCTCCTTTGAGAATTCTGTTTAGCTCTGTATCCCATATTTTAATTGGGATAGTTGGGTTATTGTTGTCTAACTTCTTGAGATCTTTATAAATGTTAAGTATTAGCCCTCTGTCAGATGAAGGTTTGGTGAAGATCTTTTCCCAGTCTATAAGCTACCATTTTGCTGTATTAAAAGTGTCCTTTGCATTACAGAGGTTTTTTATTTTCACAAGATCCTACTTGTTAACTGTTGATCTTAGTGCTTGAGCTTTGGTATTCTATTCAGGAAGTTGTCTCCCTTATCAATGAATTCAAGGCTAGCTAGCCTCCACTTTCTATTCTAATAGATTTCGTGTATCTGGTTGTACACTGATGTCTTTGATCCTCTTGGACTTGAGTTTTGTGCCGGGTAATAGATATGGATCTATTTGCATTCATCTGCATGCAGACAGCAGTTAAACCAGCACCATTTGTGAAAGATGCTCTCCCTTTCTCATTATACCGTTTTGGCTTTTTGTCAAAAATCAAATGTCTTGGGGGTGAGTCAAATGTGTATAGATGTGTGGGTTTATTTCTGGGTCTGTTCCATTGATCAACTTGTTTGTCTCTGTACCAGTACCATACAGTTGTTATTACTATTCATCTGTACAATGTCATGAAGTCAGGGATGATGATACTTCCAAAAGTTATTTTATTGTTCAATATTGTTTTAGCTCCCAAGTTTTTTTGTTTTTCCATATGAAGGTGATTGTAGCAGTAAATCTCCAACCCAAATATGCCCCAGCAATGAAAAACACGACTCAATTAATATGGAAACATACTGTGCACCTAGATTGGGCAGATCTACCGCTACACTACCATCTTTCACATCTTTGAGACCCCTTAAAGTTGTGGTTACTCCAGGCCATGTGCTTCTGCTCTGCTTTCTTCTTCCTCCTCCTCTTCATTCTCTCACGCACTTTCTCCTTCCCTTTCTCCATCTTCTGTTCCACCTTCCCTTTTATCTGCCCAATCATCAGCTCTCCTTTATTTTACAAATTAAGGTGGGAAGCAGGTTTACAGGAAATCACCTGAGTGCTGACTCATTCCTTGTTCACAACCACTCACAAGAGAATGGAATTAACATCAAATGTAATTAGCCCCAGGGCTATCCACAGCAGGATGTTGGATTTTGTCAAAGGTTTTTCAGGATCTAAGAAGATGAAGGTGTTGCTTTTTTCTTTAAGTTTGTTTACATGGTGGATTACATTGATGGATTTTCATATATTGAGCCAGTCCTGCATCACTGGGATAAAGCCTACCTGATCTTGGTGGATGTCTTTGATGTCTTTGTGAATTTGGTTCGCAGGTTTTTTATTGAGTATCTGTGTACATCAATGTTAATAAGAGAAATTGGGCTGAAATTCTATTTCTTTGTTGGTTTAGATATTAGGGTGACTGTGGCCTCACAGAATGAGTTTGACAAAGTTCCTTCTATTTTTATATTGAAGAATACTATGAGGAGTATTGGTATTAATTCTTTCTTTGAAAGTCTGGTAGGATTCTGCTCTAAAACCATTTGGCTCTCACTTATCTTTTTTCTTTTTGCTTGGGAGACATTTAATGATTGTTTCTATTTCCTTGTGGTTATAAGACTATTCTGAGAGCTTACCTGATTTTTATTTAACTCTGGAAAGTGGTTTCTGTCGAAAAAAAAATCATCAACCATTTCATTTAGATTTTGCAATTTTGTGGTGTACAGGCTTTTGAAGTAAGACCTAATGATTCTCTGATTATCCTCAATGTTCACTGTTTTATCTTTCTTTTCATTTCTGATTTTTGTTCATTTGGGTACTGTCTCTCTACCTTTTAGTTTAACTAAGGGTTTGTCTATCTTGTTGATTTTCTCAAAGACACAGCTCTTGGTTTGTTGATTCTTTGTGCTGTTCTCTTTGTTCCTAATTGATTGCTTTCAGCCCTTAGTTTGATTATTTCCTGCCATCTATTTATCTTGAGCTTTCAGGTGTACTTTTAAATCCTTAGTATGAGAACTCTCCAATTTTTTATGAAGGGACTTCGTGCTATAAACTCTCCTCTTAACACTGCTTTCATTGTGTCCCATAAGTTTGTGTATGTTGTGCTTTTATTTTCATTGAATTCTATAAAGTCTTTAATCTTTCTTTCTTTCTTTCTTTCTTTCTTTCTTTCTTTCATTCATTCTTTCTTTCTTCCCAGACCCAATGATCATTAAGTAGAGTGTTTTTCAGTTTCCATGAGTATATAGGCTTTCTGTTGTTTCTGTTGTTGAAGTCCATGTTTAATCCATGGTTGTCTGATAAAATACAAAGAATTATTTCAATCTTCTTGTATATGTTGAGGTTTGCTTTGTGACTGAATATATTGTCAATTTTGGAGAAGGTTCCATGAGGTGCTGAGAGGAAGGTATAATCTTTTCTGTTTGGGTGAACTATTCTGTACATATCTGGCTTTATAAACTCTGTTATCTCTGTTTAGTTTCTCTCTGGATGCCCTGTCCATTGGTGAGAGTGGGGTGTTGAAGTCTCACAAAAGTGAGGAGGTTTATTAATGAATGGAGTTTGATGTGTGATTTAAGATTCTGTAATGTTTCTTTTATGGATGTCTATGCTCTTGCATTTGGGAGATACATGTTCAGAATTGAGAGGCCATTTTGCTGGCCATATTACATTTGATAAATACAAAGTATCCTTCCCCATCTCTTTTGATTACTTTTGGTTGAAATTTTATTTTATTAAATATTAGAATAGCTACTCCTTCCTGTTTCTTCAGTCTGTTTTCTTGCAAGACATTTTTCCAGCACTTTATTTTGAGGTAATGTCTAACTTTGTTGCTGAGATGTGTTTCTTGTATGCAACAGAATGATGAATCCTGTTTATTCATCCACTCTGTTAACCTGTCTTCTTATTGAGAAATTGAGTCCATTGATGTTGAAAGGTATTAATGACCAATGACTGTTAATTCCTGTTATTTTGATGATAGTGGTGATACTGTGGAGAAAGAGGTAGACTGGGATTTTCTTCTTTGGGTTTTGCTTATGTGGAATTATATAATTATTTCAAGTGTTTTCTTGGGTGTAGTTATGCTAGAGTTTTTCCCTCTAGTATCCTCTCTCAGGCTGAATTAGTAGAAAGATATTGTTTAAATTTAGTTTTGTCATGGAAGATCTTGCTTTGTCAGTCTATGGTGATTGAACCTTTTGCTGGGTATAGTAGTCTGGGCTGACACCTGTGATCTCTTAGAGACTGTACAACATCTTCCCAGCCCCTTTTGGCTTTTAAAAATCTCATGTAATTCTAATAGGTTTGCCTTTGTAAGTTACTTGGTGTTTATCCCTTGTGGCTTTTAATATTCTTTCTTTGTTCTGGGTATTTATTGTTCTATTATTATGTGATGGGAGGATTTTCTTTTTTGGTCCACTCTATTTGGTGTTCTGTATGCTTCTTATACATTCAAAGAGACATTCATTGCTGCCTCACATTTTTTTTTTATCTATTCCCGTGTGATTCACTGTGGTGCATGGGGGCTTCACAACGTATACCATTTTCTCATTTCCATAATGTGAATTCACCTACAGGGTGGCTAATTTCATACTACCAGCATAATATCAACCAACTCGCACAAGTCCTGGAAACCACCATTGTCTCTTGAAAGTGGATATGGGTCCACTGTAACCCATCCCAACTCTTTGCCGTCCTTTCTAGAGAGTCAACAGCATTGCTTTCTGGTTTATCCTCTATGTGTATGTATAAAATCAAGCAATTATGTGTATGTTTCCTTAACCCCTCTATCTTATACAAAATTGCAGTGTATTAAATATGCCTTTTGCATTTTGGGAAAACAAGTAAATGTGAAGGCCAACTAACCTGACCTCTAAGAGCCCAGGAAAGGGCATGTTGGCTCCTGGGTATGTCAATTTTCACAATCCCATGGATAGTAAAGTATATTCAGAATTTGGAACCATGGTTGCAATGAAAATCTTGTATTTTATAAAGTAATATATCAAAAGATGAAGAGATTCATTGCATTTTGGTAAAATATGAAACCATTCCTGAAATACATCTAAAATTTCCCAGAAATAAATCTGCATTTACTCCTATAAAACAGAAATTGTTACTACTAAGTCTACCTTCTTAATTGGATTGTTTCTTTTTCTATCGCTATAATTCATGTATCTTTTCAAATTAAACTACACAAACTCTCTCTGTTGAGGCAATCAGAGTTAGTTTTAACTCGTCTGTGTCTTCTGCCATTATTCTTTCTTTCACTACCATCCCTTTGAACAAAATTATTATTTTCTTTTCCATCTATAAAATATAATTTAAATGTTTGCTGTCAAATGACATAAAATTAGATCTATATACTAGATGAACAGAAGTCACAAAAACCTAAAAAGTGCCAATTAATACATATATTTTTAAAACTCAAAGGCATGCGTACACACACATGCACACACTGTTCTTTATGCATACCTCTTGTGCAGTGCCTTAAGTACCATTAAGTTGCTCAAGACTAAAATCTAATATTTACTTTTGAGTCTCCCTAGTCCCTCAATACATCTAACTCATTAAAATATAAATCTTAATTATATCTATAAAATATATATTTAATCTGTCTACCTATCTTCAAGGAGATCTTAAATATACTGAAACCAAAGTAGTTGTCTATAATAACTTTCCCAAGTTAAATAAAATAATCAGAACTGCACAGAGTACAAGTAGATAATCTTCACAACTACCTTGTCTGCAGGCTGCTGCATTATAAATGTTTGCCAGTCTCTTAATTTTTTTTCTATAGAAATATCCTAAAGCCATTTGAGTTTCCTTGGAATCCTCCTCGAATGACCTGAATGACCATAGCAACCAGCTATGGAACATATACTTCGACCACAACATTACTAATGAAGATCCCAGGGGCAGGTGCATGTGTGCCTCTATGGAGGGTATAACAGAATACTGTCATATCATTCTCTACTTTTTACATATTTCTACATGGACTAAACTTAATCCTCCATTCATGCATTAGTAAACTACACTTTAGAATTCAAAATAAACTAGGTATTTCTTATCATCCAAACTGAATGTTCACATGTGCAAATTTGATTAATAGAAAATATTTAATAGGTGTTTCCAGTTCAAATAATCATCTGTATATTGGTTAATAGTCAATCTTATTTCACATAACTGTGCCCACAATTTTGCAGTGTTTTGCCCCTAATACACCCATTTCTGATTTTCTGTATGTTCTTTTGTATTTTATAATCTCCTTAAATACCTTTAGATTTGTTACTGGATTCACACCATGCCTGTAACACTATGTATATGAAAATGTATGTATACCATTACCTCTGTTTCGGAAAAGAAAATAAAAGATGTAGAATTCACAAGTGCTGACATGGATTTTATCGTGTCAAATTCACTTTTAATGTTGTACTTTCCAGGTCCTGGTACACCCTATGTTACAGAAAGAAAGAAAGAAATACATTAAGAAAGGATTCTCTTTCTACAACACTTAAGAAAAGACTGGATAACTCTTACATGCTATTACCAAAGTCTGTCATTAAGAGAAAAGCAGGAAGGAAAACTTCCTACAAAGAAACAAGAAAAAGAAAGGAAAAAGAAAGAGGGGGGCAGGAGAGAGAGAGAGAGAGAGAGAGAGAGAGAGAGAGAGAGAGAGAGATGTCAAAGTATCATTTGGACCTGAAATTACACTTCCTGAAGCTTTGCTGCCCTCTACTGATTAAGAGAAAAATATTCCTACCTTTTCTCATGGCTACCTATTAAAAGAAAGAAATAAAAATGTTTTCAACCCTTCTTTCATTTCAGGATATAAATGTAGCCTTTCCCCTTTAAATGTGTCTGGTTTGGAGCAGAGATCATTGGTAAAATCCCTGCTTACCCTGTGCACAAAGTTCAGCACATAGCAGCAACAGCAAAAACATCTTCTCCAAATTACATTAATCAATATCAAAACAAATAGACGGCAGGAAATAGTTTATTATAAACACAAATGCTTAATGTAAAAAACTAAACTTTTACTTGAATGCTTTTCAGTAAATAAAAGTTAATTTTATTAATGACAAACTCCAAATTCTGCATTTCCATGTCTGATGTCTCCAATTCCTTTCAGCTTTGTCAACAGCAACACACTTCTTTCTCTTGGGCTGGTTCCACCTCCTGCTAACAGCTTTTCTAGGAGGCATCCCATGGCTCTAGCTTCTCTCTCCAACATTCTGGAGTCTCCAAGGCAATCCAGGCTTCACCTTCACAGCTTCACACAATGATCTCTCTAGGCCTCTGTGCACTTCTTTCAACAAGGCCACAGCTCCTAATAGTGCCACTCTCTATGAGAGATGAGGCCATTTTCATTCAAGCTCCCATACCACTCCTGCTCTTAACCAACAACTAAAAGGACAACTAATGTTTACCAATCACCTGCTTTTGCCCAGCACTATTTAAGTTTCAATTAAAAGATAAGAAAACCATAATGCAAATAAATTATGTCCAAATCTCCACAGTGTTTAAGTAGTTGTGACTGATATACTGAAATCACCAACTTCCCTTATCCAGATATGAATATTTGTGTGTAACATCCTGGCCAAGAAACATAAGCAATACTTGGAGAAGTTAGAAGCAGAGCAGGGTTGGGATAAGGATCAGTTCAATTCTGAATGTTAGCTCCATAGTCCCTATCTAATATCAAATGGAGATGTCAGACATGAATTAATTTCTACAGGGTTGGAGATCAGCGAGGAATCAGTGCAGTAAACACACAGTAGGATCAATAGGAATAGACAGCAATACAGGAACCATAAAACTGCATGTGTTTTCTGGGAAAACTGCCTAAATAAAAAAGATACAATGGCTAAAATATCATTTGCTGTTTATGTGATTCTTGGTATTGTGTTTACATTACAGGAAAACAGCCCCTTCACTTGAAATGAAATGTAGTTTTGAAATGTGTCCCAGATATAATTAACATTCATAGTTCATCCTTATGATGGATTGAACAGAGAGCATGTAACTTGAATTTGAATCACAGAGTGCGTCTGTCAATTAAATTTGTTTGCATAATTACAATGTAAACTTTGATTCATTGAAAAAATATAACGTATATTTTGACTCATCTCATAAATCAAAGATTCTCTGGGTTTTTTTAACTATTCAGATTTGAACAGAATGAAATCAAATAAACATAAGGCAAACTCTAAAGCAATTTGAAAAGTATCATTTTATTAATCAACAATATCACTATAATTGCCATTGGGCCTCAAATGTCACACTTTGTCCATATGTCCTCCAAGTGAGAATATTAAAGTAAAGACAGGAAGTGCTTCGTACACTAAATCATGTGCTCATTACTCATCCATATGCTTAGTTACTGCAACAGAAAACAAAGGAGCTATCTGGTATAAATGTAGGTAAGCAAATCAAAGGAGGAAAAATGAAAATGTAAAAGTTACTGAGCTTGACCATATATTACTTCTCAGAGAAGAAAGTTGTAATACACAGTACCATACAGAAAACAGGGTGAAACTCAGTAATGCTCACGAGAAGCTATTCTGACTCCATAACACATTTGCTGAATAACAATTCATGTCAACAGTGGCGTTTGTAACTTAGCCGAGCCAATGCTGTTTTACGGCAGGCTGAACCCATACTTCCAACCACAGACTTATCTGCTTTTTCACCAAGAAATAAGATAAACAAATAATTTTTATAGTTTCCTTGCAAATACTGAAACCTATATATGAAGTATCCAGTAACAATCAAGGTTCATAACACCTATTTTAGCAAATAGGTTACTATGTAAATGTTTGCAGTTCAACGGTTATTAGTATGCGATGTAGCATGAAGTTCCACATACAGTCACTTAATTTCTTTTGCTTTTTATCAAACTAAATTCCCTTCTCAACATGAAAATTTTTATCACTAATTGAATAATACCCAGAGAGTTAAATCATCTAAATAAAGAAATAGTAAGGATCGTAAATCTTAAATTAATTGAAAGAACAATATATGGCTAATTGGTACAAAATACTCACAAAAATAGTGTCCAATGCCAGCTTGGACCAGGCAGGCAGAGAGTGTTGAATGAAAATTGGGTCACATGAAAAGCATCCTTCCTTATACCCAGGAGCAACATTTAATTAAATCTGACTTATTGTTGTAAGAGTTGGTTTGGGGTATTTTGTTTGTGTTTTCTTATTTTAAGCAGAAAATCTAGATTTGTGTCTGAAATCTCACAAGCAACAGGTATTGGTAACTAACTCAATTTTAACAACTTTAAATATAACATAAAATACAAGTATACACAAAATTCAGCCCATAGGCCACTAGGCTCCATGTTCTTTTCTTTAATTTCTTAATCTATTTCAAATATCCTTCCACGTGTATCCTTTTACGTATTTATAAACATTGTAGAATTAAAATTTTAAAATATTTGAGAAGTGATGTGGTGTTACTCTGCCTCACTACAGTGGTTTCTGTAGAGAAATTGAAGCACAGCCAGGTGGTCAGTGAAATCTGGTATCTGCAGACACTGATAGCTGTGAAACTAGTATTATGATTGTTTAGCTAGATTGTTTAGTGCCATGAAAGGACAATTGATTCACATCCAACATTACTTGATCCTATAAGGAGCCTGTGCTTGTCTTCATAATTCTTGTTATGATACAGAACACTTATTCCTATTGACAAACTCGAGAGCATGACAAATTAGAATTTCTCATGCATTATCCCCATATAAAGTATATGGAGGTAAGCTGACAGCTATCAGAAAATGAAGTTATATAAAAGTGAACTCAGCTAGCCCAGCAAATAAATGCCGTGAACAGGTAGATTCACAGGTGTAGATCAAGTCATCAAGTAATGAAAATACCAAAATAAGAATATTTGCTTATCCTATGTGGTGGGATATGAATATGAATTTGTAAGGTCAAGATAATTGGATAAGTCATGATTCAATGTGTTAAGCTCCTTTAATTACCTATGATTGTTTAAGCAAGTGTTTGCTTTGGTGTGAGTGTGTCCAGAAGGTCCATGTGGAGTGATGTTAACTTATCAATGTGGCTATCTTGAGGAGCAGAGCAGCAGGCAATGTTTAGGTCCTGAGGAGGAACCTTCAGGAATGGACCTTTAATAAGTTATCTGTCATGAAAGTTTGGCCCCCTTTCTCTCTTCTACATGTGGTCACTTGCCTTGTGCTTTTTTCTATGAACTGAAAAAGTACAAGGCTTTCATCAGATGTGGCTTCCCAGTCTTAAGCTTACCAATCTCTATAATTATAAGCCAAAATAAATCTTCTTTCTTTAAAAATTATCTGGTCCTAAAAATTCTTTAATAGCAAAAGATAATACACTAAGATGAAATTTGAAACTTAAAGATAAAAGCAAGCCCTTGTTTATAGCTTCAATAATAGTATGTCTTTGCATCTTATATCTGCAGTCTCCTAGATGAGTAGTCAGTACCCGTTGACATCACCAGTTTGGGGAAGTTTTAAGGGTTATTCTTAAGGTTCTTGAAAATTAAAATCAGGTGTACATTGTGAGAATCAGTAACAAAGTAGTTATATTTCAATATGAAGAATAATAGTGTTTGTAGTCTTTCACTGTGTACCTATAGGCACCTCAATGATGGATAGCATAATTTAAATTGTATTTGAAATTGCTTCCTTGTGCTAGCTCCTATGTGAAATTTGATAATTTAAATTCATAACCATAGATCTCTGTAAATTGCACCAAAAGTTTAGTGGCTGTCAAGTATGTCTATTCATATTAAGCACAAATGGCCCAGAAATTATGGAGAGATGGCTCAATGAAGACTACTGTCAGCTCTCCAGCAGATAATAAATTGTAATATTTTATGGCAAAATCTAGAAGGTTGGAAATTTCCACTGGGAAGACAACAGTTGACTGCATGTCTATTCCACTATTAAGTACTCCTAGAAATTATTTCTTCATGCTCTGTTGCAACACATGGAAGTGGTTTATATAATACCTAAATAACACATCATCAGTTTCTTTCTCCAAAGATGGGAAGAGACCTTGAGCTGGGAAAATACTCAAATCTCAGATGCAAGTTACTTTTACTTATATTTGATTGTTTTCAAGTCATCAGAAGAGAGATTCAGCATTAAAGAGCATATTGTTGTGGTCTGGTGGTGATTAATCCAAGCTTCAGAGAATACAACATATTCCAAATAAAAACACAATATGAAATCATAATGGGCTGCAGTGATATTAGCTTCATATTCAGTTTTTTTTTTTTTTTTTTTGGTATTTTGAGATAAGGTTTCACTCTGTAACCATGGCTGGC
The DNA here is from genome assembly GCA_902729485.2 of Mus minutoides. Classification (NCBI taxonomy): domain Eukaryota; kingdom Metazoa; phylum Chordata; class Mammalia; order Rodentia; family Muridae; genus Mus; species Mus minutoides. The sequence goes on along the minus strand of LR750782.1, from coordinate 268,532 downwards.
TTGGAGCCCACTATATAGACCAGGCCAGCCTTGAACTCCTGCCTTGGAACCACCAGTGATGACATTAGAGCTGTGTGCCACTGCATCCAGCCCTATATTTCAATTCAATAACTCATATAACCACCTGTCACCTCATCAACATGTTTATAATACAACAGAAAATTATTATATCAATTGTGCATTTCTTCATTATCCACATTTTTATAAGTATTATCATATGCATATTTTGACTTTATTTGAAACCCAAGATCAAATCATAAGGAATAAAGGCTTGGGCCTTTATTATTTCTTTTTTTTTTCTATTATTTCTTTTGAAGATGTAACACTTGAGTTCAATCTTCTGTGATCAGACTCACTCTGCAGTATCTTCTCCTACCCTCCCCAACTCCTACTGACCTCCTATTTTCCAATTACTCTCCATCCTATGTTCATGTCACAGGCATACACACACACACACACACACACACACACACACATACATACACACACACACACACATACACACACGCATGCCAACAGGTGGCCACACCTGCTCTGAGTTCATGATATTGTGATTGACTAGATTTACTAAAGTATAATCAACACATTTAAATTTTATACAGTGAACACATATGTGATGTTTTGATAAACATATACATCATGAAATGATTAAAACCATGAAACTAAGGTACATCATATCACATACTATCATTTTTATGTGTAGGTAAGGATATTTAAGCTACACTCTTTCTTTTATTGGATATTTTCTTTATTTACATTTCAAATGTTATCCCCATTCCATGTCCCCCTTCTGAAAACCTCCCATCCTATCCCCTCTCCCCCTGCTACTCTTAACAACTTTAATGTATACATTTGGTATTATTAACCATTGATTGACTATAAGAAAAATCTCATTGGGCAGTGGTAGTGCACGCCTTTAATCTCAACACTTGGGAAGAAGAGGCAAGCAGATTTCTGAGTTCGAAGCCAGCCTGGTCTACAGAGCGTGTTTCAAGACAGCCAGGGCTACACAGAGAAACCCTGTCTCGGGGGAAAAAAAAGAAAAAAAGAAAAGAGGGAGGGAGGGAGGGAGGGAGGGAGGGAGGGAGGGAGGGAAAGAAAGAAAGAAAGAAAGAAAGAAAGAAAGAAAGAAAGAAAGATCTCTCATCTCAGATATATTGTTCCTGACTAACTGAAAATATATATCTTTTCACTGACATCTAGATCCAGCCGCAAAAAGCAACCATCATTCTATTGTTTCTATGTGATGACGCCTGTAAATCCACTATGAGTGAGACATCACACTTATGAGCATTTTCCAGATTCTTCCATATTGTTCCACACACTAGCAATGTCTATATTTATCCTTCACTGAGTGCTTACACTGCCTATACATTACAGACATTGTGACTAACACTGCAGTGAACAGGGGAATTCAAATGTATCTCTAATGTGTTCTTTATTTCATTTTGAAAAATTTCACTGAAATGAGATTTTGGATCATTTGGTAGAAATGTCTTAAGTTTGGTGAGTAATTTTACTAATGTTTTCTACAATGACTGTATTAACATTATCCTATTAGCAGTTGGAAATACATCTCAGCCACACCAGCTATCCTTTTAAAACTCTCTGCCAATACCAGCTTTAATTGAGTGAGGTGTTATCCCACTGTGGTTTGATTTCCATATCCTTGGTGATGAGTGAGCATACCATCTACAGACAACTCATCTCTCTTCTGAGTCAGGGGAGTTTTAGTTTTATTGCCTAGTAGCTTCAGCTAACCCTTTTAGTGATTATATTGAGTTGAAACCCTTCCCTTGTTCCTCATTTTAGCGGGAAAGATTTCAGCATTTTTCATTTCTGACTTTACTATTATCAATGAGCCTTCAATATATTGCTTTATTGTTTTGTACATCCTTTACATACTTGTTAAGATTATTTAATCACAAGTAAATATTGAATTTTGTAAAATTATGTTTTCTTCCTTTTGAGGTGGTTTTTATCTTGCATTCTGAACACAGAGATCACATTTTCCCAAATTATAGCACATAAGACTATAGTTTATAATGTTTATATGCCCCAGTACAGGGGAATGCCAGGGCCAAGTAGTGGGAGTGGGTGGGTAGGGGAGCAGGGCGGGAGGAGGGTATAGGGGACTTATGGGATAGCACTTGAAATGTAAATGAAGAAATTATCTAATAATAAATAAATAAATAGATAGATAAATAAATAAATAAATAAATAAGACTATAGTTTATGTGAGTCAGATGAATTCAATACAAAAGTATTTTCTTGAGAATTTTTGCATCAATGTTCATCAGAGGCATTGCTCTGTAATATTCTTTCTTCTTCAGGAAGGTAATGCTAGGCTTATAAAATAAATTGGAGACTATCCTCTCGTTTTAAATTTTGCTATAAGAGCTTTAAAGTGGCAGGCACTTTAATACTTTAATTGTTCTTTAAATATTCAGTAAAATTCATCTATAAATTCGCCACGTTCCTAACTTTTAATGCTGTAATTTATTAAGATTTATTACTTTTAATTATGTGTATATGTCTCCAGGGGGTACCAATGTGCATGGAGGTACCCCCCTAGAAGCCAGAGGTATCAGATCCCCTGAAGCTGGACTGATGGACAATTGTAAGCTGTCAGACTGCTGTGGGTTCTAGAAACTAAACTTGAGTCCTCTGCAAGAGCAATATATGATTTTAGCCACTGAGTAATCTCTCCTATGTGCTCTTAACTGCTAAACTCTTTCCCCAGCTCCATTTTTGAAGGATTTTTTTCCTATTGATAATCCATATATCTTAAACATTATACAATGTTCATTTTTTTATTCCTTCACAATCCAACTTGAAAGATTATCTAAGAAGTTACACATTTTTAGCAGTTATCCAACTAACTGGTATATTATGCATAGATGCTGTAAATATTTAACAAGTGTGTCCCTCACAACAGCCTGTGTATGAAGATGTAGTCACCAGCTGATGCCTCTGAGGATATGCCTACCTAGGAGAAATGGGAGGAGTTGCAGGAACTTTCCACATGCCACTCAAGTTCTCAGAAGAGTTCATGTGCTCTATTATCTGCCAGATACATGCAGTAAAATGAATGACCCGGACACAGCAGCAGGAAATGTCAGCACTTTGACTGTGTGTAGCTAAACCACTTCCAGGAAGAAACAGGAGCTAGAATGTGTGCCTGTTTATTTCATACTAGACAGTGAGGTGAACAACTAGATGCGATCACATACTACTTAAACCTACCTCTTTGTTCTCCTTACAAACTTGTATACCATTCACAGACCTATCTTCTTCAGGATCCAAACCTTACCACTAAAATGTTCATGTGGACATACTACTCTCTCCAGGCAAAAGCAGCAGCATTTGGGCCCCTCCCCCCCAAACTGGACCTAGGTAAGGAGAGAAGGAATGAGAAGTACCACACACCATTTATGATATCAAGAAGTCATGTTACCTGCTCCAACATCTCCTAAACGCAGGCTAGTGAGAAGTAACCAGAGATCCCAGCGTCTAAGCCACCAACCAAGGAGTACACGTGGAGAAACCCACGGCTCTAGCTGCATATGTAGCAGAGGATGGGCTTGTGGGGCATCAGTGGGAGAGGAGGCCCTTAGTCCTGTGAAGGTTCGATGCCCAGTGTAGGGAAATTCAAGGGCAGGAAGGCAGGAGTGCATAGTGGGAAGGAGCACACCCTCATAGAAGCAGGAGGGGGTGAGATAGGGAGCTTTGGGGGGATAAATCGGGAAAGGGAATAACACTTGAAATGTAAATAAATAAAATATACAATAAAAAAGAAAATATCAAAAAAATTCACTGGACAAGGAAGGGGTGGGGGTCATCAAGCGACTGGGGAATGAGAGGGATATACAAAGTGAAATTCCAAAAGAATAAATAAAAATATTATTTTGACAAAAAGCACAAAATAACAACTGTACTGGACAAAATAAGGAGACTGTCTAGTCAATGTTCTATTGCATTTGGAGAGTGGGCTATTTGCAAAGATTAGGAATTATGGCCTTCTTATAGGAAGTGTGTCACTTCCTGTAAGTGACAAACCAGGCTCAGTGGATCTCTCTCCTCTCCTCTCCTCTCCTCTCCTCTCCTCTCCTCTCCTCTCCCCTCCCCTCCCCTCCCCTCCCCTCCCCTCTTCTCTCTCTCTCTCTCTCCCCCTGCTGCCTATGATCTAAACATAGAACACTTAGTTCCTTCTCCAGCGTGTCTGCCTGCATGCTGCCATGCTTTTTAACATGTTTATAATATACTAATCATAGATTGAACCTCTGAACTTTAAGCAAGCCCCAATCAAGTGCTTTCTTTTTATAAGAGTTCCCATGAATATGGTGTCTCTTCATAGCAATAAAGCACTGACTCAGACAGAAGTTGGTACCAGGGAGCTGGGAATTTCTGTGACTGTCCTGACCATGCTGCTTGTCAGCAGAATGTTGACTTGCAGACTTTAGATTTGGAAAACAGTTGAATACTTTAAGCAGAGTATAATGGGCAATACCATTAGGAACATAGAAGACAGTAATACTGAAAGCAATGTAAATTATGACAGCCCAGGTCAAGAGGTTTCAGAGAATATTATTAAGTGGCCTAGAGACCATTCTTATGAGATTTTGGCAAAAAATGTGGCTGTTTTTTTTGCCTTCTAAAAATCTGCCCTAACAGGAAGTGTAATGGAGCTAAGTCTTGCATTCAAGGATCTAAGTTTAAAGAAAAGCCTGTTGCTAAATAAAATAGAGGGACTGGTGATCCCAGGACAAGACTCCATCCAGTTAAGCCTCCAACTTTGAAAATAAATTAAAGAAAAGCTTAAGCAGTCGAGGAGGCCATCAAAAACAGAAAGCTGGTGAAAATGTTTTTGAACAGCCCCAGTAATCTGCAGACCTCGGCAGCTGAGGGCACATGGTTCTTCTGGCTTTAAGTTAAAGGATATAAGGAAGGGGTTGTGGAGTCTCCCTCTAGGCTGGGAAGAAGCCTCTGATGCCTTGCATGTGGGGGGGGGGGCCCTACATGGAACTCTGGGGAGGTTATTGTGTAAGCTTATGAAGGTGAAGCCTGGATTGCACTGGAGACACCAACGTGTTGGAGATGCCAGAGCTGTGGGATTCCTGCTGAGGAAAGCTACTAACAGGAAGCAGAACCAGCCCAAGAGAAAGACATGTGCTGCAGTCAATAAAAGTGAAAGGAGTTGGAGATCTTAAGACTGCTTTGACATCAGATGTGGAGATGCAGAGCTTGGAGTTTGCCCTGTTGGGTTTGGTCCGGTATTTCCATACTATGCGCCCTTTTCTCCCTCTGGAACGCTGTGCTGTTCTATGTTAGAAGTATGCAATCTGCTTTTTCGTTTTGATTTTACAGGGAACTACAATTAAAGATCGCCATGAGTCTCTGGAGATTTTGAACTTTGGTCTTTTAAACAGCCCTTTTGGAGGAAGTGTGTCTCATGGAAGAGGGCTTTGAAGTTTCAAAAGTTAAAGCCAGGCCAGTCTGCCTGCCTCTTCCCCTCTCCACCTCCACCTCTCTGTCTCCCTGCTGACTATGGATCCAGATTTAGAACTCTCTGCTCCTTCTCCAGCACCATGTCTGCCGAAAACATTGTTTCACTGTACTTCCCACAATGCTGATAATGAACTAAACCCCAGAAACTGTAAGCAAGTCATAATTAAATGCTTTCCTTTATAAGTGTTGCTGTGGTCGTGGTGTCTCTTCACAGCATAGAACACTGACCAAGACAGGAACCAAAGCACTAATTCTCAAGGTGAAAAGAGATGAAGCAATGTTAGAATTTCCCGGCTCTCTTAGCTCTTTCTACTCACAAGATAAAAGAATAAACATAAAAAGGAGAGTGTACATAGGAATTCCAGATCCTTCAGAATGGGCAGACATTCTACTTAATAAGACTTGATATAACTGGGGATGGAAAAAGGTAATTAATATTAGTTGAAAAAAAAGTATATCTTGCACAAATGGAAAGAGCAGGCAACATTACATATACACCCTTTGGTATATAAAAGAAAACATCAACAGAGTACACAAAAGTTTTGACCCTTAAAGAAAATTTTTTTAACCTTGGATTAGTAAGTCATACAAAATAAGAACTGAATAGTTTACTTGAAACTTTGGAATAAAACAAATTTGTCAGCTATCAAACCCATGAAGCATTAGCTTGTCCCCTTACGTTACAAAGGCTTCAATGTCTTCTTTCTTAGGAGAACATAAACAAAAGCCTGAGAAGATGGCTCAGTCAATAGAGTACAGTCAGCGCAATCATGAGAGTCCGAGCTGACCATCAGAGCTCACATTAAAAACCTCACTGCGTGCTCTAGTTCATACCGATAAGCCCAGTCTTTAGAGGCAGGGACAGGTGTGCCACTGGTCTCACTGGCTCACCTATTCTATTCAGTAAGTCCCAGGAAAATGAGATACCATGCCTCAAAAAAAGATAGTCAGCTCCTGAGAAGCAATATACAAAGGTGACTTTTGCCTCTATATTTATTTGCACACACACACACACACACACACACACACACACACACACACACACACCAAGGATAAAGATTATTGGTGGCAGTAATAATTTTAATATGCCATAAAATAAATACTGAATCAAATAGTACTGGGTTTGTATAAAAGTGATTCAGGAGCTAAGTAACTATTTAACTAAATACCATGAAAGGAATGTGGTTGGCAGAAAAAAAAAAAGCAAAAAACACCAATTGAAACATGCATAATATGTTTAAAGTCATGACATTATAGTGAAATTTTTGAAAAACAAATATTTACCATTAAAGGATGCTGTGCAAAAAATGTATTGTTTTGAAAAGCAATAAAAAAAATGTAAAGAATCAAGTATTTATATTGTCTTATCTATATGAACTGTTGCACAATTCCAACAGTAACCAAATGGTAACATCTTTCAACTAACAAAAAGTAGAAAATTGTACAATATAACCATTTTTCAGACCTTATAAATAACTAGATCTAGATTGCAACTACCAATGACCACTACCATCACTAAAAGAGGGAGCAGGTGGGAGATCAGTGGTTAAATACACTTACTCCTCCTCCAGAGAACCCTAGTTCAGTTCCCAGCACCCATGTCAGGGAGCTTACAATAGCCTGTAACTGCAAGTCGCAATAACCTGTGTCTTTCAAATAAATATAATATAGAAAAAGATGTAGAGGAAGCCTTATAATAAAATATATGTATCAACCAATTATATAGTTCTGATTTTAATTCTAGTTGAAACATATTTTTAATATGAAGAAATTTTTAAATGTGGAGGAAATGCTACAAAATTTAAGAAAAAAAGCAAAAGCAAGGATTCTCTAAAGAGGACTCAAGTAACTCAGGAACTAACAAGAATTGACAAATGGGATTCTATCATATTAAGCAACTTCTTTACAACAAAGGGCAGTTGACTAAGTGGCGGTACAGCCAGTCTACTAGAGGAAAGCTGTGTCAGATCACTATCTTATATTTGATGGGGAATTTATAGACAATGTAAAGAACTCAAAAAGAAAACAACAAAAGATCAAACAATCCAATTGGTAGATGGGTAAATGAACTGAACAGATAGTTACCAAAAGAAAAAAATAAGTCAGTAAGAGTGGCTATCAAGGGAAAAGATGCAGAGTCCGGCAGCCACACATTACACAGAGATGGGTGAGTCCTGCAGAGGAGGAGAAAGGATCAGAGGAATCAGATGGGTCAAGGACACAAGAATGCAGCCCACAGAATCAACTGACCAGGAATCATGGGATTCACAGAGATCAGGGAGTTGGTAAGGGTCTGTCCTTGGTCTTCTGCATATTATAACTAAGTAAGTGGTATTCTTGTGGGATTCCTAACAATGAAGCAGAGTCTGTTTCTGACTCTTTTGCCTACTTATGGGACCTTTTTCATCCTTCTTGGTTGCCTTGTTCAACCTTAATGAGATGGTATGTTGCCTGGTCTTATTACAGATGACTATGCCATTTTTGGTTGATGTCCCTGGGAAGCCTGTTCTTCTCTGAGGGGAGGCAGTATGGTGGGGGGGGGGGGGGGAGAGAGGTGCGGGAGGGAATAGAAAGGGATGGAAGGGAAACTGCAGCCAAGATAGAATAAAAGAAAAGAAGAATAAAATTTTTAAAAAGAAAAAGAATGGCTACCAAGAAAACAAAAACAGAAAATGCTAGAATTCCATATGATCCAGCTATATCATTCTTTGTGTGTGTGTGTGTGTGTGTGTGTGTGTGTGTGTGTGTGTGTGTATTTCAAATTCAACATACAACAGAGATAGTATGGCATCTGTATTTATTGTGGGTACTACAGTAGCCAACATATAGAATCAGCCTACATGCCCACTAAAAGGTGGATGGATAAAGAAAATATGGTATATATCTTCTTTACAGGGAAAAAGCATAAAGAAAACCAACATTCTGTTGCTACAGAAAATTTGTTGGGAATGGGGCTCATCATGGTAAGAAAACAAGCCAGAAAGACAGATATACTTTTCTCTTGTATACAGAATCTAGTTTTTTACAAAAGACATAAAATTATAGTTGGGACTATCTGGGACTAAAAATGCATGTATTATTGAATACAATAGAGGGAAATAAGATACAGGAATATTATCAGAGTAAACTATATGACTATAAAAATTCCACAATGAAACCCAATCTTGGCCATATGTGGTGTCACACATCTTTAATCCCAACATTCCAGAGGCAGAGGCAGGAGGAGCTCTGTGAATCTGAGGCCAGGCTGGTCTACAAACCAAGTTCTAGAATAGGCAGGACCATAGAGAGAAACTGTGTCTCAGAGAGAGAGAGAGAGAGAGAGAGAGAGAGAGAGAGAGAGAGAGAGATCCATTCTCTTATACAATTAACATCTAATAAAAACTCAATCTTCATTTTAGATTTTAATTAGTATTAGAAAAGTTGTGAAATAGAAGTGTGAAGTGATTCTTTGTTAATAAAAATTTCAAAATGACATCCAAAATACATTAAACCAATATGGAGTAAGTGGCCCTGTTCAACCCACACCATTGCACACTAGTAAACCTTGCCTTGAGCACAAAAATGCACAGTAATTCTACAAATAGGGCATACAGAAGGCCAGGAGTTAGAAATACCAGCATTAGCTTAGAGTTCACCACTGGCAACAGGTCTGGTTTAGATAAAAACTAAATCTATGAAGAGAAAGAAAGTGAAACACTTGGCTTTACAATACTAATCATATAGCAAAAAAAAAAAAAAAAACAAAAAAAAAAACATGCTGATGTGTAACCATTTTCCTCTCAATAGATTATACAGTAAAATTTGTTTTCAGCACCATTAAGAGTCCAGACATTGTAGTGTATCTCCATTTCCTATCTTTGATTATCCTAACATTTACATAGAGTCAAGTTCTAGCTTCTTTCCTGAAGAGCCGCAAATACAATTAACAAAATAAAATGTCTGTTCTCAAAGAGCTTGAACTTTAAACAAATGTATAAATAAATAATGCAAAATAATGTTTTCTGTTGAAAAGCTTATGGGGATTGGTAATTAGGTTGAATGGATGAGGATCTATGTAAGCAGAAACTTAAATCAAACTAGGGGAGTGGGGTTTTCAACAGAAAAGTATTTCAGACAGGAAAAAACATTAATTAAAACCTAGTTAAGGGAAGGAAACAGTGTGATATGTTCAAACAAACTGAGAAAGGTCAGTAAAACACCTAGAATATGACATGGAGAAAATGTAAAATACACAGTTGAGGGGTGCACTGATTCTACATTATTGATAAACTTATAGATACAATAAAATGTATGAGTTTTATTCTGAAAGTGGTAACAATGCTTTGGGCAGAGGGACAACATGATCCGACGTTTAATTTTGGAAGATAGCACCAATTTATAGGAGTCTCAGGAAAATCCCGCCTCCACATAAAGGACTGCAGCTTCAACCAAGATAATACTTACAAGTGTAAGTTGGGCATGTTAAGGATATCTTACACAGGCAGAAAAAATAAGAAAACTTAACCATTGGGCCATGTCTCCAACACAAGGAATATTCTTATGACTACAAACTCCTCACTGTATGTAAATTTGACTATGTATACCTCTAAATCTCAATCGGAATATCTGTAGTATATCAAGGCACTATGTTACAATTTGTGGCATACATTCACACAAATGCATACATATACACACAAATAAAAGTAATTATTTTAAAAATAATAATCTGTATTTTCACAATAAATACAATATAGAAAAAAGATGTAGAAGGAAATGTACAATGAAAGAAACATACAAACCAATTGCAATGTATAGTTCTGATTTTAATTCTGGTTGAAACAAATTTTGTTAACAAATGAGCAGAATTTAATGGGGCATTAGTTTCACTCATTCATCCATTGAGTTCAAGGGAACTCAAGAATCTGGTGCCTCGGAGTCTTTGGCTTTCCAGAAACAAATAAATTTATCAGAAGTTTGGTTCATATATCAATATTCTACATATAACATACCTAAGTATATAATCTAACCTGAATGTGTAAATTGCCTTAGTGGCCAAGAATCTTCCAAAACTGCATGTCTGATGGGAAGTTTTAGCCAACCATATTCTCAGGAAAGTCAAATCCAGTAGGAAATTGAGTATGAATTAATGCAGAAGTTATTTGTGAAAATCTAGAGAGACGCACACTTTAATATTTATTCCATTTAGAAAAAGAGATCATGTCACATACCCTTATCCATATCTAACAAGAAAAAATATATCTTCATCTGTAGGTGCATGGATAAAAGCCAGCAGAAATGCCTTTTCTACCAGAATAACTATTAATGTTGCCACTCATGAATCAAAAAGATGCAATATCCATAAATCAGTCTCACTATTAAGGGTATTGCATGTACTCAAATTGCCTAATTTATTCTCTTAACCTGTAGGTATACAGTGACCATTTTATTTATTCACACCTTTATTATTTCTGACAATCAATATCAGTTACAGTTCTTTTTATTAACCATATGATGTGTATTCAGAAATTTGAAGAAATTCAATTCCCTTTTAAGAGCTTAACATTTATAGATGTCAGAAGACTCAGCATTCAAATGTGCCCTCATCAATCGTAACAATGCACTGAGGAAATGTTTTCTTCTCACCCATTTCTGCAGGAATCTAAGCAATCCATCTGGTTTGATAAGAGTCAATCACTCTCCTCAGACGGAAGCAATTGTATAATGGGAGACTGAGACTATGTGTTTGATTATTAGAAAGAAACAGAAGTGAATATTTTTCAGAAATCAATTCTGGATCTGAATTTTAAATGAGCTCTTGCTCAAAGTCTAAAACCCTATAATAAAAGCTATAGAAAATACTTGATCCTGACCAAACACAGTAGAACTATACTATAAGTACCATCGCATAATTTAAAAGACAACTTTAGTTCAATGATACAATAAGAGATATTTGATCATTTAAACAGTATGTACAAGAGTTAATTTTTTGAATACTATTCTTTATTGTTATATATCTAGAAACCAGAAAACGTTCTAGAAATTAAACTAAGTTATACTTTAATAGTATTGTAATCAACAATATCACAAAGATTACATGGCCTTGGCTGAGTTTCTGGAATAGAAAAAGATGGCAGCATCAAAATATAAAATATGTGTAACATTTTATTGTATACCTTCACAAAAGCCACACTTGGGTTATTCTATTGGTTGTATTAAAATGTTAAATATAAAGTTAAAAGGGACAAGGGAGAAAGCTAACACACTGAGAAATATTTTCAGCAATAAGCACTTCTCTGTCTAGTTGTTAAAGTCTTGTGAATAGTATACTCCATTGATAGTCATAAATACAAGGTTTGAGGGTTTTAAATTCACAGATTTTTCTATCATCCAGAATTCCATCAACCATTGATCATTGAATTAACAAGGCAAAGCAGCTTTCTGTTTTCATTTATTTCACAAAAGTTATGCCCCTTGTGGTGGTAATGCTCCCCACACCATAGACTACTTAAGAAAACCTCCAATGTGAAGCCTGGAAAACTACCAAGGAAGAAAAGCAATAAAAATCACAGCAATGCCAGTATGGAAATATGTCCCCAAAAGTGCAATAGTGGCACTTCTATCTTAGAAGTAACCAACCATGGCTAATTGGAGTTAAGGCCCACTCAACTGGAAAAAAATCATGCATGTTACTATACAAGCCTAGCAAACTAACCATGACTAGTGAGGTCATAGAGCTTAGTATAGAACTTACTATAGCCACCTTCTTAAACCATTATACTTCCTAATTGTATTCTAAATACCTACACTTATAACCACAGGTAGTTTCCCCCCTCATCAAATAAGCATCAAACCATTACAAAGCACCACAAATAGTCAAAATGTATTTTTACAACTGATCTTAGGGTACCCGCACCAATGAACACATCTACAACACAACCCCTACACCTTAGGGGACATTAGAGGACATCAGAGAAGAGAGTGGTAAAAAGAACTTGAAGAGCCAGAGGACTAAGGGTGTCTCCTGCGAGATTGTTACAGGGAATCAAACCCATGAAACCTCAACAGTATGGCTGCCTAAACAAGATTTGAACAATGACAATAAAATAGCTATGCTAACATAGAAGGAAGAAATCTCATGTGGCCATATTCCTAGATAAAGTGATACAGGCTTTTTAAAGTCTTCTCAAAAAAGGAGAATAAGTTTTCCCCAGAGACAAGCCTCCCGGCTTGTTTGGTTATAGAATACCAAGTATTTCAGCCTTGAGACTAAATACATTTAAGCAACACTAAACATGCTCAGCAGGTTTACTTACATATTTCTCTGAGTGTGTATAGCAATAATAATTTTTAAAAGAGGCCATAAATTTGAGAGGGAGTAAGAGGGTTCATGGGAGAAATTGGAGGGAAGAAAGGGAAGGGGGAAAGAGTGTGTGTGTGTGTGTGTGTGTGTGTGTGTGTGTGTTGCTTTGTTTTGTTGTTTTTCAAGACAGAGTTTCCCTGTGTAGCCCTGGCTGTACTGGAACTCACCATGTAGACTAGGTTGGCCTTCAACTTAGAGATCTGCCTGCCTCTGTATTTAGAGTACTGGAATTAAAGGTGTGTACCACCACACCCAGCTGTATGTCTTAATTTTTAAATTGCAAATAAAAAATTACTAGTATGATATGTTTTTTATAACCTGACTTCAAAATATATTACAAAACAACATAGAATTAGGGGTGAGAAAAATAACTCAGTTAGTAACCTTGCTACATATAAGCATGGGGACCTGAATTTGATCCCCAGAACCCATATAAAAATATAGTATGGCTGAAACCACTCCTAATCCCAATCAATGGAAGCATAAACAGAAAGATCTGGTAGAATCCAAAATAAATTCAAGACCACTTAGCCCCCCCCCACAAGGGACTTTCCAAGCATAGTGGTTAAAATGACCAAGTCTACAGCTGCCAGAACAAAATGAGCTGTTCTTACAAAAATAACCATAACAAGATTAGCACTTCCCAGAAAAATTCCCCTACCCGGCCCCATACTGGATTCTGAGAAAAATCACAAACTGCCCTGACCTTGCCGCTAGAATTCCCCATGACGTTAATAGCTGTGACGTTAATAGCTGACCCATAAGTACAAAATGTACTGCTGCTTTGCTGACTAATCATAGTAACCCACGATAAGGGCAGAGTGAGTCACTAGGTCAAACCAACCAAAGCCTAAAAGGGTTACTTGCTACACCAATTAGAATAAGCCAGCTAGCCCTGTTGCCTAAATCTGACCCATACACAGTATACAAAGTGTGTTCTTTGTTTGTTCTGGGTCTCTTCTCTTGCCTGTGTTCTGAGGGGGTCCCCAATGCATTGGATCAATACAAATCCTCTTGCGGTTTGAAGCAATGGCAATCTCTGAGGTCTTTGTGAATGAGGGTCTTTTGGCGGACTCCAACAATCTCTCAAGCTTGTTGGCCAGCTAATTTGGCCAAATCAGTGAGACCCAGTCCCACTAAAAGACCCTGTCTCAAGCTGGTACAATATATAATGCACAAAAGTTATGAGTAACCAGCCATTGTCTGTTTGGATTTAAAGCCTACTCCATGATATGGAACTCATCTCTGACACTTCTCAGGTGGCCAGGAATCTAAGTCTAGATAGGGGACTTAGGGGAAAACCAGGAACTACTGTTCTGCTAAGGGAGCACCCCTAATGATATTCTGCAGTACTCACAGATCAGTATATTGCTCAGCCAGCATCAGAGAATCTTCCTTCTGCCACAGATAACACAGAGCTAGGGAACTGAGATCTCAGTCATAAATGGAATGTCTCCATGAAACTCTTCTTTCAGGTCTCAGGGAAACCTGCAGAAGAGGAGGTAGAAAGACTACAAGAGTGAAAGGGTACAGAGGACACAAAGGAAACAGGATCTTCTCAATCCAGCAGGACTGATGCAAATATGAACTCTCAGAGACTGTAGCAGCAAGTATAGGGCTTGCACAGGTCTGTGCCAGATGGAGTCCTGGCACTGAGAGGAGAAGTATATACAAACCCCATCCCTACCCTGGAAGCTATCTCCAATTGATAAATACTCGCAAAGGATGAATTAGTTTTCTCCAACAAATATTAGCAGGGTATACAAAACAAACTCAAAAGACAGGCCCCATGCCCAATAGGAGATGACCGACACAAAATGAACTCAGTAATATTTTTAGAGGGTTTTTATGTCTCATACAGCTTTATCCGGGAGTTTGGAGATGTTGGTTGGTTGGTTAGTTGGTTGGTTGGTTGGTTGGTTGGTTGGTTGGTTGGTTGGTTTGCCTTGCGGAACTTTTTTTTTTTTTTTTTAGATATTTTCTTAATTTACATTTCAAATGCTATCCCGAAAGTTCCCTCCCTGCTCCCCCCGCCCTGTTGCCCTGCCCACCCACTCCCACATCTTGGCCCTGGCGTTCCCCTGTATTTGGGTATATAAAGATTGCAATACCAAGGGGCCTCTCCTCCCAATGATGGCTGACTAGGCCATCTTCTGCTACATGTGGAGCTAGAGTCACAAGTTCTGGAGGTTCTGGTTAGTTCATATTGCTGTTCCTCTTCTAGGGTTGCAGACCCCTTCAGCTCCTGGGTTCTATCTCTAGCTTCTCCATTGTGGGCCCTGTGTTCCATCATATAGATATGACTGTGAGCATCCACTTCTGTATGAGACAACTATATCAGGGTCCCTTAAGTAGACACTAGCTGTCCTATGCAATAGTGTCTGAGTTTAATGACTGATTATGGGATGGATCCCCCCTGGTGGGGTAGTCTCTGTATGGTCCATCCTTTCGTCTTAGCTCTAAACTTTGTCTCTGTAACTCCTTTCACGGGTATTTTGTTTCCTATTCAAAGGAGGAATGAAGTATCCACATGCTGGTCTTCCTTCTTGATTTTCTTGTGTTTTGCAAATTGTATCTTGGGTATTCTAAGTTTCTGGGCTAATATCCATTTATCAGTGAGCGCATATCCAATGACTTCTTTTGTGATTGGGTTACCTCACTAAGGATTACAACCTCCAGATACATCCATTTGCCCAAGAATTTCATAAATTCATTTTTTTAAATAGCAGAATAGTACTCCATTGTGTAGATGTACCACATTTTCTGTATCCATTCCTCTCTTGAGGGACATCTGGGTTCTTTCCAGCTTCTGGCTATTATAAGTAAGGCTGCTATGAACATAGTGGAACATGTGTTCTTTTTACCAGTTGGAACATCTTCTGGCTATATGCTCAGGAGAGGTATTGCAGGATCTTTCAGGAGTACTATGTCCAATTTTCTGAGAAAACGCCAGACTGACTTCCACAGTGGTTGTACAAGCTTGCAATCCCACCAGCAATGGAGGAGTGTTCCTCTTTCTCCACATCCTCGCCAGCATCTGCTGTCACCTGAATTTTTGATCTTATGGTTTCTGATTTTGTGTTTTTATGGGATTTTTATGTGTGTGTCTCTAGGTCTGTATCTACTTCTTGTGCTTTTTGTTTGGCTTTTAGTTTTCTGTTTATTTTGTCCTACTCTGGTTTGTTTAGTTTCTAGTTCAAAAAGAAAAAATAAGTTTTGTTTGGTGGATATGAGGAAAACCTGAAAGGAGTTGGGAAAAAAGGAGAAACTATAGTAAGAATATATTGGGTGTGTAAAGGAATTTTAATCCAGCAACATGGCTGTTCTAGCAAGGGATCACATCCAAAGACCTAGGTCTGTGTGATCTGGCTTAATTAACACATCTTTAATCCCTCTAGGTAGAATACAGACACACCCTCAGTACACATCCCGAATTCCAAACAAAGCAACTAAAATTAGTTTGTTGGAGGAAGCACCCATGTTAGAAAGTGGTCTCTAACTAAGGGGCAAAGAGGCAGGTGGATTTCTGAGTTCAAGACCAGCCCAGTCTACAGAGTAAGTTCCAGGAAGCCAGGGCTATACAGAGAAACTCTGTCTTGAAAACTCGAAAAACCAAATAATAATAATAATAATAATAATAATAATAATAATAATAATGCTAGCAAGCAAGAACACAAGGACACAAGGACAAATGTAATGTACCCCATCAGAGTCTAATTGCTCATAACCAAGGGGTTATGGTGGACATGATACCTGCATTCTTGCAAAGCGCTTGCTATCACTCACAGAATGTCCTTTAAATATACAACTCATCCCTAGATTTACATGTTTTAATATTACAAACATGATTCTCCATTTCTTTACATCATATTCACTGTATGTATAGACACCAACCTTATAGTATCTTAAATGTGGAGTCTTAGCATATTCTTATAAAGCATAATCTGTCTGAAGTCCTGTAGATTAATAGAGGAAAATGTTGGACTGTATGGTATCTTGAAACAGATGTGCCATCAAAGGTAATCATGCTATTTAGATTTGACCTGTATTTAATCAATACCATTAAACTAGGTGATCTGAATAAAATTTACAACTAGGCCACACCCAATTTATACTTAAGTATAACCTAGCCCTTTCAGGTATGCATAATTTTTATTTTTACTAGACATTGAAATAATTTCCATTTTCTCCAAAATAATATTTGGTATAAATTATTTGCAAGTGTGAATCTACATAAGAATATTTACAAAAAATAGCTTAGCATTCATCATTTCAAGTGTTTTTCCCACAATAAAACAGGTAAATGTGGGTGTGTGGGAGTGAAATGACTTTGTATGTCCTCTAGGTCGGCCCATAGGGCAGCAGTGGCAATAATGACCATCTGTTCGCTCCTGGCATCAAGCAAATTTCTAATGAAGACAGATGTGGGTCACCCTGGGCACACAGGCAGAGGAGTGCTAATGATCCACCTAGTGGTCACTGCCTACCTCTCCTGACTGATTGATCACCTGAAGGGTTCAGTTTGAAAGCAAAGCTGACTGCTGCAGCTGCTCGTTAGGCTTACCAAGACACTACTCTCATCGCCCTTACTGCGTCACTACCACATGTCTAACAAGTCTCAACTATACTGCTACTGGATACTATATCCATTCTTCTAAAATAACCTTGACATCCATTCTGAGAACTTAATTCCTCTTACATTTTTTGACTGACTGACTCATGAGTTATGATACAGCAACATATATTTGTAAAACATAAGAGGTAATATTTCCATCATAAAACTATTTATGGATAGTTACATATAATTTGATTATCAACATAAACTTTTCCAATGGTACTTTGAAAATATTATTGAATATCTCTAGCTTCTTTAAAATTATTTTACTTTGTTTAAAAATGTTCAATTATTGAGAACAACTTATGAGATACATATCTGTTTCTATGAAATACAAAGATTATCATCTTACTTTGGAAAACAGATGAGAATTCAGAGTCAGTTTCTTTTAAAATAAAGTTTTTATCATATTATACCTAAGCTGTTAAAAAATAACATTGGAATTGTTATTTAAAAATAACAATATAAAAAATAACAATCTATGAGACATCAACATATAATCTACAGTGGCAACATACAACTGTTTTTTTAAAATGCACATTTCATATATAAATAAATTTATGAGAAATACAATTCAGTGAATAATAATTTTAATCAAGTTTGAAGGTATAGTAATAGTTTATAAACTACATTTTTAAATTTTTACTTTCTGTACAGGGATTTAAGACAATGGCTGCTGCTTCTGTCACTAGGGAAGCTGACTCTTAAATTGGCTTAGTAGATTAAGCAGCCAAGCTTGAACTTCACTGATATTATCTCACAATCCATGTACTGGCTAGTTTTGTGTGTCAACTTGACACAGGCTGGAGTTATCACAGAGAAATGAGCTTCAGTTGGGGAAGTGCCTCCATGAGATCCAGCTGTGGGGCATTTTCTCAATTAGTGATCAAGGGGGAGAGGCCCCTTGTGGGTGGGACCATCTCTGGGCTGGAAGTCTTGCGTTCTATAAAAGAGTAGGCTGAGTAAGCCAGGGGAAGCAAGCCAGTAAAGAACATCCCTCCATGGCTTCTGCATCAGCTCCTGCTTTCTGACCTTGAATTCCAGTCCTGACTTCCTTTGGTGATGAACAGCTGTATGGAAGTGTAAGCTGAATAAACCCTTTCCTCCACAACATGCTTCTTGGTCATGATGTTTGTGCAGGAATAGAAACCCTGACTAAGACAATCCATGACAGTTGCAATCCATGTGAACACAGTCTTTTACCTAGGGAAGTCTCTCAGCTACTCTAACCCAACTAATCCTGGCATTCCTTCCCACCCACTACGTGGCCACCAGTTCTACTTCTCTGCTTAGCTTTGGTCTATCTATCCATCCACCCCTGTGTCTGCTGGCCGAATCTCCCACTTCTGACTTCTCCCAGAGTCCCTCTCTCAGCCTGGAAGACCCACTTCTACTCTAAGCCCAGCTATTGACCATCAGATCTTTATTACAGCCAATCAGATACAATTCTACATTGTCTTAGGCAGGTGAGGAAGAACGAATATTTACAAAATAGAAAATATTTACAATTAATGGGCCATAGAAATGGCAATACCAGAATCCTGCTATCATTTATTTAGCTTTCTGCCAGTACAGAATTAACAATTGAATATGCAGAGACAATAATCAATATAACATATATGTATATGTGTATGCATATATACCTGTGCATACACATGCTACCCCAATAACTATAGTTATCCATTAATTGTTTTTTAAAGTTTTATTATTCATTTTTGTGTTATGAGTATTCAGCTGGCATGTGCATCTATTACATGCATTCTTAATGCCCACAGAGGCCTTAAGAAGTTGTCACAACCCCCAGAACTGGAGTTACAGATACCTGTGACCCTCCATGTGGGGGTTTTGCGAAGCAAACCTGAATCTTCTGTAAGAGCATCAAGTTCCTGAACCACTGAGACACTTCTCCTTAATTACTTTAATATTTAGGATTAATAAATCTACTTTACCCAATAAAATACCTAAATACAAATTTTTTAAAGGAAAAATTAGGACCAAAAAAAATCAAAATATATTTCTTGCAATAGCATCAAGATTAATTGTGAAGTAAATGGTTTTGTTTATATAAAGGATACATGCCTGATGCAGACATCCAAATAATATTAGAACATTACCATAAGAAAAAAATAGGTGTAGATTTTTTTCAAACAGCAATAATTAATATCAATATAATATCTTTATTTTGATATTTTGTGCGATGCGCCTCCCTCGACCAGCAAGAAAGACACGCCACCACCGGGATCTTCTCAGTCAGCTTTATTCAGGAGCACCTTGATAGTTGATTCCCAGGACCCAGGACAGCAGCAGAGCTGCTGCTTTTATACTCTCCCAGGGAAGGGGGGAGGGTGTCGTAGTGGTTGCAGATTTGTGCACCAAGCTACACCCATTAGCATATTGCCCATTCATTGGTGTCACAAGCCACATCTCATTAGCATATTGCCCATTCGGGAGGGGCTATTGCTTGAGGAGGGCCTGAAGAGGAAGCCCTGGTTTTCCTGAGCAACTGCCATTCCTGAGCAACTGCCATTCCTGAGCAACTGCCATTCCTGAGCAACTGCCATTCCTGAGCAACTGCCGTTCCGGAGCAACTGCCGCTTCCTACAATTTTGAGAATGTCATACTTGAATATGCTATATTTATATTACTTTCACACATCTCTGTTCCTTTCCATTTGTACCATCACCCCTTCTCCAATTCATTACCTCTTCTGTAATTATTAGTTACATATTTATATAAACATACTTAGCCATTTTGATTGGTATAAGGTGGAATCTCAGGGTTGTTTTGATTTTCATTTCTCTGATCACTAAGGACTTGAACATTTCTTTAGGTGCTTCTCGGCCATTCGGTATCCCTCAGTTGAGAATTCTTTGTTTAGCTCTGTACCCCATTTTTTAATCAGGTTATTTGGTTCAGAAACTATTCTGGATGCCAACAAGTGCTTGCTGACAGGAGCCTAATATAGCTGTCTCCTGAAAGGCTCTGCCAGTGCCTGACAAATACAGTGGTGGATGCTCTCAGCCAACCATTGCACTGAGCACAAGGTCCCCAATGGAGAAGTTAGAGAAAGGACCAAAGGAGTTGAAGGAGCTTGGAACCCCATAGGAGGAACAACAATATGAACGAACCAAGGCTCAATGCCCCAGTGTATGAGAATGCCAGGACAGGGAACCAGGGGTGGGTAGGTTGGTGAGCAGGAGGATGGGATGGGGGGGGGGGTTGGAGGAGAAACCAGGAAAGGGGATAACATTTGAAATGTAAATAAAGAAAATATCTAATAAAAATTGATAAATAGAGCCGGGCGTGGTGGCACACACCTTTAAACCCAGCACTCAGAAGGCAGAGGCAGGCAGATTTCTGAGTTCAAGGCCAGCCTGGACTACANAAATAACAACACTCCTCCATTGCTGGTGGGATTGCAAACTGGTACAACTACTCTGGAAATCAATCCAGAGGTTTCTCAGAAAATTTGACATAGTATTACCTGAGGACCCAGCTATACCACTCTTGGGCATATACCCAAAAGATGCTCCAACATATAAAAACAATGTTCCACTATTGCATAGCAACCTTATTTATAATAGCCAGAAGGTGGAAAGAACCTATATGTCCTTCAACAGAAGAATGGATACAGAAAATGTGGTTCATTTAAACAATGGAATACTACTCAGCTATTAAGAACGAGGACATCCTAAGTTTTGCAGGCAAATGGATGGAACCAAAAAATATCAACTCAGGCCCAAAAGGACATGCATGGTATGTAGTCACTAATAAGTAGATATTAGAAAAAAAAAAAAGTACAGAATACACAAGATACAAAAGGTCAACAAGCCAAAGGACCCAAGTGAGGATGCTTCAATCCCACTTGAGAGAGAAGAAAGCAATCACAAGGGGGAACCTAGCTAGGAAAGGGGACATGGAGAGGAAGAGGGGAACATGATCAGTAGAAAGAATGGAAACCTCAGAAGGTAGGAGATGGGGTGAACCTCCAAAATGTACCAAAGACCTTGGAGGTGAGATACTCTCAGGACTCAAAGAGAGGGACCTTAGATGAAATGTCCTACAGTGCAGAGAGGGAACTTAAACATTTTTTTCCAGTTTTAACTTTTTTTTGTTTCATTTTTTAAATTATTTTCTTTATTTACATTTCAAATGTTATCCCCTTTCCTAGTTTTCCTTCTGAAAATCCCTTATCCCCTCCCCCCTCCCCCTGCTCCCCAACCCACCCAGTCCCATTCCTGGTCCTGGCATTCCCCTATACTGGGGCATAGAGCCTTCACAGGACCAAGGCCCTCTCCTCCCATTGATGACTGACTAGGCAGTCCTCTGCTACATATATAACTAGAGCCACAAGTTACACCATGTGTTTTCTTTCGCTGTAAATTTCACTAGGTGGCGCCAAAACTTTGACCATCATTCTTGCCCAGCTGTGAACTCTGTCAGGTACAGTTATGACCTGTTTGGGAAGGTAAGCTCGCTGGTACAATGGTGGCATAGATGCCCTGGAGGTATCTTAACACCTGCTTTACTTATTAGGGCCCCAAACTAGGCTTGTTAAAGGCCTTAGGGGAAAACCACTATGATTAATCTGCAAAATAAATATTGTATATAACTGACTCCTAATGACTTCTTGTTATACCCATAGACAATTCCAATACGCTGTATTAAACAGCAGTATTTATTACACATTGTACATAGCTCCTTACACATGACAATAAAGTTGAGTAGTTGTGATACATTACATATCCAAACTAAGTACTCTCTGACATTTCATTTAAAATGTCTGTGACCTTTATTTATTTATTCAACCATTTTTCTTTTTCATATAGAATGAACTATCTCTTCTTTTTCTTCCTCTTTTCACGTGTGTGTGAGATATACATACATGTATGTTTGAATATTCACATGTGTGCAAGCACTCAAGTATATGGAGGCTCAAGGGTTCAATCTTCTGTGATTGTGTTTCCATCTTCTTCTTTGAAGCAAGGTGTCTGAAATCATGCCCACCCAACAGTTACATAGGTTCTGGGGATAAGAACTCTGATCCTCTTGTTTGTATAGCAAGCACTTTAATCATTGAGCCATCTCCTCAGATCACTTTGGATCTTTAGAATACTGTCATGGTTTGTATATTCTTGGACCAGGGAGTGGCACCATCTGAAGGTGTGGCCTGGTTGGAGTAGGTGTGTCACTGTGGGTGTGGGCTTAAGACCCTCACCCTAGTTGCCTGGAAGTCAGTCTTCCACTAGCAGCCGTTGGATGAAGACGTAGCGATCTCAGCTCTGCCTGCGCCATGCCTGCCTGGATACTGCCATGCTCCCACCTCTGAACCTGTAAGCCAGCCCCAATTAAATGTTGTTTTTTTATAAGACTTGCCTTGGTCAAGGTGTCTGTTCACAGCTGTAAAACCCTAACTAAGACAAATACCAATGTCTACAGAAGATGGAGTGAGAAGATTGTAAGACCCAGAGGTTGGAGAAGATCAGGGTCAAATATCATCCCCAAGCCATGACAGCACCCTCATGAATTCACAATAAGCATAGTTGCCTGCCTTAAACCTATACAGGATCAAGCTAGTCAGTGGTCTAAAATGAAGGAAGAAAGGGCTTACAAGCCCCTATCCTGACTGAAGAGCTATTAATAGTTGATTGTTTCTAAAGGAAGAAGAGTCAGTTTCCTTTAAGGATGTAGTCAACTACACTCCAGTGAATGGCTTGTGAGTATTGGGGCAACAGAAAGCAGACTCAGGGCTTTCTTTTGTTTTGTGTTTTTAGAGAGAGTATAGGAAGTTGAGAAGGAATGAGGAAGTGGGGATCAATCTAGAAAGATTTAGAAAGAAGAGTTGGAGGTAAATGTGATCAAAATATACTGTAGGAAATTCCCAACTTAAAATTAAAAATTAAAAAATATATTAAAATATAATATGTAAGTATTCTGCCAACCACTTCCTTGACACAATACAATTTCTAATATTACCATCAATATGTCCTAGAGTTTCCCATGTGCAACAAATAATAGTGATGGACAATATATTTATGAGATAATATTTTGCCATGTATCTTATAATTACTATAAATGAAAGACAATGCAAAAACAAATCAAAACTGGAGATAAAGAAATAACTGTATGTTAAAAGAGTTTTTCTAAATGTGAACTTAAAGTTAAGACAGCAATACTATTTTATTAGAAATGTAAGCTCCTATTGATATAAAATGACATGACAGTATAAGGAAATCACACTTTTATACAATACCTATCACTCAAGTCCTTACCATATCCTAGGCACTGCGGTACATACTAAGAATACCACACTGAATAATGCATGATCCCAAATTCGGGAATATGATTAAAGGAAAAACCCACAAATGGTAATATTCAAAAGAATCAAAATTCACTCCATTGC
The DNA here is from genome assembly GCA_902729485.2 of Mus minutoides. NCBI lineage: Eukaryota > Metazoa > Chordata > Mammalia > Rodentia > Muridae > Mus > Mus minutoides. Next base: position 244,664 of record LR750782.1, on the reverse strand, counting down.
TATTGATTACAGTTCATCATGTTATTATTTTACCTATTTCAAAAGGGTTTTTTTTTTAATCACTTTAGATTGTAGTGAGCAATGCAATAATACAGGCAATCTTATTATAGCCTTAAAATCATCTAAGATCAACTTTTCTCCTTTAAGAAAATGTAACATTATAAAAAGAGGATTTTTAATGCAATTGTAACTTTAATAGACACCAAAAGTTTGCCATTAAACATCATCCCGAGGACTAGTTTGAGGTGAGATAAAAGGATATTAGCCTAACATGATGAGTCTCTGGATTGTGTCTTCAATGCAGTCAGAAAATAATTTATTTGTATTTCAATGACAAAAATCTTATTCATATGTATAAATAAGTTCTGTTGGTAAATAAAACCTTAACAGAAAAGTTTTATCCACTCTTTTCTGAATATAGTTTTACACTATAATATAAAATTACTTCATATATCCACTACAACCTACTAAGCAACATGAGTACTTTTTATCTGGTTTTTAAAGTATAATTGTTATTTTATTAAAACAAATGCATTACTGTTGTGATTATGTATCTTTTTCTAACATTATATTATGTCTTATCTTGGGTAAATGATTCATTGTTGGTTAACATGTAAGCCAAGGGAGTCTTGGGTAGGAAGAAAATCTTACTGAAATAGTTGCTAGATCTTTCTAATGGTGAGTCAGCTAGTCTTACTCTAAATGTATCCCTTTTTAAATTTTTACACTACAATCTTTACCTCTTAAGTTAAAACATATTATACAGGAAAAATAAGAGTTTTATTTACCTAGAATTTTCAAATGGGAAAATTTTTTCAATATACATCTAAAAGTGGAAAGTACATCTTAAAGAGTTTTATGTGAATAGAGAAACAATTTGGAACAAGAAAAGGTAAGAATATTTCTTTTACAATTAAAACCACACAAAATGTTATGCTTGGTTTATTTTAAAAAGCAGAAAGGATTTTTAAGTGTTTAATTCTTCGGGAACCCTGTACCTTTCTTGAATTCATTTAACTGTAACGGCCTGAAAATTTCCTCAGATCCAGTATTGGCATGATCTCTTTCCTTTTATCTTTTCGTTGGTGCCCATTCCCTTCATTCCCGACACCGTCCTCATTATTATGATCACAATAAGGATTAATGATTAGGATTATAATGATCTGTTTCCCTAATTACTAGTCCTAATATTCCTATTGTTATTCCATATTACTAGTCCTAATAATACTAGTATTCTTATTATTTCTAAGATACTAGTATTATTCCAAATTACTGTTCCTAATAATACTAGTATTATTTTTCCTAAAGAAAAACTTAGGTCAATTTAAAGATATTTGAAGAAAATCACTGTCCAATACTTCAATAACAAAAGCAGGAATAGTGAATTCCTCATGATACAGTGTCCAAGCAGAGACAGTGACACTGTACTGCAGAGTGAACACGTACTATAGCTTCTTCTACAGTGCCCACTGGGTAACACAGCTATCAGGTACAGTAGGCATACACAGAAAATTCATAAAATAGCCCTTTACACTTACCTTTTTTTCCTCCTGCAGTATTAACGCCTCATATAGCCGTGGGGCATATGTATAACTATGCTCTTGATCTCTCTTGATGTTGATATTTTCACAATGTAGTTTCCTTTTCCTTTCAAAAATCCAGATAGAATTTGAGAGTTTTCAATTTTAAATATACAAATATTTTTATAAGCAAAGATAATTTTTATACCAAAAGCTTCTGCTTCAAATGGATTTAATAACATCAACAGGTTGGGTCAATACATTCAAATTCTTATGAAAATATATTTCATGTGGGCTGGTTTTGTTTTGTTTTAATGGAGTTCTGGGACTATCAAGATAGTTCAGACGGTTGAATGTACTTAGTATCAAGCCAATGGCCTGAGTTTCATTCCCCCCAGAACTCACCTAGGAGAAGAAAAGGATCCCCACAAGTTTCCTCTGACCTCAGCATGGATGTGCACATAGATGCACACAGATATACAGACACACACAAAAGCAAGGAAATTAAAACTCAGAGCACTGTGATAAAATTGCTCTAATAATAACTACTCCAAAGGGAAAATGGGCCATGATACTTACAGCATGAACTGACATCATCAAAGATAATATTTTAAAAAGTGTTCTGATATTCTACTTATGTGTGTCTTTAAAATCCAAAAAATCCCTTGGTATTTTAATTTCTGCCTAAAATGAGAAAAATAGCCTTTTCTACTTATAACATAAAGCAGCAAGGCAAAGTGCACAACAATCTCTAAGAATCAAGAGAAAATGTATTTTTCATTGCTATTAGACAGTTTAAAGAGAAAAGAAAACAACAGTGAACAGTTCCACGTGCTAAAGAGAGACAGTCTGGTAAGAATCACACATGCTGGTTTTTATGATCTAATATAAACCAACCAGTCTCTCTTAGCTTCGTATTCCTTATCTATACTTGGACATATTAACAATTAGTTCTCTATAACACAATGAAAAAAGCAAAAAAACAGATGTAGGTTATTTAATGTCATTCAGGGCCCAATAAACCCACTATAACTTATAGCATTAATCATTGCTAGAATTATATTTAAGTAAACCATACTTGCTGTTTTTCCTACTTATTGAACAGAACTGCAAAGACATTCAACATTTTTTTTTTAAAAAAAATCTCTGCTAACTACACAAAGATTAAAATAACATAGGTAACAGAAAAACAGACTTTAGGTTATTTAATAGTTGCCACTAATTTCAGAATTCTGTGCTTTCACCATTCTGGCTCACTTTCCACTAATTTTATTTGCATAAAATTTTACAAGTAAGCTTGTTTTTCATAACTTTAAATGAGTTTGCAGTCATGAAATAAATGTATATTTATGATACTAGAATTGTTACATGATATGTATGTCCACTTCTTTCCCAAAGAGAATATTATAAATACATCTCCCCATTCAGAGTGTCTGTTACATGTAAAATCTCCCAGAAGAATCATAACTCACGAACATCCGAAGCAGAAGGAAATAACTAGAAAATGTCCACTGCAGGATGAGAAGCAACTCCAAATAAAATGCACAGCAATGTAAGCGACCCAGTCAGAGCAGAGAGCAAGGGTAGCTGCAGGGCGGAAGCAGCCAAGAACACAATGCAGGACTCCGTCCTGCAGCTCAATGAGGAAAAGGTGAAGAGAAAAAGAGGTGAGCTGGGGATAAAACAAGGTTTTACAAATGTCATAGAGATGGGGAGATGGTGGAAGTGAGTCAACATTAGGGAAAATGAAGCGGACAAGCTGGCAAGCACACCCAGACCGAGCAGTGCGCACAGCCCTGTCTGCCCTTCTTGCGAGTTAAGCTAAAGCAAGCAGGGAGCAGAGAAACCAACAACCTGGAAGGAGGGAGGTTATGTATCCAACGGCCACAGGACAGCCCTGGGCAAATACATGATCTGCAAAACAAAATCAACATCACTGCTCTGGGAAGGGACAGAAGCGGAGGAGGGGCGCGGCAGAGGTAGGATGGAGATGAGAAGGGCCCGTAAGTGATCAGAATATACCGCAAACATGTACGAAACTGCCAAATTACAAAATCAACAAACAGCTTTAGAACACATGAACATAAAATATTTACTCTTTTAAATGCTAAACAACAAAAGAATATGCCCAAAGGAAGAAGGTGAAGGTTTGAAGAATCTATAGTGCTTATCCTGTTAGGAAAAAAGGTAAGTACAGACTAACACAATGAAAAACTAATGATAAAGTACGAAGGTATACTTTTGGATTAGAAGAACAGCACAATAAGAAAGATAACCTAGGTATAAGTTCTTCAAAAGTAAAAACGCCAAGCTTTATTCTTACTCTGTTACTAAGTTCAACACTAGCACATAGAAATGACTTAGTATTTGTTCAGTGAAGGAGTTACACTCTGGAGTCTGAGCTTCAAACCATGCTTCCTGATATCATCAGGTGCGTCTGTTCCTGGGTACAGAGTAAAGAATCACTGGAGACTTCCCAAAAGGAAGAAAACTAAGGCTGTGAAGAATGAGCCAGCAGAGAAGCTGGTGTCCACTCAACCAGGAAGGGGAAAACATGCTTCAGGGTTGAGAAAAGCATTTGCCACAAGACCATAGTGGACAGAGAACTCAGGTTCTCTCTGTACTGAACAGAACACTCTGACTTACGTGGGATGAGGAGAGGCTCATACATACACAATTAATTAAAATAACAAAACAGTCAAAGCTAACCATATGGAACATTAGCAGATGTACCCCTGCAGCTCTCCCCTAGGTCAGAGTTAAGCAGCCTTGTTGTGCTGAGCCTAACCACAGCCCCTAATTTACGTTCCTAACACTTCCATGTTCTTTATCATGTGTGCTGTTGAAATAAATCACAAGATGTGAAACTTCCTACCACCCTGGAAGGGGTTAAAAGTCGGGTATTTTCTTTGTTCTAGGGTTTCTCTGAAGACCCCTCTGGCCACGCTGTACCACATCTATGGTAGCTCTCTTTAATTCTCACTGTAAGCTACCCCTTCTAATGAATCTCTTACAGGTTTTAAAAGAAAGCATCTCTTGAACATCTATGCCCCAAATGCAAGAGCACCCACATTCATAAAAGAAACTTTACTAAAGCTTGAAACACACATTGAACGCCACAAATAATAGTGGGAAATTTCAACACCCAACTCTCACCAATAGACAGGGCATTGAAACAGAAACTAAACAGAGACACAGTGAAGCTAAGAGAGGTTATGAACCAAATGGATTTAACAGATATCAACATTTTACCCTAAAACAAAAGAATACACTTTCTTCTCAGTACCTCATGGTACTTTTTCCATAATCAACCTTATAATAGGTGACAAAACAACCCTCAACGAATACAAGAAGACTGAAATAATACCATGCATCCTATCAGATCACCATGGCCTAAGACTGGTCTTCAATAACAGCAAAAACTACAGAAAGCCCACATACAGAAAGAAGCTGAACAATTATTTACTCAATAATAACTTGGTCAGGGATGAAGTAAAGAAAGAAATTAAAGACTTCCTAGAATTTAATGAAAATGTTGACACATCATAAGCAAATTTATAGGACACAGAGCACTTTCCCGTGCTCATGGATTGTCAGAATTAACATAGTAAAAATGGCCATCCAACCAAAGGCAATCTATAGATTCAATGCAATCCCCATCAAAATCCCAACATAATTCTTCAAAGACATGGAAAGAGCAACTCTCAAATTCATCTGGAAAGGAAAAAAACAAAACAAAAACAAAAACAGAAGAGCAAAAAGAATTCTTAACAATAAAAGAACAGCTGGGGTAATCGCTATCCCTGACCTGAAGCTTTACTACAAAGCAATACTGATAAAAACTGCATGGTATTGGTACAGAGACAGATACATTGATCAATGGAATAGAATTGAAGACCCAGAAATAAAAACACACACTTATGGACACTTGATCTTTGACAAAGATGCCAAAGTATACAATTGGAAAAAGAAAACATCTTCAATAAATGGTGCTGTCTGGATGTAGAAGAATGAAAATAGACCCGTATTTGTCACCTTGTACAAAGCTCAAGTCCAAGTGGATCAAGGACCTCAACATAAAACCAGATACATTGAATCTAATAGAAGAGAAAGTAGGAAAGAGCCTTGAACTCATTGGCACAGGGAGAAATTTCCTAAACAGAACTCCAATGGCTCGTGCTCTAAGATCAAGAATTGATAAATGGGACCTCATGAAACTAGAAAGCTTCTGTAAGGCAAAGGATATAGTTAATAAGACAAATCAGCAGCCTACAGATTGGGAAAAAAATCTTCACTAACCCCATATCCAATAGAGGGCTAATATCCAAAATATATAAAGAACTCAAGAAGTTAATCACCGAAAAAAAACCAAACAACCCAATAAAAAAAATGGGGTATAGAACTAAACTGAGAATTCACAATTAAGTAATCTCGAATGGCTGAGAAGCACCTAAAGAAATGGTCAAAGTCCTTGGTGATCAGAGAAATCCAAATCAAATGACTCTGAGATTCCACTTTACACCAATCAAAACCTCAGGTGACAACACATGTTGGAGAGGATGTGGAGAAAGAAGAACACTCCTCTGTTGCTGGTGGGATTGCAAACTGGTACAACCACTCTGGAAATCAATCTGGAGGTTCCTCAGAAAATTGGGAATAGATCTACCTGAAGACCCAGTTATAATACTCTTTGCAATATACCCAAAAGGTGCCCCACCATGCCACAGGGGCACATATTCCACTATGTTCATAGAGGCCTTATTTGTGATAGCCAGAAGCTGGAACCAACCCAGATGTCCCATGACAGAAGAATGGATACAGAAAATGTGGTTCATTTACACAATGGAATACTACTCAGCTATTAAGAACAAGGACATCCTGAGTTTTGCAGGCAAATGGATAAAACTAGAAAATTTCCTCCTGAGTGAGGTAACTCAGACCCAAAAGGAAATGCATGGTATGTACTCACTTATAAGTTGATATTAACAAAAAAGAGAAAAAGAAAAAAACAGTACAGAATACCCAAGATACAGTCCACAGAACTCAAAAAGGTCAACAAGCTGAAGTTGCCCAAGTGAGGATGCCTCAGTCCTACTTGAGAGAGTGAAGAGAGCTATCAAAAGTGGGGAGGGAGCGGGGAGGGACCTGGGAGGGAAAGTTGACAGAGGGGCAGGGAAAGAGGATAGTGGGTGGTGGTGAGGGACAGGGGAACCTGATCTGGTACTGGGTGAGGGAGAAGGTCTGAAGTCCTGAGGGCCAGCAGAAAGAATGGAAACAGGCAACCTTGGGAGTAGGAGGTTGGTGGGGGGCCTCCAGAATGCACCAGAGACCTGGAAGGTAAAAGACTCACAGGACTCAAAGGGAGGGGCCTTAGATGAAATGCAGTAGGGAGAGGGAACTTTTAAAGCCCACCTCCAGCAGGAAGACAGGACATCAAGTTGAGGGATGGGGTTGCCATCCTACAGTCACAACTCTGTCCCATAATTGTTCCTGTCTGAAAGAATTACAGGGATGGAAATGGAGAGGAGCCTAAGATAAAGAAAATCCATCAACAGGTCCAAAGTAGGATCTAGCTCAAGTGGAGACCCCAAGGCCTGACACTATTACTGAGGCTATGGAGTGCTCACAAAAAGGGACCTATCGTGACTGTCCTCTGAAAGACCCTATTTGCACCCAACCAATAGACAGAAGCAGATGATCCCTATTGTTGAATTAAGGAAGGCTAAATGAAGCTGAGGAGAAGGGCAATCCTGTAGAAGGACCAGCAGTCTCAATTAACCTGGACCCCTGAGCTCTCTCAAACACTGGACCACCAAACAGACAGCATACACCAGCTGATATGAGGCCCCCAACACACATACAGTAGAGGACTGCGGGGTCTGTGTTCATTCAGAGATGATGTACCTAACCCTCAAGAGACTGGAGGCCCCAGAGAGTACAGAGGTCAGATGGGGTAGGGTGGGGGGCATCCATGTGGAGACAGGTGGGTGGAGTGGAGGAATGGGATGTGGAACAGTCAGAAGGTGGATGAGGGGAGGGTAATAAAATATGAAGTGTAAAAAAAAATTAATTAATAAAAAAAGCATCTCGTTTTCTTGAATGCCCTGTTAACAATGGCTTTAACATAATGTACTATGATCTTCCAAATGCTTTCTCACCTCAGGCCTTACCTCAGCCCCTTACCCCTTTCTCCTAACAAAGCTAATTCTGGGTGGTAATTATGTGTTAGCTCTTGTTCCAAGCCAATGATCACCATTCTTAAACCTAAGAATGTCATCGCTGTCTCACTAACTGAATAGTTATCTAGTTCTCAGTTATGGAGTCAGAAGAATGGAGACGTAAGCCAAAGGTAAGACACAAATTCTGACCCACCTTCTTTAGGATACTACAGACTCTTTCATCTATTCTTTTAATTAAGCATAGCACATCTTGGTTATTAGGCACATAGGTTCTGTACTCAAACAGGTCTCAGTAAAAGTCTAGTTCTGGCATTTAAAAGGTCACATGATCTTAAACACGTTGTCTTCTCTGATTCTTGAATTTTTCACTGGTAAGATAGGCTAACAATGATCATTACAGAGAGACATGTGAAGACTAAATGAAGTAATATAGGTACGGCAAGAGACAGAATCTGACTCATGAGAAGCTAAGTTTCTTATGGATTATTCCAAAATATAATACTAGTTGGAGTTTTCATACTAATTTTCCTGTCTTAACAGGATAGCCTCACTTGACCCAGGGCAGTATGAATGACGCTCAACAGTCTTTTGCATCCACTCTGTCCCACTCTGTCCCACTCTGTCCCACTCTGTCCCAAGGCTGCACTATGTAATCCTGGAGGATCTGAGAACCATTGTGCAGACCAGGCTGGTTTTGAACCTGCAGCAATCCTCCTGCCTCCCAAGTGCAGGAAGTATAGTGTGTACCACAGTTCCCAGTTGGGGTTTGTCATTACTTACTGGATGATATCGTACTGTCCAGGACCAGGACCTGAATACTTGAGAAATTCTTGTCTTCCTGTAGCATTGCCAAAATTTACGCCCTTATATTTCAAAGATGCTTTAGGATGATCCTAAAAAGAAAGAAAGAATAAGAAAAAATGACATGAGGCAAATTGGGAAATCGTACATTTACTGAGGCTTAAATCCAAAAATCCTCAGTCAACAAAATTGCACCAGCAAAGTCAGGAAGGGCTCTTTAAGCTGGATTCTGTCCTTCCATCTCTCACATCAGCCAAATTCTCAGAGAATTGACTCTAAAGTTAGTCTATACTGAGCAGTTTCCTCTTGGTACTACACTATATTTAATGCCTCTAGGGCAATAAAGAGAAGCTCCACCTAGAAACAGGCTAAATGTATTATTTCCCATTTTTTAAAAAGTATATTTAAAAGATATTAATTAAACAGACCAAAATAATTCAAACAACACCGACAGATCTCAGGCAATAATTACATGATATTTAAAAACAAATTCATGGAAACTTCTCTAAGAGCAACAAGTGGTTAATAACAAATTAAATGCTATCCAGTTCATGCTACTGCTAATATATGAAGAAAATATAAGGATCATTATAGGCTCGGGATACCCAAGACCAAGTTCTCAACACAAAGGAGATTTATTTGCCCTAGAGGTTCCCCTTGAAGAACAACCAGTGGTCTTAACCACTGATACATTTCTCCAGTCCCTAAAATTTTTTAATAATCTTGAATTGTTAAAGCCATTACTACATATTAAGTAAAATCATTATAACATATACTTTAACTACATAAAAGAGTGTATCAAGTGTTCTAGGTGACCTTCTATTTAAACACAATGTAATAAATTCTCAACTATCATTCCAAACAACATTATTACAACAAATAGAATTATTGGTGAAAGATCCTGAGAGAGAGTGAAAAATTATTTAAGCCCCTAGACCTGTATCCAAAATAGAGAACTTGTCCCATGGTTCCAGGATGCCAGGTGTTTGCGGGTTTTTCCTTTCTATAGCCCAATGCCAGGTGTTTGCGGGTTTTGTGCCTTTATAAACCCCTTATCCCTTGAGCTTGTGGTGGACTCCTCTACCCCAGTGCACTGAACTTTCCCAAATAAACCTCTTGCAGTTTGCATCAAGACCTCAAGACCGTTTCTCGTGAGTGATTTGGTGTGTCGCCTCTCCTGAGTCAGAACATGGGGGAGTCCTCACGTTGTGTGTCTTTCATTAGTATGATAAAAGCACAATTTCAGTTCAAACTCCCATCTGTTGTGCTTCACCTAGATAGACTCCAAGGGTTGTATAAAATAGACACAGGCAAGACTTTGTAAGGGATCTCCGGAACAGGCACCCAATGCTTGTGAAAAGACCTGCGGCTGAATTCCCTTAACATTTCAGAAAGACAGAAGCTGGAGCTGATGGTGTATCTCTGGTGATGAATAGTTAGTGATTTCCAGAGAGAGAGGCAACATTCAAAGACTTTGGGGTGCTGTAACAAAAATCCAGAAAGAAGCCAGAGGCTGCATCTGGACACAAGAGCTGAATGTGGGAAAATGGAGTTACCGGCCATGGTGTGGCAGTTTCCTCTGAGATTAAAACCTTTCATCTTGGAGAAAAGCGTGTTAAGACACAGTGTGTTAAAGGAGGTAAAACAGCAGGAGGAAACTTGTAAAAGCACAGGATGTGAAAAGGTAAGAAAACCGCGGGATGCTCTGACATCCCATTCTGCGGGGAAGCTCATTAAGCTCAAGAAGTAAACAGTTCAGCAGCTTCCGGAAGTTACTGAAACTGAAAAGCCTCGCTGGGTCTCTCCTGCCCCTGGTGAGCACCAGCAGAAAGGATCGCCAAGAAACACTCTCAAACAAGCTGTGCTGCCAAGAAAAGCCAGAGGTGAGACAAACCGCTTAGAAGGAACAGAGTTGTACTGCTGGTTGCAGCCCTGAGATACTGGCAGAGCCACCTGGAAGAGGTTGCCAACTGAGCTGCCTCAGTCACTCACAAACCTGGTAAACTGCCTACAGGCTTGCTGTGCACTCCAGGTGATCTGTCAACCATGTGGATTGAGCTTTTGGTGCCACAGCTGTCTTTGAACCATTTTTACTCAGTGGTATCTTAAAGATTCAGTTATGTTTGGAGATATTTCCCATCTAAAGGGGCAAACTACTTGGAAGGTGAATATCAAAACTAACTCTGAGAATCAGCTGATCCTGATGACCAAGAAAATCTTAAAAATCAAGGCAACAGCCATGCCAACTACTATTTCTGTTGACTGGATCTGCATTCTTTGGTGTATACCTTGCAGCAGGGGAAAAAAAACAAAAACAAAAAAAACCAACCTTGTTTTATTATCAAGGTGGACCTGGACTGAAAGCCTCCTCCTGAGAAATAGTTCTCATAGTATCAGAATGTGCCATCCAAGCAGCCAATGGAGAAAAGTCCTACGAGCCCTAAAGCCTAAGACCAAACCACAGCAACGGCCAGCCCAGAGAAGTATCTCCAATAGTGCAACATCAAACTTTTATCTTGTGAGTGACCAACATCCATCTAATGGGCCTTAAGGCCCAATCAATAGGAGAGAATTAATCCATGCTGGGTACCGTACCTAGTCCACTACCCTTGGCTGGAAAAGTCATAGATCTTAGAAGGGGCCTTTGTAGTGCCACTTTCCAAAATCATCATCATCGTCGTCGTCATCACTAACTATATTACAAATGCTTTCCTTTATACCCACAAGGAAGTATAGCTCTTACCCCTTATCAAAATGTTGTTTTGCAGCAAATAGGGGAAAATACAGAGATCATAACTGTACATGCAGAGAAGAATATGGCCCCATACACCCCTATAGCCAAGGCTCAAGGAAAATTCAGGAAGAAGGGGCAGATGGTTAAGAGTCAGGAACCAGAATACCTGCTACCAAACTGTGCCTTCCAGACATGACCAAATCTGAACAATATAGCTACCCACATAAGACAACGGGAACTGACACGCCACTGTGAACAAGGAAAGTTCACAAGGCCCCACCTCTAGATGAAGAGCTTCAGGCAATCAAAGCCTGCTGAGAGAGGGCGGACCTGTTTTCTCCAGAGACAAGCTCTCTGATAGATATCCAGACCCAAGTTGCCAAATCTAAAGATGCATGAGCAACACTAAACGGATTCAGAAGGGAGGGAGTGTATGTGTGTGTGTGTGTGTGTGTGTGTGTGTGTATGTGTGTGTGTGTGTGTGTGAATAACAAAGAACATGTCCTGAATGTGAGAGGGAAGAAGTGAAACAGACACAGGAAAAGTTAGAAGGGGGGGGGGGGGGGTATAGTGTGGGAAGGATGTGAATATAATACAACTGTATTAAATACTCAAAACCTTAGAATAAAAAATGAACTTTTTTCTAACACCGATAAAAATAATGTTCAAACGCGGTGGGGAATGCCTTTAATCACAGCATTCAGGAGCCAGAAGTAAGTGAATCTTTATGAGTAAAACACCAGCTAAGACTACACAGAGAGTTCCAGGCTAGTCAAAACAACATTCTGAGACCCTGTCGTAAAATAAAGAAGCATTGATAGAAAAAAGCCAGTGTTATCGTAGAGTTCCTTCTATTAACACATAATGCCCCCCCCTTAAAAAAAAAAGCTATTGTTCTAGCTGGTCAAACTGGTTAGCTGGTGACACTGGTCACTGGAGCACCAAGTCCTTTGGCAAGGGCTGCAGTGCCTGCTGGAGGAGCAGCTGTAGGCAGTGCAAACAGGCTCATACAGGAAGCACATAAGAGAGCCCCAAAGACTTCAAGAAACATCTGAAAAAGGGACTTCAATAGAAGGTTTGGGGTCATCTACCAAGGTTCAGACAGACAGAACCCCGATGGCAGAAGGACAAACAGTACTGTCTACTGTTGTTCGTTGTTGTTCCTGCCATTTGATAAAGCTTAAAAAATGTGATGTCATATAAATAAAAGTGATTCGTCCATTTCTTCTGGAATGTTTTTATCTGTGCATGGTCTCAATGTCCTCCTCTTCACATTCAGCCTTGACACCATGGGGGATGAGTACAGCAGTCCCATAAGACAGACATCAAAGGAAGATAGATTGTTATTGTTGTCATTACAAGTAGGGGTTCCAACTGATATATGACGAGGACTCTCAGCTTCTTATCACGCACCCTCATGGGGGGGGATGGGGGTTTGTGGGGGGGAAACTGGGAAGGGGAATAACACTTAAAATGTAAATAAATAAAATAAGCAATAAAAAATGAAAAAAAGAAGAAAATTCTATGAATAAAATGTGGAAAAGTTGTCTCTCAAGCTGTGACACTGTGTGCAGAGGAGGGGTGTCTGTGGGGGGACGGTTGGGGAGGATGTAGGGGGTGAGGGGTCTGTGGATCTCCTAAATATATCAAAAAAGAACATAAAAAACCTAACGTAAAAGGAAATAAGAAAAGGTATCTGAAGGCTTTAAAACAAATAAGGTCACTTGAATTAATTTCCAAATTCTTCAAAATGACTTGCTGGTAGCTGTATTTTCACAAACTAATGTCTACTGTTTTAACTAAATATTGGAGCTTTAATTTGAAAGTCTATTAATTAGGATTAAGTCATTAGTCCTAGTCTATTAAAGGAGATGTTTCAAGACGCTTGTGGATAATGGCAAAGTCCATACATGTGAGAGTAACTTTCACCTAGAGGATATAACTTGATGTATCTTTCCTTAGCATCATCCCTTGGAGGTTATTAATAAGAGGTTAGTTAAACACAACCATCCCCATGCTGTGACAGTTGTTCTGAGAGCTAATGTGACTCCTGGATACGCTGGACATGGGATGATCTGCATCCAAGGCAGGGGGCAGATCTGATGGTAGAAAAATCAACATTTCGCACTTATGATCTATTTTGTTTTTAATTTAAAGTAAAGCAGAATCTCACAATTGTATAGACATGCCCTAATAATAATCCAACCATACAGTCATGTTGAATATCTTATGTATTATACACAGTAATGTATCTATTATATTTACTCTAACCTATAGATTTGTGAAAATAAAGCTTTTACATCATATTCTTTAACCTTAAAAAAACATAAGTCACGTGTAGTAGCCTATACCTTTAACTGCAGCACATGAGATGCAAAAATAGGCAGGTTTCTGTGGATTTGAAGTTAACCTGATGTGCATAGTTAAATAACAAGCCAACCACAGCTATACAATAACACCCAGTCTCAAATTTTTATTGCTCAACCTCTGACCAATTCAAAATCCTTTATATATGCATAAATACACATGCATATGAATAAACACACAGATATGCACAAAATTGAAGACATTAGTAAAATCGTTTTGCTGTAAGAACAGTAAGTGGCACTTGATTTAAACCACATGAACTTACAACTACTTGGCTTATTAACGTCTAGAGTACTTGGATAAATGTTCAATCTCAAATTTAATTTCATAGGCTTAAAAACAGAAAACAAAGGATAAATTGATGCACATTTAATTCTCAATCACATGAGCTTTTATGTTAAGAATTGTTTCCAATGCCAACTTCAAGGTCACTGTCACTATGGAGAGTTATTAACAAATAAAATATGACTTAATTGAAGCAAACTCAGCATGGAGCTGTAACACTTTGGGTGAACGCTGTAATAAAATCTGAAAAAGAATTACTAACTGCCATTCTGACTGACAATTAAATGAACGGAGGTAAGACTGTGTAACTTTTACCCCTCATCTTTTCATAATTAAATACGGAAACAGACTTGTGAGGAATTAGAAGTCTCGAGGTACATCAGTGCCAACTCTAATGGGCTGCTCTGCAGCAGCTCACAGGTCAGCATCGTGACTTCAGTTCTAACCTCCTTATCAAATCACAATCGAGAAATACATTTCTAGCTGCTATTAGAAAAGAGAGGCTATATTTGATCTTTCAAAATGTTATTCTAAATAAATTATATTCAGAATTTCTCTGCAGATGAACGTAGCTGATATATAACAACTGTTGGCTAGTGTTATAAAACAATTCTCTATTTAAGCTTTACGATATACTTCAGTAGACATAACTCATTCATTAGAAAATTCCATACTAATGACCCCTCTATTATATTATTATGCTAATGCTTTATTATATTCCCATCTGGACGCTGATTTCAAACCCAATATTGTCCCCAAAAGGCAGAAAAAGTACGGCAAAGAATAATCAGAAGTTTGGATATGATCTGATTAAGCATTGCTACAGTATTATTTACACAGCAGGATTGGAATCTGTTTCCGGAAGAAGCAGGAAGAAATGGTACCTTCTGCTAACAGGCTTTGTACCCAGTCTCAAACTCAAGATGAAGATTTCAAAAACGATCACCATTCAATTGCAACTGAATATTACAATTCAACATTCACTGAATATTCCTGAATACTGAGAAAGAGGCTTTAATTCAAGTGTAAACCTATGTCCCTATCCTAGGTTACATTCTCCCACCCCCTGCGCGGTATATCGGCACTTCCTGCTAGCATAGCACCTAACAGCATAGTAGGTAAAATGCAATCTAGCATCCAGCATTTGGTCTGTCCAGGAGTTCACATGGCCTGGCAAGGAGATGGAACTCAAAACCACATCGAGCACCCCAAGGTGGGGGATACCCAGCTGATGCATACCACAAATAGTAGCACACAGAGACCTGCATGGAACTCCAGATTAAGCAAACACCATGAGTAAGCCCTGGTACTAACCCGAAAGACCCAGGCCTTCCCACTCTGAAGACAGACACTCTGTCTTCTTTCTACTTTTGTTTTCCTGTGGAACTACTGCAGTGACCCTCGTCCAAATCCAGACAGTCCAACGGACCATTAAGAGAAACTCCGATCCCCACCCCCACATCACAGTGGACTGGATTACACTGGCCACTTAATAGGAGTAAAACTATGCCTGGTACTGAAAACTGAGCCAACAACATATGGCTAGGGAGGCCATCCATCTTAGAGGCGACCCTACTACCACCACGTCCCTAAACTAGCATAATTCTTAACTCTCAGTCTACATATTTAACCTAGTACCCACATGTAAGGGTAGCTCATTTAATAAGCTTCTTTACAGAGCAGGAGAAAATCATTACAGAAAGCCGCAACCGCTCCAAATGGAAAAAAAGAAAAAGAAAACAATAGACCATCCTCAATTGATGTGTTTACCAAAAACAAACAAACAAACAAACAAAAAAAAAAAAAAACTTTCATCCAAAAGCTCAGGGAAGATCCCTGAAGAGAGATGGAAGATGGCAGAGCCCAGAGAACAAGGAAATCAGCTGTGAGGTTGTGCCTTCTAGCTAAGACAGGAAAGTTGTAACCACAAAACCTTGACAGCACAGCTTCCTAAACAAGAACTGAACAATTGCAACACCAGCTGACATCCCAGCACAGATGAGGGAGGGGACTCTCACACGGCCTGAGCCAGATGAAGTTGCACAGGCAATCAACAACTGTGGGAGAGGGGGGAGGGGATGAGGGAGAGGGGATGAGGGAGAGGGGATGAGGGAGAGGGGAGAGGGGATGAGGGAGNTGAGGGGAGAGGGGAGAGGGGATAAGGGGAGAGGGGAGAAACTGGTCTTCCCCAGGGAAGAACCCAGAGTGGTTCTCCAATACTAAGTGGTCATCCCTAGAAACACATGTGCAGTTAAGGCTGAATTGAACCAACAGATATATTTATAAGTTTATTCACTTACACGTACACATAACAATGATTGAAGAAAAGGAGGCTTTGAACTGGGGGGGGGGAGGGCATAGGTAGAGGGAAGAAGAGTGGAAATGTTTCAATTAGATTTTAATTGAAAATTTAAAAATATATTCTATGAAACTATTACAATTATTATAAACTAAACACAGTTGAGCAAGTCTCTGTGGAGAAAGATGTCAAGTCCTTTGCGCATATGCTAAGGAATGGCATAGCCCAGTTATATATCTTTAGCTTTTTTGTTTTTGGTTTGGTTTTTAGTTTTTCCAGACAGGTTTTCTCTGTGTAGCCTTGGCTGTCTTGGAACTCACTCTGTAGACCACACCAGCCTCGAACTCAGAGATCAACCTACCAATGTCTTCTGAGTGCTGGGATAAAAGGCGTGTGCCACCACCTGGCTTGTTTTGCTTTTTAATCTTGGTGTGTATATCTTCCCTTAGTGAGAAAAACATATGTGTTAAATCCTGATGCAACCTCGAGTTAAAGCTGAGGTCAGGCTGACCCTCAGGCATGTACAGTACTTACACATGTACAGTACTTACACATGTACAGTACTTACAGGAATTCTTGCTACTCTGCATTGTTCTACATCTATAGATATGGGCTTTGTGTTTTCCAATCCAATAGAAGTGTCATGGTGACACAAGTGTGCCCTATTCTTATTAAAGCTTATATGCTAGCATGCTTGCTAACAACCATCACGGGCATGACGATGGGATGTGCTACACTCGTGGGTTTTACCTTTATCAACCCTCTGTTCATGCAGCTTGGGCCACTTCTTTAGACTTAGAGTCACTGGAACTGTGTGCCCCCAGCCATGTCTGTGTGGCTCAATAAAAAACTCACATTTAGAAAACTTTCATTCTGGTCTCCTCTCATATGAGAACAGCCTGGTTACAACAGTGGGGTACAAAGTGCCTGCCTCTGCTGCTTCTGCCAGAGATCCTCTCTCAGCCCACAAGTCCCACCTTCCCTTTTCTGCCTAGCTACTGGACATCAGGTATTTATTAAGTCGAGCAGCAAGTGAGTAAAGTGTGCATTTACAAAATCCTGAGGCAGGTGATGAGCCATGAGAATAGCAATACCAAAGTAAGGCCAGTCCTCAGCTCTCTGCTGGTAAAGCAATCAAAGATTGAATGATACAAAGACAACTTTCACACAACAGACAAAAATGGTACCGCAACAGCATGACTAGAAACATCATTCTGAGCACATTAAAGAATTTGATCATTTATAAAGTGATTGATCATTAACTTATAACCTTTCTTTCTCTCAGGATCTGTAAGACCACTGAGGGACAAGGAAAGGATGGCCTGTAAATTTTAAGCAGAAATGTAATAGGGATAAAGCTGTAAAATCCTAATATCATTTATTTATGTTACGCATATGAGTACATGTGACTGTCTTCAGACACACCAGAAGAGGGCATAGGATCCCATTACAGATCTCATATGTCCTTTTCTTTCTTTTCTTGTTTTAACTAATACATTGAACACTGTATTGAATAAAAGTGGAGAGAGTGGACATACTTGACTTATTCCATAAATGAAATGAAAGATCCTCCCTCTGTCACCATGTAGTTGATGTTAGATACAGGTTTGTCATAGGTAGCCTTGATCTAGTCATGGCCCTTCTTTATCTTATGGAGCACTTGGAGAAATACTCAGACCCAGTCTTCTAGTAAGGGTTGGCAAAACTCAGGAGGGAACTGATCTAGACTCTGACTTTTCTTTTTTGAGAAGCTGGGGAAGTGTAGTATATTTGTTTTCATTGATGGTGATGTTTTAAATCTTATTTACTGTCATAGGTTTTCTAGGTTGTCAACATCCTCTTGATTTAATTCTGATAGCTCATACATCAGGGAATTTACTTCTTTTGTATTTTCCAAATTATCTCTCTTTTTATTTTTAAGAATTTGTTTTATGTACACACCAGAAGAGGGCATCAGACCCTATTACAGATGTTTGTGAGCCGCCATGTGGTTGTTGAGAATTAAACTCAGGACCTCCAGAAGAGCAGTCAGTGCCCTTAACCACTGACCCATCTCTCCAGCCCCTCAGGTTTTCTTTTTTAATATAAGTTTTTAAGTACTCTCAAATGATTCTCCTGACTTCATAAGAAACTATGATAACATTCTTTTCATCTCTAATCTTGATTTTTATGTATATGTGTGCATGCAAAAACATGTGTATGCACATCTGTGTGTGTCTGTGTGTCTGTTTGTGTGTCTGTGTGTTTGTCTGTGTGTCTGTCTGTGTCTGTCTGTCTGTGTATGCTAAGGTGCATGTGGAAATTTGCTTTAAACTTATAATGAACTTATGGGGGATAGTAACAGATAATAAATATTTAATCACATATTAGTCTTAGCGGAAAGACATATAAACAACTCTTTTGTTATTCCTTAAGTCTTGATTTATGGCATGAATTATTGCCCTAAACTTACTATGAACTTACTGGAATGTACGCATATTTAGAAAATGATGTAATCAATTATCCTGTTGTAATGATTCTATCTGATAGTTGTATGAAGTAATGTTTTAGAGACAGTAGAAATACTGAGAAAGGCAATAAAGGTTGTTGGAGCATTCCTCCATCCACCAAACATGTGTATGTGATAAATAGACATGTTAATTTCTGGCATTTTCCTCACTGTGACCCCTTCTAATTATGAGTCTAATAAAAGTATAACAATACAATAATGACAGAGTACTATGAGGTTCTGCCTTGGAATTGAGTAAAATCATACTTCTTGTATATATTATATATATTTATAAGTAAATGATATACTTTAACTGGATAAATGAAACCCTGACAACCTACTTTTAAAAGTTAAGATCTCCATGAATGAACCTGATAGAGTATGTTTGTTATTTCAGAGAAGTTCTTTTGATTTTTTTCACACTAATTTGTAGAATAACTTATAATTCTCAAGTCAAATTCTTTAATAAATAAAATGCTCATGATCCTCCTTAGAAAGCAGGGGAGAGTCTGCGTGTTCTATCTCTACACTGTGGCAGAAACTTCTAGTAATTGCCACCACTCCTTCCTCTTGGATGCAGTCAGATTACAATCCCCCAGTCTTCTAGGTAGTGAAGACTGGCCATGTGGCTGAACTCTAGCTTCCAAGTCTAAAGGCTTCATTCATTTCCTCTGTTCTCTTCTGCCAGCTAGATAGCAGGCATACATACATACATACATACATACATACATACATACATACATACATACATACATACGGGAAAATTCTTCAGTATGCAGCCAATGAAAATCAGTGTTCTAATTGTTACTTATAGTTACTGATGCATACATGACACATATACAACAATAAGCAGTCTTCTTCCAGCTGCTGTCATCAAATGTGTCATACTTACAAACTGAGGATTGTAGTACGCTGGACCTATTGTGTTGTCGCTAGGAGGTGGGGTGCGTCTCATAATAGTGTCATCGTCATTGAGATGATACCCATGCGACTTTCCGGAAGAGGGAATTGAAGGAATATAAATGTTTCTGGAAACAACAGGAGTTCTAGGCGTTTTCTTGAAGCATAAAATGTTTGTGAGGGAGACATTTTATGTTATTCAAACACAAGAAGAAAGAGAAGAACAAAATATTTTAATTTACTAAAGGCAATCATTAAATATTGACGTAATGAACACATAATATAACCCCCCAAAAAAGGTCTTATAAAACTAAGCTGAAGGAGTGCATTCAACTTTTAGCACATCTTGCAGACTAAAATATAGATACTATTAAGGTCACTGTAAGAACCAAGGATTTACTCCTAACTTGGTCAGTCATTTATCTTGCTTAGTAAAGCAAAGAATACAGATTTTATAAATAAATAAATAAATAAATAAATAAATAAATAAATAAATAAATCTATAAAACAAGACATTCCTGCAGCAGCATCAGATACTATGAGAATGTGTACTATGCAGAACAATCTTTAGTTCTTTTCTTTAGTCCATTTAGTAACATTTCCAGCCTTCATTCCCTGAAATTCATAACTTGTATATATATTACCTGTGACTTGTATGCAAGTGCTAACTTCACAGACTAAAGAGCAGGAAAATGTCTGAGATATGCTAAAATGAATAGAAATGTATCAAATTCATTTATAAACATGCCATCTGTTAAATGTAAGTACAGTAATAAAATGTATGCCTTAATTCTGAAAGAGCTGTGGCAAAATTGACAATATTAGGTCAGAAGCATTGATTAGCCTTTTTTAACAGGTTTTACTTCTGTGGAAAAATATTTTATAATTTAAATAAAAACAGGAGGTAGTAGCATGTATTAGACAAAATAAATATATATCAAACAAAACATTGACATTTAAAGGATTTAGTTGTGTAGAAAAATAGTGTAGAATTGTATTTGTCCCAGCATTTTCCAGACAAACAAATGCAATGGTGAATGCACACATAACACAGCTGTGCTATTAAAAAGCTGCCACTTCTAGAAGTATTCTTCTCAGATGATACATGAATTAAGTAGCTTCAGTGGCACTTATGAAAACAATTACAAAATTAAAACAAGAATACATTGAACAGCTTTCCTTCTGTCCAGTATTTTCAAAAAAAGAGACGGGGGAGGTTTGCAAAGCCGAGCCTTCCCTTCCTCCAGCTTCCCCCTGCATTGCTCTCCCTTAGATCCTCCCTGAGCACACCATGCCAATGCACACTACGGTGTTGTTACTCAGGGGGTTTTCTACAACTACAACGCCTTTGACCACCGTGTGAATTCTTCTTTTAGACCAAGGCTATCGTTTCTCCTATCCCCTCCAAAGACTCCTTCGTTTGGGGGTCCTGGCAAATGTGTCATTATGGTTCCAAGATAGTATTTCATCAACTATATTGTCCTACAGTTTGCTCCCTGTTAAAATTGTGACTCTTGAGAAAAGGTAATTTTCCTTATATGTATAGAGAATGTCTAACATTGTGTTAATTGACACACATGGTCATTCAACAATGTTTGACAGTGAGTAGAAGAACATTTATTTTTGTCCCTACACATGAAACATATCTGATATCTAAATACATGACATAAAACTCAACCTTTTCTTTATACTAACAAAATTCAACTAAGACCTTAATCCTAAAATATATAATGCTCTTTTAAAGATAACTATTTAAAATAGGATTAATTTGATCTATGTGAAATACTTGAAATTAAAAAAATATAATCAGTCTTTTAAAAAATTGGGGGGGGGGGCAGGAAGTGATGGCACATACCTTTAATCCGGCAGAGGCAGAGACAGAGACAGAGACAGGCAGAGGCAGAGGCAGAGGCAGAGGCAGAGGCAGAGGCAGAGGCAGAGGCAGAGGCAGAGGCAGAGGCAGGTAAATCTCTGTGAGGTCAAGGCCTGCCTGCTTTATAGAGCAAGTTCCAGGACAGAGAAACCCTGTCTCAAAAACTGAAACATCAACAAATATAGGGAGGGAGGGAGGGAGAGAGGGAGAGAGAGAGAGAGAGAGAGAGAGAGAGAGAGAGAGAGAGAGAGAGAGAGAGAGAGAGAATAGATAGATAGATGATATAGACAGACAGGCAGACAGACAGAGATATCCACTCTGGTCTATAAAACATGACCAAATCCATATTAAATAATGCTATTTATTTCAATAGTGTGGGGCTTTGGGGTGAAAATAACTGTACTTCATTCCTAGAATGCATATTCCAATCCTACACTTAAGACCCATCTCAAAATGAGTCGCCTCCGTTAACCCTCTAGGTCTTCTATAATGCAGCAGTCCTTTAAATCCCTAAAGCATCTGGATTCATGATCATTCATCTACCACTTTACAAGTTTTGTCTTCAAACATCAGCTGCCCCTGTCTCCCAGAGAAACTGCTGCCTTTCTTCCTTCAGGCATCATGTTTTGTTCTGTGTGGGTATAGAGCTAGAACTCAGGACCTCACAGAGGCTCAGCAAATGTTTTCCAACACCAGGCTACCCCTGCAGCCCAGGAAGCGTGCTGATGTCCCTGTGTGTTAACAGGTATTTACGAACAATCACTAAAAGGCAGAGCATAGATCAGCAGGCTTTTAAGTCTTCCTGCTTCCTACTCGCTGCTTACACTGTGCTTACAGAATAATCAAGAAGAAGACAAGAACCCAGAGATACAGCTCAATGGTTAGGCATCTATCTAGCACACACAAGGCCCTGGGTCCCCAGGACCATAAAATAAACAAGAATAAAATGAAGTATAATGCTTATATAGTTAAAAAACTAAAGTCTATAGAAAGTATTTAATGCTCATCTAATTAAAAATAACTATAATATGAATAGTAAGAATATACCAAGCTTTATAGTAAGGCCTTTTAACATTTTCAACATCAAACATACTGCTTAGGATTTCTTTTTTATTATATCTAAAAGGACTGTCATTAGAAGCTACTTAAGAAGTGACACACTGCAGATGTTCCTTAGCTTATATATAGTACCTGTCTGGTTGTGATACATAATGTCCCAAGGTAAGGCCAATTGTAGCTCGCAGGTCCTGGACTATCCGAAGTGAGTTTCTTAAATCGCTTCTCTCGGTTTTGCAAACTACGGCCTCCTTTTATTTTATACTAAATTGGAGGTAAAAATTATTTAGTAATTCAAGAAGTGCTTCATGATTCCTATTTTATAAATATAAAACATTATCAACAAGTAGTTTTAAAATGGAATCTGAGAAAGTTGAGACCCCAAGTTCTTCTAAGAAGATACTGAAATAATCATTATAATTATCAGTTTTGACTCTAAGCTCAGACCAAAATTTACCGTAGTTTAGAGTATTCTAGGAAAGTACAAAAAAAAAAAATGGAGGGAATCAAAGTCAGGATTTTCCAAACCTCCCACGTAAAGTTAAAGAGACTCTGCTACACGTCATTGGAAAAATGGATTCTTACAAACTGAATTTTCAGACTATTTTAGTAACAAGTTTGGCCTTCTGTGCTGGCTAGTTTTACCTAAACTTGACAAAAGCTGTAGTCACTGAAAAGAGAGAACGTCACCTAAATGGCAATGGGCAAACCTCCTGGATATTCTCTTAATTAGTGATCAACTAGGGAGGGCCCAGCCCATTCTGGGGAGGGAAACATCTCTGGGCTCGTGATTCTGTCTGTTTTCTATAAGAAAGCAGGATGAGCAAGCCACAAGGAGCAGCCAGTAAGCAGTGCTCTTCAATGATCTCAGCATCAGCTCCTGCTTCCAAGTGCCTGTCCTTCCAAGAGGAACAGTGATGTGTAAATGTAAGCCAAATAAACCCTTTCTTGCCTAAGTTGCTTTGGGTCATGTTGTTTGAGCACAGCAACGGCAACCCTAAGATACACACAGTGAGCTAATTGCTGTGACAAACGTGCTCATATTGTTTGGGGGAGGATTGTGGAAGGACTTTGGAATTTTAGACTACAAAATTCATTGCCTGTTCAAAGCTTGGTGAGCTGTTTGTTTTGCCTGAATTCGGATGGTAAGTGTTGAGAGAAATGCAGATGATGGAAGCCTGGCTTGTGAAGTTTCAGCAGGAAGTTTGAGAGTGCCTTAAGGATTCTATTGGGGCCCTTTGCCATTCTGAATTAAGAATCTGTGGTTCTTGTCAGCTGACACTGAAGAGCCAGCTGTGATTAACAAGAGACCAGCCAGCACCAGCACCAGCACCACTAAAGGGAACCTCTTGCTTTACTCTGAGAACTGATGTTGGTTAGCTGGAGCTGAGAAATTAGTGGTGATTAAAGAAACCAGCAACAGAGGTGAACTCAGGGTCAACACATAGAAGCCATGTTCTAGGATGACCAAAGTTGTACTTCTTGCTGGCAGTCAAATTTGGCCATGTGTAAGTCTCCCAGGTGGTACTGGATTTGAAGTCATAAATGAGTCATGAGATTAGTTGAGGACTGACACTCTCAGAGGCCAGAAGAAGCCATTGGTGAAGGTACAGTCTCACTAGCAATTAAAGCCCCAGCATCAAAAGGGTCATGCAGAGAGTTGAGGCTGGGCGCCTTGAAGAAATCCTAGGATACAGTATTGGTAAAAGTGCAGCCCGTTTGCAGCAGAAGACTCCAACATTTTGGAGACGTTGGACTCATGGGGCCACAGCCATGGTGTGAAGCTAGCATGAGTCTAGGAGATGAGCTGTGTAGGCTGTAGAGGGTGGAACACAGAGAAGTAACTCAGGCCCATAGGAGGAGTCTCAAATAGTGAGAGTGAATTCCAGAAGTCTGCCACTGAGACTTATACTGCTGGACTTTGGTTTTGCTTTATTCATATTGTGACTGTGCCCTTGTTCTGCCCTCTTGGAATAAAAATTATTTAACTGATTCTCATTTTACAGGAGACCACAGTTGATAGACTTTTAACTTTTAAAGAGAGTTGAGGATTTTGCAGAGACTTTGGATTTTTAAAGAGAATAATTTTTAAAGTGTTTGAATTTGTAAAGACTGTGAAGGTTAGCAAGTTTACAAGACATCCTATATTGTGATATTGATATTAATGCATTATCATGGGAGAGAACAAGAAGGGAAAGGTTGTGGTTTAACATTGATGTGTTTGTGTTTCAAGATGACAAGGCGTCAAGTGTGCTGGCTAGTTTTATATAACTTGACAAAAGCTACAGTCAACTGAGAAGAGGGAAATTGGGTTGAGCAAAGGCCTCATATGAGCTGGCTGTAGGCAACCCTGCTGGGCATTATCTTAATTAGGGACTGATATGGGAGGGCCCAGACCATTTTGTGTGTGTGTTGGGAGGGACACACCCCTAAACAGTGGCAAAACAAGCAACTAGGAGCAAGCCAGGCAACAGCATCCTCCAGGCGTCTGCTCCTCTGTCCTGAGTCCAGGGCTGACTTCCTTCAGTGATGAACAGTGATGTGTACATGTAAGCCAAACAAACCTGCTTCTCCGCATGCTGTTTTGGGTCACAGTGTTTTTCACAGCTATGATAATCCTACCTAAGACACCTTCCAAGCTCGCTCAGGATGAGGCCTTCTCTATAATGCACATGTTTATCACTTACAGAGAATGTTATGCAGACTTACTGGAGAACTTAGCCTTCTGCTCATCTCAGTCTCAAGAACTGTTTATTCATGGAGCACACTGGAAGGAATAGTCCACAGCTCATCACACTACAAACATGGATTCTCCAGAACCAGGAAATTACCAACAGACTCATCGTGAGTTTGTTCCAATAAAAATCCCAAAAGTTATAAAAAGTATATTCATTTAATGAAAATATTGCAGTATCTTCAGAATATACATATTTCTGATCATGAATAGGGTAATTTTATTTTGGTCATAGACATATGAGGTTATGCAAAAACAGAAACAAATGAGACACAGCAACAAACATTGTGACTTTAAAGTATAGCACAAAATAACTCACCCCGCTGCTGCCTACATATCCTACATATCGTGAACATTTGTACAATTTTCAGACAACAAAATTCATTCAAGAGTCCCATTCTGCTACTCTTGTGGACCCACC
The DNA here is from genome assembly GCA_902729485.2 of Mus minutoides. Lineage (NCBI taxonomy): Eukaryota > Metazoa > Chordata > Mammalia > Rodentia > Muridae > Mus > Mus minutoides. The sequence goes on along the minus strand of LR750782.1, from coordinate 219,007 downwards.
AAAATACATACAACCATGTTTTATACCACATAGCAGATACAGAATAATGCCTCAGTCAGGGTTTTACTGCTGTAAGCAGACACCGTGGTGAAGGCAACTCTTATAAGGACAACATTGGGGTTGGCTTACAAGTTCAGAGATTCAGTCCAGTATAATCAAGTGGGGAACATGGCAGCATCCAGGCAGGCATGGTATGAGAGGAGTTGAGAGTTCTACATCTTCTTCTGCAGGTCTCTAAGAGAAGACTGACTTCTAGGCAGCTAGGATGAGGGTATTAAAGCCCACACCCACAGTGACACACCTACTCCTATAAGGCCACACCTCCTAATAGTGCCACTCCCTAGCCCAACCATATACAACCATCACAATTCATGAAAAACACACAGGAAGTCAACAGCAATGGTATTTACATTCTCTTCTTTGAATTATGAAAATATAGATTTAAAAGAGAAAGATACGGGGTAAGGAAATAAAATAAAGGAAATGGCACTTTATTATTTATTATTGAGACAAGAAATATGCATTTTTGTCTGATTTTTATTGGTATTTTCGCCTAAGATTAGTCTTAAACTTTCAGTATTGGGGTTATAAATGTGTGCTACAGTGTAGCCTAGGTTAGTCTTGAACTTTCAATGCTGGAGTTATACATGTGTGCCACTGTATCTGGTTAAGAAAACATGATTGTCTTTAACTCAGCCACTTATAACATTGTAAACACACCTGTGCTTGAGATACATTGTAGTCTGCTGGACCTGGAACAGCTTCACAAGGGTCAGAGGAGACAAAGTAAGCACTTGTTTTGGAACTCAGAGAAAGAAATGGTGCATAGCAACCTATAAAAAATAAATAAAAAGTCACTCCATTGACACATAACTTTAGATCAGAGAGAGTTCTGAGAAAATATTCTCAGAACATATATAAGCATTTAGTACCCTCAGAATTAAGACTAGATTTATTTTCAGAACTAATATCTATTCATATAAGTTATAACACTTTTAAAATTCTCATGTAAGGTGACAATTCTTATTATTATCTATTAAATATGAGACTCTATAGCAGTGACCTTACTAAACAACAAAATTCTCCTCTCTCTCTCTCTCTCTCTCTCTCTCTCTCTGTGTGTGTGTGTGTGTGTGTGTGTGTGTGTGTGTGTGTGAATTTGTTATCCATATATGTACATATGTGTGTCTAGATAAGTGTAGATAAGTGTGTGGAAGCCAGAGGACAACATCAGAGGCCTTCTTCTATGCCTTTCCAGCTTATTCTTTGAGACAGGGCCTCACTGATCCTAGAACTTTTCAAATGGTGATTAGACTAGCTTGCCAGTGTATCCCTGGCCCTGGCCTAGCCCTGCACTGAGATTACGGAACTACACAACTGTGGTTGACTGCAGGTGGGTACTGGGATACAAACTCAGATACTGAAGCCTATGCAGCAAGAACCTTAGCCACTGAGCTGCTTCTCCGGCCTTTTTCCTCTTCCAATCGCATGTGACAGTTACATTTAGCTGAGAAAACACATTATCTACCAAAGGCCACTGTTCTGTGATTTTAAACAGCAAATTAATATGTGTGTGATACATATATGTATGTAAATAAAGTTATAGGCATTGCTAAAGATATATTTCAGTGATAGAGCACATACCTAGGATGCACCAAGAGAGACAGAGAGGGAGAGGGAGGCAGAAAGGGAGAAGGAGTAAAAGCAAGAGAGCGAGAAAGAGAGAGAGAGAGAGAACTGAGATGGAGATAATTTAAACCAGATTAACATCAAGTTATTGATGATGCTTTGGCACATAATTGGTGCTCAGTAAATATTTCTTGATTGCCTAATTCTAAATAAAAGTTTACAGATTCATGATATAAAGTTTATTGGAACAAGCAATCACTGTACTAGACAAATTTGGATAGCAAATTTGGGTGGCCTACTAAATTTATTTTAAGAAGATGAAAAGGGATACCATAATATATCCATTCCTCATATTATTGATGTTAGAGTATATAACAAGTATGTGTGGTTTTTAACTCTGTATATAAAAGAAATGGGCAATGAAGAAATCTAGTATTCACAAAATCTTCATTGGAATTTTCCAAAATTAATCACACAGAATCTTCTGTTACAGAGCTCAAGTACACATGGAGTTATGACTACAACAAAAAACACAAAATGAAAACAACTGTAATGATAATTTCCACAAAAAATGTCCTCTTGTGTTTTATTTGTAGCTGTGTACTAATGTTTACATGTTTCCATTTGGAATTTCCAACTGGCCTGGTTTTCCCCAAACATTGGATCTCAAGTGCTAAAACGAGACTAATTCCATACAACCAGGATGTTTGGTGACTACCATAATACTCTGCTGATGGAGTAGAGTGTGTCTCTGTATATTCAATTGTTAATTCTGTACTGGAAAAGAGCTAAATACTGGCAGGACCTTGGTATTGCTATTTCTATAACCCATCATCTGTCTCGCATTGTGTAAGTATTTGTTCTTCCTTACCTGTGGATGGAGAGACTAGAGCAGAGCAGAGCAGAGTTGTAGAACTGGCCACATATTGGGATATAATGGCAGGATTAGTGGGGTTAGAGTAGCTGGGAGATTGCCCTAGCTGAAAACCTAAGCTTTAAAATTTTTTTTAAAAACCTTTTGTATTGTTATTTTTATCACTGACGGGTAATAAGACAGTCTTGCAATACTCTTCACAATCAACAATAAAGAATGACTGGTTTTCTATATTATACATTTTGTTAGTCACTCATAATACTGGATATTTTGTATACTGTATTATGTATTCTATAAGCTTGCATGATAAAGAATGTACAGTAAAAGATAAAACCCTGATTTCAAATGATGGAGAAATTAAGTAAAGACTATGGTGCCAATGTCTAAGGTACAAAATGAAGAGGGCTCCAGGGAATTCATATTAGTAAAGTTTGATGTGGGTATATAAATAAGCTGACACATGAAGTGGCACCTTATAATGATAAATCAAACTGACAGAAAAGAGAAATTAAGAGCATGGGAGAACAAAAGATTAAAAAGGAATGAGTTCAGTTTGGGATATATTGAGTTTGATGTGCCAACAGCAAAAGATAAATCAAACTGGCACAAAGCAATAAAAGTCCATTCTACAAAAGAAGGTGTCCAGTATATGATGAAAAGACAAGTTATGTAGCCACAATGACAGCCACAAAGCAAAGGGCGTTCTTCACATATCAAACAACAAGGTCACTGAAACAGGCATTCATTTGCAAGGATACCAGTATACACAGCAATCTCATATACATTAATTATCTAAACCTATGTCCCAACTGCCCTCCCTGATATGTGCATTATCTATATTCTGACTAGCTAGGGCAATAACATCATTCTTGTCAGCATAAACATATAGATGCATCTATAGGACCACTGATAATCTCCTTCCACCCTATTCTGGTGGCAGATAAAACTTCTCCTTCAAAGAAGAATGCTGCAAAAGAAGATAACTAGAAGATAACTAGAAGATGCTGTTGTCTAGTTTAGTTGACTGATACATATTCCATAGAGACAGCTAATGTTGGGTGCTGTTCACTTTAAAAGTACATTTAAAAAGTACTGAAATACTCCTGACGCCATACCAGGATAGGCATGTATTTTTAAAAGAACTTGTTTTCTCATGTGATAAGATGATGGAATAGTTTCCTTAGGGAAATTTTGCTTTGGGAAGATATGCTTGCTTCTCAGATTAGTTGAAGAAAAAAAAAAAAAAAAAGCAAGACACAGCTCTTTTTTTCTTGTGGAATTTGAACATCCATTCTCTTTCCCACTCAAAAGCACAGCAGCTCAGTCCTGATCCATTAAGGTTGCAAATCTTAAGTTTACTCCTGATCAAATGACCTAAAACCAAGGCTATAAATTAGTATATTTCATAGGAAAACATGGAGCTAGTATACTGGAGGGTTGGGTAAGTAAGATAAAGAGGAAAAAGGAGACCACTAGGCTGAGAATATCCTAACACTACATGATCTGTTCCTCTTGTGAGGCTTGCTGTAACAATTAAGTTATACAAGGTCCCACGATATTTCCTTTCCACATTAGACTCTTAACATATACCTGATCTTTCACTGAAATAGATGGACACATCTGTACAGTCCAGTGAATTATCTATTATAAAGATGCATGAAATAGCATGGTAGCTGCTTTTAAATTATCACATCAAGAAATCTAGCAGAAAAATGCACAGAAACACCTGTTCTATCGATTATAAACATGTAGCCCTGAACAGCACAGCATGCACATACACACACACACACACACACACACACACACACACACACACAATCTCCTCAGTTCCCAAGCACAGAATTTTTAAACTTACTTCAAAAGTGAACAAAGTGTAACCCTTTAAGTTAATATACAGGGCTGACTACATCCTACATATTATCCTATTTTAACAAAAGCCATCGTGTTTTGGAGAAGGTGTTGTTTTGTGTGTGTGTGTGTGTGTGTGTGTGTATACATGTGGAAGACAGGGTTATTAAGCTCAAGTCATGAAGTTTGTCAGTAAGTGCCTTTACCCATTAAGCCATCTCACCCACCCCATAGGAACTTTTAATGTGGTCCATTAGTTTATGTTACTACAATATGTATTTGTCACTAAGAACATTGTTTTACTGGGTTGAAATCTAAGAATGGAGTAAACATCATGATCCCTGCTCTCAAGTAGTTTACATTTTGGTGGAGCTTTTGTGTGTGTGTGTGTGTGTGTGTGTGTGTGTGTGTGTGTGTGTGATAGAATCAAACTGCTACCAAAAAAGTTACCATAAGAGCCGGGCGTGGTGGCGCACGCCTTTAATCCCAGCACTCGGGAGGCAGAGGCAGGTGGATTTCTGAGTTCGAGGCCAGCCTGGTCTACAAAGTGAGTTCCAGGACAGCCAGGGCTAAACAGAGAAACCCTGTCTTGAAAAACCAAAAAAAAAAAAAAAAAAAAAAAAAAAGTTACCATAAGAAGGGGGGGAAAAGTAAGAATAGTCAGAGAATTTTATTTCAATTGAGTATCAAGAATAAATAGGAAAAAGAAAGGAGGAGGAGGAACACAGAACACATTGGGCACATGTATTAGCAGGTACAAAAAACACATAAGTGACAAAGAATGATCTTAAGAATATTATCAAGTTAGAATGGTTTAACTGTAGGTCATGTGTAAGAGCTTGTACAGGTGTTTGGAAAGATCAGACTAAATGGAACACAAGACCAGGGGTGAGAATATAAAGAATTCTACTGCCATTGAGGAGTTTAGATTTTTAACCCTGCTGTTACAAATATATTTTTTTCTTTTTCAAATAATGTATGTTTTTTAAACATACTACTAAACACAAAATGAAAGATAAATTATGACACTGAGACAGAAACAACATGCTACTGATTTAATTGAGAAAAATAATTAGGACCTGTATTAAGTTGGTATGAACAGAGGGGAAAAATTTCTGAGAGATTGTGAACATTTAACCAATGGTCAAGAAGAAAAAAAAAAGAGTTATAGGTATTCAAAAGCATCATAGGTGTGCCCATTATAAGTGGTCACAGTTAAACACTAAGATGCTAGGGAATACATGCTTATACCATCTCAACAGTTGCTGGCATAGGTACCAAAAATGCTGAGGACAGATGCTGAAAAGATGTAAAATTTGAGATCTGAAACACAGACAGAATTTTACCATGTCCGGAGAAACTTAAACCAAGCATAATGGAGCAGGGATATAAACAGAGTACTCACTCCTGGAACTTTAAGGGAGGCGGGGAGGTATTTTATATCTACTGAAAAAATGCAGGTTTACAAAAGAAACCACTAGAATTTGGGTGGTATTAAACTCAAAAAATAAAAATCAGAACTTTAAAAGCAGAGACCAAATTAAAAATATTTATTAAAAGTTGGACCTAATTCACAAACGGGGAGGGGGAAAATGAGAAATGAAGAAAAGCAATTAACTGCTTAAATTATTAGTCCCTAGGCCACCTCTGAAGGCTATAACTTTTCACAGAATGTAGAAAGAGGGCCTCAGTATAAAGCCAGAGATAGATAATTTCACTCAGGGGGGTAGGGAGGGATTGGGGACGAGATCAGATTTGTAAGTGATAATACAAAATAGAAATGTAAACGATTACATCGTAGTAAATAAATCTGACTAAAGTGTGTGCAGAAGCAAGTACACCGACTTGAATTTCATACAGTCAAAAGCCAAGGAATCCAAATCCTGGTTCTAGTTTCTTCTCTGCCGGTGACGGACCTGTCACATTTCTGAAAAGTGGTCCTTTTTGACTTTGTGTTTAACGTGAGGGCAGGCTGAAGGCGGGCCGTCTGTCACCGCAAGCTGGCCATCAGCATCTTACCTGTGGCCTGCTGCTTAGGAAAAGGTACCTGGTAGGTCCCAGGCCCCACGTGCTCCCCGGTGCTGCCGCGGTTGGCACAGTCGAGCCAGCGGGGAGCACGGTCGTACATAGCGATGAGGAGCCGGGCTCAGGGGGCCGGAAACCAGACGGGCGCTCGCAGGAGGCCTGCGTCGACCCTACACGCGGGGCTAGTGTGCGAGCCGCATGCCGACTGGCTCAGCGGCGTCAGCTTTCCCCCGGGTCCTCCCGCACAGGGATAAAGTGGCGGGGACAGCAGCCAGAGTCGCCGCGCCAAGCCAGAGACGAGGCTTAGCCGCCTGAGCTTCCGGCTCTAGCTCCGCCCACTCCCCGCCTCCCGGAAGCCTTGGAAGGGCGGAGGCGGGAAGGACTCGGGTCCGTAGGTACACTTCCGGCTCCGGCCTCGGAGCACTTCCGGCCGGGCGCTCAGAGCTCGGAGCCGGCTTGTGGAGTCTGCCGAAGCTCCCTGTGCTAAGCAGGGCGGTGCTGCACCTCAGCGCCGCCTCAGCTCACCTGCTTCCTGTCCCAGGATACCTTCGCTGCGCAGAAAAGCCTTAGAAACGCGTTAGAAGGAGGCGAATTAATTTGACTTTGATTTGCTCTCCCTGTAAATCAGGGTGACTGGAAAGACGGGGTGCGGGGGACAAGGGGGGATAGGAAAGTTCGGGCTTGTGCTCGCTTCCGCAGCACATATACTAAAGTAGAAAAGTTCAGGCTTAGGCCAGTGGTTCTCAACCTTCCTAATGCTGCAACCCTTTAATACAGTGTCTCAAGTTGTGGAGGCCTCATACCATAAAATCATTTTCATTGCTACTTTATAACTAATTTTGCTACTGTTAGGAAGCATAATGTATGTATTTTGGGAGATAGAAGTTTGCCGGTGGGGTTGTGACCCACAGGTAGAGAACCACACTGGCATAGGCAATCCTTCCATGGACCTGCCCTACCCACAAAAGAGCTACAGTGGCTCAGTTTGTCCCTAATACAAACTTAAACATATTTAAATTCTGTCATTCTTAGTTTCCTACTTAGTTTTGAATTAATTGTGGCATCTCTGTTAGAATACTCTAAAAGAGTATGTGTGGTTCCTAAGAATCTTTTGATGTCTTCTAAACAGCTGGCTCATTACTTACTTGAAAAGTACTTATTTGCAAATGTATAGTTCTCTTATTCTTCTAAGTTAATCTGGATACAAATAAAACTAAAAGCCCCTGTCCCTGGGTGGGACATGAATAGCCCAAGAAGTGGCAAGCAAGGTGAACAGAATGGCAAGAGAGTATCACAGCACTTGGGAAACTTCTTTGTCATGAATTGTTAAGCTTTCTTGTTAACTTTAATGCTTCCTGCATTCTTATAAAAACTACATTCTTATAAAAGTAGCTGGGAAGTGGTGACTGACACATGCCTTTAATCCTAGCACCCAGAAGGCAGAGGCGGCAGATCTCTGTGAGTTCCGGGCCATCCTGGTCTGCCAAGTGAGTTCAAGGACAGCTAGGACGACACAGAGAAGCCCTATCTCAAAAACAGGAAACATAACAGTTCTCTCAATGTTTTTTTAGCCTCATATATCTGGCAAGGTCCCATTCAGAAGAACTAGAATGGATGTGCAATGACATACTAGGAAGAGTCACAGATCAAAGGATGGAAAATTGTGTCATTAAAAATGATGTTTCCTTTAACAACCTGTTGGACATTCCTTATAGATCATTTGCTCTTGAAAGCCAATATACCAATTTATTAATAGCCTGGTTGTGCTATAGCAGTGGGGTAGCTTGCCATTTATCCAGAAGTTGAAGAAAATACCTAGGTAGTGAGATAAAGGATTTCTTAAAATCTGCCAACAGGGATGCTGGCAGGCAGAGTTCAGCATGCTAACTCACAGTGAGTGTACAGAGGAATGGAGCACAGAGCAACTCTTTGCGGCTGAGTGCCCCCGTTCTACCAGCAGCAGTGTCCTGCTGCAGCAAGAGCATCTCACAGTGCTTCTCATTGCACCAGGTGAACACAGGGAAAGGGACTTTGGAAATCAGACCACATAAGCGGTGATTTCATTGGCTTCCTAGACTGTTTTGTTTTTGTTCCTAGACTGTTTCCTAGACTGGTCTTACATGACCAGCATGCCAAGGAACTGCTGAATGGTCCTACAGGTGGAAGGTTTTCTCTGAAGATAACCCAGTTGGCCATTGTTCCCATAATAGATGAGAATGAGCTACCCTCTAGAAAGCCCTTACCTGCATGTTCTGATCTCAGCCTGCTTTCTTTGTCACATTGCTCAGAGTCTTGGGAAAAGAAAGGGTCATTTCAGAGACATGGTAGGTAAGTGTCCTTCTGAGAGATGATTTACAAGTCCGATGGTTTCTATAAACAATGGAGTATACTCATATCCTCCTCTGTCTGATCGCTGTCTTAATAGCACAAATTACCCCTTCCTTAAGTAGATTTGGGGTTAGATTAGCAATAGAAGTGGTGGCATGTTGCCTGCCTTCTATCTGGCTTAAGTTTTTGACCATTGAGCCATACCTAATTTAGATAAATTCTTCATGAGAGGGTGGGAAAGCCACCACCTCAAGCGCATTCACAACCTGTAAGAGGGAACCTGTGCTTGAAACGCCATCTTGGTATACAGTGTTCCTTGCCTAGCCTGTCTTCTGGGTGAACATTCTTTCCTCAAGGACTTCATAGGGATGAATGGATGATCAATGGCAGAGCTTCCAGACCTTAATTATTTTGTAATGCTTGATCTCCAAGAATTCTGCATTCTTATTAAGTCTTTATCTTTAGCATGGAAATGTGTCTTCATTGTATATTTCCAGCAAAAATGTTCTTCTTGTGGTTCAATAACCAGAGTACTATATAGCATTTAAGGATTAGAAAATACTTTTAAATAAGAAAAGTAAATATTTTTAAGTCTCTCATTATGATGTTTCTTGAACAGTCCTCATTGAGTGTGCTACTTAAAAATGTTCATTATAATTATCCATAAGCACAAAATAGATAATTTGCTCCAATCTTTCACAGTGCCTAAATCAAAAATGTTTAATGCTAACTATCAGCACTCTAGTTGGCCATTTCCATGGTGTTAGTAAGAACTATTTGGTCTAAAATTTATCTGACCTTAGAATTTATGCTTCTTCCATTTCTACCTAATAGCTCCTTTCAGAATAAACTTTTTAATGGAGCCTTATGCGGATGTGGTGTCGTGCACTTTTCATCCCAGGTTCAGGAAACAGAGGTGGACCTTTGTGAGTTCCAGAACAACACAGTGAAACCCCTTCTCAATGAAATAAAAATGGGAGCATCTGAGATGGTTCAGCAGCCAAAAGCACTGGCTGCTCTAGAATTGCAGGACCTACATGGAGGCTCACAGCCACCTTAACTCCAGTTCTAGGGGACCAGTGCCCTCTTCTAAGCCTCTGAGAGCAGAGGCTCACAGCCACCTTAACTCCAGTTCTAGGGGACCAGTGCCCTCTTCTAAGCCTCTGAGCGCAACAAGCATGTGTAGTATACAGGCAAAAACATGCAGGCAAAACGCTTACAGACATAAAATTAAAAATACATTTTAACTGTATATTAAACAAAAGCAGAATTTTGGTAATAACAAATTTCATGAAATCAATGTGATTGTTTGCCAAATATGCAGTGCAACTATGCAGTGAGGAAATATACCGATTAATCTGTTTATGTAGAATTTTGATGATTAAGTTTTTGATGATTAATTTAAAAGTATGATATATTAAGTGTCAAATGAAAGTGGAGAATTCTGACTTATACAGTGACTGAATACTGTATAATGTAATATGCCAAAATGATTTAGAAAATAATTTCATTTCTGTGTTGTTGTTGTTGATTTGATTCATTTTGCTTTTTGAGCCTTGATCTTGAAGTGTAGGTAAAGCCAGCCTCAACTTCAAATTTTACCTTGTGCCTCCCCACTATAGTGATTACAGATATATGCTACCATGCCCAGTTTAAAGCTAAATTCCTTAACTTCTTGTGACTTTAATTTTCTATTGCTTTGCCCATTTGTAAAAAGGAATGAGTCGCTTTACATTTATCAAACAAAGCTAAATAAACCCCATCAATGTTGATGGAGGTCACACTGTGTGTTTCAAAGATTGCAAAGTATGTTTTACATATTTTATTTAATAAAATATAACTTCGTTGCTCTACATTTCAGGAAATACATTTTAGAAATTACTTGTCCTTCTTTTTTCCCTGTTCTTACCAAGCAGTATGTGAGCACTTGACAGGAAGAACTCATTTCTGCCACAGCAATGTCGCAAATTCTATTAATTTCTCCACTCCATACTGAAGCTTAAGGCCATTAAGTGTATTGGCCAGTATGTCATAGATTACTGAGTGGTGGAGGGGGATATAAAGCTCATCTGAGTCCTTACCCTAGTTTCATTCAAAGGTGCATAGTCCATGCATGCTCTTCTCTCAGGGCAAATCATGCCTTTCCCAGTTGGATTTTTGGTTTGGTTTGGTTTGGTTTGGTTTGGTTTGGTTTGATTTAGTTTGGTTGTTTGTTTATTTTTCTTCATGTTTGATTATTCCTCATGAAGAAATTACTGGAGACAGTTTTTCAAGGATGGAATGGAAGCTTCATTATAGCAAAGTAGCTTGATGCCCAATCACAGTGCTCTCCATACCTTGACTGTGCCTCCCCTTCTGAACATCATTCTTTTCTTTTATATTTTATTAGATATTTTCTTTATTTACATTTCAAATGCTATCCCAAAAGTTCACTATACCCCCCCCNAAGAAATTACTGGAGACAGTTTTTCAAGGATGGAATGGAAGCTTCATTATAGCAAAGTAGCTTGATGCCCAATCACAGTGCTCTCCATACCTTGACTGTGCCTCCCCTTCTGAACATCATTCTTTTCTTTTATATTTTATTAGATATTTTCTTTATTTACATTTCAAATGCTATCCCAAAAGTTCACTATACCCCCCCCCACCCTGCTCCCCTACCCGCCCACTCCAACTTCTTGGCCCTGGCATTCCCCTGTACTGGGGCATATAAAGTTTGCAAGACCAAGGGACCTCTCTTCCCAATGATGGCCGACTAGGCCATCTTCTGCTACATATGCAGCTAGAGACATGAGCTCTGGGGGTATTGGTTAGTTCATGTTGTTGTTCCACCTATAGGGTTGCAGACCCCTTCAACTCCTTGGGTACTTTCTCTAGCTCCTACATTGGGGGCCCTGTGTTCTATCCAATAGATGACTGTGAGCATACACTTCTGTATTTGCCAGGCATTGGCATAGCCTCACTCGAGATAGCTATATCAGGGTCCTTTCAGCAAAATCTTGCTGGCATATGCAATAGTGTCAGGGTTTGGTGGCTGATTATGGGATGGATCCCTGGATGGGGTAGTCTCTGGATGGTCCATCCTTTCATCTTAGCTCCAAACTTTGTCTCTGTAACTCCTTCCATGGGTGTTTTGTTCCCTATTCTAAGGAGGAATTAAGTATCCGCACTTTAGTCTTTGTTCTATTTGATTTTCTTGAGTTTTGTAAATTATATCTTGGGTATTCTAAGTGAGTATATATCATGTGAGTTCTTTTGTGATTGGGTTGCCTCACTAAAGATGATATTTTCCAGATATATCCATTTCCCCAAGAATTTCATAAATTCATTGTTTTTAATAGCTGAGTAGTACTCCATTGTGTAAATATACCACATTTTCTGTATCCATTTCTCTGTTGAGGGACATCTGGGTTCTTTCCAGCTTCTAGCTATTATAAATAAGGCTGCTATGAACATAGTGGAACATGTGTCCTTATTACCAGTTGGAACATCTTATGGGTATATGCCCAAGAGAGTACTATGTCCAATTTTCTGTGGACCAAGAATAACCTGCTGTGGCCCCAAGTGTCATTGGCAGCAGGCAGGAAGAACAAAGGTGCAGTCCTCTCCCTCTCAAGAAGGCGTGGTATCTCTGTCTTTTTCTTTCTTCTTTACCCCATTTTCCTTCTTCTTCCATTATATCTTAGTCTCTTTCACAACTCATACATGAGATGCATGCATATCCAGGTACTAGTTTAATACCTAACATAAATGCCCCATGACCACTTCATATGGACTATGCCAAGACTTAAATCTTAAATTCTTTTTCCTCTCTAGGAAGCCTTATTCTCTCTCTTCCCATTTCTGTTCTAAAGAATAAACCTCATCCCATAGATAAGGCTGTGAAACTCTTACATGACTTCTCCTCCCACATGCAAACAACTGCCAAGTGCTGTTACTTCCACCTCTGCAATCTTGCTGAAATCCACCTCCTCATCCCATTCTCACTGCCATTTGTTGATGCTCTGAGCACCGTTGGTTTTTTTCTAATATCGCAAATGGAATGCCTCCCTCCAGAATCTCTGACACAGCTTATCCCACACAGTGCAGCTAGGTTAACCTTACCAAGTACAGTTTGCTGAACATCACTCCCCTGCTTGAAAATTTCCATGGCTTACCTTGAATAAAAGTAGCCTTTGGGCCCGGATATAGCTGTCTCGGGGGAAAATATACCAATGCCTGGCAAACATGGAGGTGGAAGCTCACGGTCAGCTATTAGATGGAACACAGGGTTCCCAAGGAAGAAGGAGCTAGAGAAAGTACCCAAGGAGCTGAAGGGGTCTTCAACCCTATAGGTGGAAGAATAACATGAACTAACTAGTACCCCCTGAGCTCATGTCTCTAGCTGCATATATAGAAGAGGATGGCCTAGTTGGCCATCACTGGGAAGAGAGGCCCCTTGGTCATGCAGACTTTATATGCCCCAGTACAGGGGAATGCCAGGGCCAAGATGTGAGAGTGGGTGGGTAGGGGAGCAGGGCCGGGAGGGGAGAGGGTATAGGGAACTTTCTGGATAACACTTGAAATGTAAATGAAGAAAATATCTAATAAAAGTTGAAAAAAAAAAAAAAGTAGCCTTTGGCGGTTTAAACAACCCTACTTACCTTTCTCTTCCTGTATTCCACTATTCCCCAGCCAAACAAGTTACATATTGATCTCGGGCCTCTGCAGTTGTTCAAAGATCAGAACTGTTCTCTTGCTACTGTTTATCTCTTAATGTGAAGTTCTAGAGAGCATCATTTTCTATTCCCATCATGCTTAGCATAGTACACTTTAAAGAGATTGTTTTAATATTTACTGAATGCATGTTTAGAAGCAAAATAAAATACAATGTGGAATAAAACCAAGCAATAATACTTTTGATTCCAGCTTAGTATATATTAAATTTGATGAGACAGATAGACCATCAAAACATTACCAACCATTTTTTTCCCAAGAAAAGAATGCGCCAGAATTATTTCTTTTGTTCTGGTTTGATTTGGTTGGTTGGTTAGTTGATGGGTTTGTTTGGTTTTTTTTCAAGACAGCATTTTAACAAATATATATACATACATATATGCACATATATCTAATATACATACATATATATAAATATATATGTGTACATATATAAATATATATGTGTATATATATAATTTCCAAAGAGAGGAGGATATGGTCAAAATATATAAAATTTAAAATACAGAATGAAATTACTTAAAGAGATAGGTAACAACTAGCAAAATAAGAAGCAGTGTTACAGGAAACTTGATGGCACTGTGAACCCCGGTATTGTTATTTACCGAAGGGAGAAGGGAGGGGAGACTGTTTCTAGTTGTGGTGTGGCTCAACCCTTAGCACACACTAAATTTATCCCTTTGGCTGGAAAACAGACATGCCCTTAGTATACATCTTTAATCCCAGACAAATTAGGTAAAGTTAGTTTGTAGAAGGAAGCACCCAAGTTTGAAAGTGATGTCTAATTGAGTGGCAGACACAGTGACGAATCAAAGATTTGACAGAATAGGATAGGCCTAACTCTGATGAGAAGAGAGAAGTAAGAGAAGCTACTAAATGAGCAGTGAAGAGGGGGGGTAGGGTAAAAAAGAGGGGAAAAAGGCAGTTTTACCAGGACAGTTGTACAGAGACAGGTTGCAGAGAGAGAACAAGCTAAGTACAGCAAGCCAACAAATGAGAAGGAGCCAAAAGATTAGAACAGATTGCTAGAGTTAGTTTGAGGTCAAGCAGAGCAATTCTGGAAAGGCCAAAAGAGAAGGCAGATTAAATCAGTCATCTTGGAGAAGAGATTGAGCCAGAAGAGCTAAGTTGAACTAACCAGCCAGAGATCAGAAAGAGCAAGAAAGGGTAAGCTTATTGAGCAGTAAGTCTCAGAGGCTGAAATTATTCTAGGCCTAGATAAGATTGTACAGAGGCTAGAAGCTTCCAAGACTAGGCCTGAGTTAGCAGATGGAGGCAGTAAGCCTGCAAGGCAACAATTTCATCTGCAGAAATAAACATCACTTTTACAAAGCAGTTTTGGGGAGTTTTAGGGGCAGCACAATAAATTTTAAAGCTGAAGATGACTCTCCAGGTCCATAACCATGTAGATTAATTGAAGCAAAAGCTACCTATTGCTGAGATTCAAGTTAGCCTGAAAGAACTGTGAATGAGTATGTCAATGTGTAGCCCAAGAAACATAAAAATATCAAATCAGTAAGGAAAAAATCATAAACTTGAAAGATAAGGCCAAAATAACTAATATCCAACTATAGGGAGTGGGTTCTGATGCTTTGATCAGGAATCTGCATGTGAAACTGAAGGTCCTATTCCCCATTTGGTTCTTGATGGATCAATAAAGATGCCAGCAGCCACTGGCTGGGTGGAAGATGTGGGACTTCCAGGTTCCCACAGGCAGGCTAGGAGACACAAAAGGGAAAAGGGGATTTGTCATGCCTCGGAGGGAGATCTCAGGTGGAGTGGCCATTGGCTGCTTCCCGGACTGGGCCTGGGGTAGCGGGTGGGAGTAAGCTGAGGGAAGATTTAGGGTGCTGAGGAAGGAGAATGAAACTGGGCAGCTAAGCAGAGGGCAGGATTAGAGGTGTTGAGCTGGGAGTGAAGGTAAGGTCACATTAGCCACAGGAGGCTTAAAAGTGCCTGGCCATTGAGCTAAAAAAGTATATTAAAAATAAGCTTGTGTGTGTGTGTGTGTGTTTCATCCATGGATCCAAGGGAACCTGGGGTGGGTGCTGGAAGCACAGTCTGTTGAGAGCTTTAAATGATGTATAGAAACTACATGCACCATCCAACTCACAGACATCTGAAACACAGAAAAGGCCAAGCCAAGAGAAGCAAAACCAAGCCAAGGGTTTGACCTCCACATAATGTCATAGCATTATGGGCTTCCATGAGGAGCAGCCAGAGTCAAGCAATTGTGGGGGTTCCATGTGAAGGGATGCCATCACGTGCTACTTTCCTTGTAAAGAAATAAAGATTAAACAAAGCATCTTTTAAAAGGATTGTGCATAGTTTTTAAAAATTATAAATTGGCAAATTTGACACTGAAATTCAGTATATTAAACACTTGGGTATTGAGTTCAAATCTCATGTGGCTCTACTTATAAATTTTGAACTAAAAATATAGTCTACTCGTGGTATTTTTAAAAACTATTCTCTTGCATAATGGTCCCACAGGAAATTATTATAGCTTCAGAAGATAGACAATGGTTGGCATTCTATCTCAGTACTGTACTGTTTTTACTAAATATAAGAACCTATTTCTTTCTGTTACATATGTATAGCATATTCAATCAATTTATGATTATTACTGATTTAATAAATTGTCCAATTATAATCTATTTTTTTAAAGTCAAGTTAGACACTGTTAGGAAGGAAATCTTGGATGAATCTTGAACATGTTGTACAAGTAAGCCAATTCTCTTTTTTAAAAAAAAATGGTATCGCTTATATGAGACATGAATACTACTCAAGTCCATGGGAACATAAATGTGTAAGTGTGGTTGCCAGGGTTCAGAGAGGATAAACCTGAGAATTATTTAAGGGCTAAGACATTTCAGTGTGTAAGAAGAAAATCTTCTGGAGATCACTGTACAAGAATTTGAACATACTTAACATGGTGAACCAAACACCTTAATGTCTGTCATGTAATCAACTTTACTACAAATAGAAATAACTACCTTATGTTGTATACATGATTTGTGAACTCCCACAACTGTAATATGAAGAATATGATGATAACATATCTTTTTTTACCTAGATATAGATAAATTCAACTGAATTCCAAGAGTAACTTGTGTCTGTTGATTATCTACCATCAAAAACCTTAAAAGAATACAGAATATTTCATAGATCCATAGACATTAACAGACTATTGTTGGTGCAGGATCTAAAGGCATAAGCAATTCAATGACAAGAAACTAATAAAAGCCATGGAATGGCATATGGTGATTATTTAAGAGGCAATTAAACCCAAATCGGTCTAATAATGAGCACAAACTGTGTTCATATGTCTTATGCATTTAACTGGGTAGCTGCACTTTTTTTATTTTATAAAGATAATTCTTTTAAAACAATTTAACATTTGACAAGAACTGTGATGCTCTTGCAAAGCTGGGTTAGTTGTTTGTTCTGTTTTTTGTTTTTGTTGTTTTTGTTTTTTAGTTGCCCAAATTTACCTAGTTTAGCGTCAACCTGTAAGGTTTTTCTGTTTGTTTGTTTGTTTGTTCGTTTGTTTGTTTGGGTTTGGATGGAGGGGTGTGGATTAAGACAATCTCTCTTTGTAGATCTGACCTGCCTGGAACTTACTGTGTAGACCAGGTTGGCCTGAAACTCAGAGATGCACCTGTCTCTGGAGTACCAAAATTAAAGGCATGAGTGACCACACCTGCCTGCCTATTTTTTTCTTTAAACATGAAAACCAGGTTTTCAGAAGTAATCAAACAAGTCCAAATTTAAACAACGCCAAGCCTAGACAAAGGATCAAAGCTTTATGTCAATTCTAGGTGCTAGAAAAACAAAAATAAAAGTTTCTCCTCCCCCTGTTTCTCCTAATGTAAAATAACAAATTTTCTGCTCCTATAAAACACAAACAAAACTGATTCTAGTGGTCTCAGGAAATGGTCTGTGGTGGTCATGTGGTAGCCTTGTCGAGGTAAGGAAGTCAAAGACCTCAACCTCACAGCTGTGTTCTTCCCTGTCCACCATGAACCACCAAGAATCTCACTACCTAGTGATCTTCAACGCACAGTCTTATTATTACTTTTCATGAATACAATCCAGAGAATAGGTGGATTCATGCTCAATAAAGCACATCTTAGAAATACCTGGAATGTACACACTAATTCCTGGGGACTAGGATATGCTCTTATAGAAATAGCTTCTAATTCTGTTTTCATTTTTGTGCTTGTGGAGTTTTTTCTTTTTTATATTTATAAACTTTATCATTAAAAAAACTTGAAAATAAAGGAAAACATCACCCATACCCTAAATTTATACTATACACCAGACAAATAAATTTCTAGATTTGTTGTAAACATTTAATATTCTACAAACTCACTCTTTAAAACCCACAAGTAATTTTTTTTTAGTAAAGATCACTAGATGGCACAATTTCACCAATTTAGGCTAATAAATTTTCACTGTCTTATTAAGCTTATATAAAATAACAGATTTTATAGTTCATCTAAGCAATTTAAATTTATATAATATTTTTGCAAGCTATCAAGCATAAAGACTCTATCACAAAGAACAAAAACAACAACAAAAGCTGTCTAAAGCAGCCTTCTCGTTCTTGTGGCCTATGTAGTTTCCACACTGGCTTACTATGACCAAGCCAAGAGGGTAAAGATGCTTTCCACCAGCTGCATCCCCAGATACTTGCCAACTCTCGGATCTGGGCGTGGCTTTATGAACAAGGGAATGTGTGGATGGTCAAACCATTGGTTCTGATAAGTGCATTAACCTCACTTAAATGATGCAGAAGAGATTCGAAAACAAAGGCAAGAAAACAACTGCACTGGCTCATGCTAAGAAGACTGTATTTCTCTGCTCTAAAGAGTTTCCTATCGGAACTAATCAAAGGATTGAGAGATTGAGAACACCCTACAGGAAATACGGTTCCCTTTTCCACAGTCCTTGTGCTTATTAAGTAAGCAAACAGTGTCATATTGTTTTTAACACATTTTTTTTTAAATGTAGGGGCTGAAGAGATGATTCAATAGTTAAAAGCACTCGGTGTTCTTGCAAAGAACCTAGGTTCCGATCCCAGCACCCATATGGCAGATCACAACCATCCTTAATTTCATTTGCCCCTCTTCTGACCTCTCTGACACCATGCAAGCACGTGGTATATAGAAAAATATGCAGGCAAAACACTCCTAGACATACAAGTAAAATAGATCTATGAAAATAATGAAGTAAGTTTTAATTTTTAAAGTTATTGACAATGTATTTCAAATATTCCTTGTTTGATATGCTTGTTCTTGAATATAAAAATGGCAACTCTAAAACCAGATGAATAATTGAAATAATAAAAAACAGACTATTCTTTGTAAGACATGAGTTTATTAACTGTTAATTTAAATCAACTATACATTTTAATAATATTGACATATCATAAAGACAATAATGTAATGACATAGAATAGTGGCACCATTGATAAATGATTAACATGAAGTATTAGGAGTAAGAGCCTAGGAGCCTTACTGCATAAGATGGCTGTACCCAAATGTGACCTAAATTTTCTCATATTTAAAAATTAAAAAGAAATAGTGCCTAGATAATGGAAAATGATAGAGGTTGACGAGATTTCATATCCATTTGACCTTTAAGTTGTTATAAGTATCATGTTTGTAGGAAAAGTCCCAGATCTGTCTAATGTGTTCACTATCACTTCATCTCTTGGAAGTATTTATAGTTCAGAAATTTTAACTGCTCTTAGGCTTCATTTTGGCACATAAAGCAGTTATCAACCAAATAAGGAGGCAGTATACCTCACCTGGACCAAATTCTGCCCTGCCTCCAGCTCCTGACATGATCCTTCCTAATGGCTACTGGTGAACACTGTCAGCTGGGGCAGTCAACACTGCCAGGTCCTTGATGATAAAGTTCTTAGAGACCAAGTCCCAACTTAGATATTCTGCCCTCTTGGAAAGTTCTCCTGTTCTGAAGAAAGTCCTTACCTAGCACAAAGGATACTGATTCTGAAAGGTCACCTATGAAGAGGGGAATGGGGACAATTATAGTGTGATGAGCTAGGATCTTCAAGCCATGCTAGACAGTAATAAAAAGATAGATTGTCCTTACATCTCAGACCACCAGAAAAAGCATGACAGTAGACAGAGGGAAAGAAAAGAAAATGGAACACTCTACAGAGGAACTCTACATCAGGGTTAGAGACCACTGAAAGTTTCTGGGTTCATGGCTCAGTAGCCATGCCAAATGGACAGGTTCCCTATAGCAAGTTGTTCCCAAACCCCTAAGATAGTGTACCTATAACAGCTGCACCAAAATTCTCTCTGAAGCTGCCAGAATTCTCTTAATCCTTACATAAGACCAGTCATGTAAGAACAGTTATAATGCTGTTCTGATCTATCAACTCAACGTGGTTACCAATTTTCTTGTTAATATCCTTTACCCCAATAGCATGGAGAAACAGGGCTCTTCACTTGAATGCAGGTTTAACATTAAAGTCTTTTATTTAATTTTTTCTCTTGCAAAATAATGTTTAACCAATATCCTAGACAACATGTTCAATGTATTGTGGAGAATAGAAAAGAATATAGAGTACTCTTCAGAAGATGGCATTCTTCAAAGGAAGCATTATAATGTAGGCACATAATGAACAGTGTGTCTTACTCCCCAGTGTTTCCATTTCATCCCTGAAGACTAGCTGAGCAAATTACAATAATTCATCCCCCTTGCCAGGGATGACTTGTTCAGCAGAAGGCAACTGCAGCTGTGTTAGGCCTGCCAAAAATATCCACCACCCCAAAGATGCCCATTCTAATCCCTGAAAGCTGTGAATGCAATAGCTGGAATCAGTTATAAGGCACAGTTAGCCTTAACATAGGAGAAGAGATGGCTGAGACTAATCCCATCACACAAGGCCTAAAGAGTAAAAGATTCTTTAGCTGAGGCAAGACACTTGAAAAAGAATTCAAAGCAAGTGATTGCTGACTAATATAGGCACCCCCTGGAGCTGCCTTCAGTATCTCACAGCTGACAATTAGCAATGAATCAGGGACATCAGTCTACACAGGGAAGGAGAGAGAGAGTGCAAGAAGATGAGGAGGTGAGGTGAAGAGGTAGGGAGTAGGTAGTTACCATCACTTGGTTGAAATAGAAATCAGTTCTTCAGTCTCCCAGACTGAAGTCCAAGCCAGCCCAGCCCACACTTTGACTTAAGCCTTGTCAGGGGAACCTAGTTGAAGCCCCTTCCCCCTCTGACCCAAAAAACTAGGAAATAATAAATGAATGCTACTATTTTTGTGCTACAAGATTTGTGATAAACTATTATATGCATGTTTTTTTACTTCATTGCTAAAAATGAAATTGCAAATAAAAAGTGAAATAAATATGTTGATTGCTACTTCCTTTGCTATAGCAAAGACTTAGAATAAATTTAGTTATCCATTAGCAAATGATATGTTTAAAAAGTGTGTGTGTGTGTGTGTGTGTGTGTGTGTGTACATATGTAAACAAATGAACATGTTGGTAGGGTACAGCATGTAGAAAAGAGAACAAGAAAGGCTAAGTATTAGGAGATGAGGAAGGACAGAGTACAGGAAATGAATATGAGTTATGATGTTGTAAATGTTTCCTAGCTCTAAGTCTATCGTGGAGGTTTCAGTGTAGGTGGCTGATAAAAGCATAACACATAATCAATGGTGAAGGTATAGAATCCAATGTGGAACTTCACAGCTTCCATTCCAAATGACTACCTGTACTGGCTGGTTTTGTGTCAACTTGACACAAGCTTGAGTTATCAAAGAGAAAGGAGCTTCAGTTGAGGAAATGCCTCCATGAGATCCAGCTGTAAGTCATTTTCTCAATTAGTGATCAAGGGGGGAGGTCCCCTTGTGGGTGGTGCCATCTCTGGGCTGGTAGTCTTGGTTCTATAAGAGAGAAGGCTGAGCAAGCCAGTGGAAACAAGCCAGTAAGGAACATCCCTCCATGGCCTCTGCATCAGCTTCTGCTTCCTGACCTGCTTGAGTTCCAGTCCTGACTTCCTTGGTGATGTACAGCAATGTGGAAGTGTAAGTTGAATAAACCCTTTCCTCCCCATGATGTTTCCTCCCATGATGCTTGTGCAGGAATAGAAACCCTGACTAAGACACTACCCTAACCTCATAGACATTTACTGAGTTGTATAGACTTTGTATATAATTAATACTCTGCAAGGAGTTCTGGGGAAATTATATTTCTAAGCATGATTATATTGTATCATAATCTCAGGGGGAAAAAATAAAAGAAGAAATAAGAAAGAGAATGAGCCTTGAAATAAGAAAGAGAATGAGCCTTAGGACACAATGTCTCTATGTTCTTTGGATGTTGCTGTGTCTGGACTTAGTGACTAGATGTGACTTGTGTTGGTTAAAGGATTGTGTCAATAGAATCCCTGAAAGCTGGAGCACTCTTTTTTTTTTTTTTTTTTTTTTTTTGGTTTTTCGAGACAGGGTTTCTCTGTATAGCCCTGGCTGTCCTGGAACTCACTTTGTAGACCAGGTTGGCCTCGAACTCAGAAATCCACCTGCCTCTGCCTCCCGAGTGCTGGGATTAAAGGCGTGCACCACCACGCCCAGCTGGAGCACTCTTATAACTAAAAATAAACTGCTTTTGGTATACTGCCCAGGGCCCAGAAAAACTAGAACCTGAAGGAAATTTGTTATCTGCCTGCTACTGGAAGAGATTAACCCTTAAAGTCTTCCATGTATCCAAGACTATGAAGGAAAAGAAATTTAAGGCATAAACCAGTTTTGAGTCAGGATTGCTATAATTTGATGACAAACATCAATGTTGGACATGACAACTCATACCTGAAATCACCATTCTTGGGAGGTTTAAGCAACAGGATTACTCCAAGTTCAAGGCCAGTATGGGATACAGAGAGTTGCAAGCTAACCTGGGCTTACAGTGAAAACCTGTCTCAAGGGTGAGAAAGACAGAGACAGAGACACAGAGAGAGGGAGGGAGGGAAGGAAGAAGGGAAGGAAAGACAGGCAAAAGGAGGGGGAGAGAGAGAGGGCAAGGGAGGGAGAGAGAGGGGGGTGGGGAGAGGGAAATATCAGTTATGTTAGTATGTGCCTGAAATCCAAGTGTTTGGAAGAAAAAGGAACCAGGAGGTCAAGGCCATCATAACCATGTAGCAAACATGGACCTGAGCTACATAAGGTGACTTACCCTCCCCACCCCACCCCCAAAAATTAATGAACACTAGTCTATTGATCACAAGCTAGTATAATTATATTACAAATATATATTACATATAAGAACACTGAATACTACAATAGGAAGCTTGACACAATAACAATGTGAGCTTAAGAGAGAAAGTGCTTACCTAGAAGGCAAAGGCCCTGTATTAGATTTCCCAGAACCCTCTCCCCCTAAATAAAACTTCTTAAAAATATCATGGTCCATCAAGCTGGTCACTTATTATCCATATAACTTAAGGCAGATCCTGCAGTTTCGGTGATCTTTTATTCCGGCATTAAAGAAGGAGAAGTAGTGATAGCCAATGATGTCACTGTTCTAGTGTAATGACTGGATCTGGCTTTTATAAATGAGGTTATGTAGCACAGTGAGCATCTAAACTCCAGCAATCATTCAAGTTTCCGATCAAAGGTCACAAGTTCAAATCAAACATTGAGTAAGAGAAAAAAATAGATACAAGGGGTAAAAGTTAACAAAAAATGCAAAGCTTTTAAAAATATATAGGAAAATATTAATGTCAAAAATTTTAAATATTGGAGCTAAATGATATAATCTTATTATATCTGCTATTGTTACATTTTCTCCTACTTCCATTGTTACTTAAAATGGTTCAATGCCTAGTAAAGTACATAAATTTATCAAAATGTTTAAGCATTAAACTTCATGTATGTTAGAAAGCAACTTTAAAAGAAAAAGTTATAAATACAGTCATAAATACAGTTTGCAACAAAAGCAATTGATAAAATAAAGTTATATTTGTTATGGTCTCAAAAAAAAAAAACAGGCACTAACATTGAAATGTTGCAAGATAAGAACTTATTTTAATGGCCGGGCCAAACTTGTAGTCTCCTTTGAAGTAGGAAAGAGAAACAGCCAAGACTAAACGCAGGGGGGCGGGGGGGCAAGTCGGGGGAGCTTTATACAGTCAACCTCAAGCCTGAGGTAAATAGCAAGTGATTACAGAAGTGGAATTTTTGCAGTTAGTAATTTAGTTAACCATCATTCAGTTTTTGGAACATACCATGAAACATTTTATGGTCAACCAGTTCTCGGTACATACCATGAAACAAGGGAAACAATTTACAATGTATATATCACAAGATTATAGAGGAAGAACAAGTTGGAAAAACAAGTTTACCTTTAGCTTGAGACATGATTAGAAAAAAACACCATAGGGAACAATATAGAAATAAATCAAAATCTAACTCTATGTTTAACTAAATATGGAAGGAAAATAAAATCAGGTGACTTAGCACTATCAACTGCTTATTTAATTTTTTAAAGAATGTACTGGTTGTTTTGTGATTTAAAAGATGTCAACTTAACAGTAGCTAATTATAAAGCAGTTGTTATATTTCAAAGGAACCAGTCCTGTTATATGCCCACCTAGCTACCTCTGTCGTTTTCATTTCTTCTCTTTGGGTATCTTTGAAACAGCATCTATGTAGCCCAGGCTGGTTTAGGCAGTCCTCCTGCTCCTGTGAGGATTACAGGCATGGACTACCTCAATCAGCTCTATATTGGATTGCTAAGGATGCTGTCACCAAGTACCATGAACTGGATGTCTTAAGCAGCAGAAGTGTTAGGTTTCGCAGTCCTAGTGGTCCACAATAAAGATGATAACAGACAATAGCAGCATGAACTCTTTCTGAGGCCTGAGGGCAGGAGCTGCCTTCCTCCTGGCTTGTGGAATGACATCTCCTCCCTAAGTTTCTTCACATTATCTGTGTGTCTCTCTAAGTTTTCTCTTATTATAATTATAATTCACTCATTAGGTAGAGACCATCTTTGTGATCTTATTTAAATATTTACCTCTGTCATGACCACACACCAAACTGTTGCTGGTTTGTACTGGCAGTTAGGAGTTTAACATCCAAACAAGTTTGGAGAGGATACAATTCTATCCATAACACTAAGACACATTCTCTGCCTTCATGGTAGGTTTCAACTTAAAATGTGAGATAAAAATTTATTCTATTTCTTATACTTAATAAATATAAAAGAGTTACTTTTGTATTACTAATAATGTTAGCATGCATAATTCATGTATTATATTTTCGTGTTTGGTATAGTACCAAATTAATGTTTTTAAAATTCACTTGAATTAAACTATTACTCACTTTGCCATAGGAAATTTATTTTAATATAAATATGTGTAGCTATAGTTGCATATTAAATTTCTCAATACTTAAGAAAATGATTTTCAGTTGGCCAGGGAAGTGGGTAGCCTAACTGTTGATCTTTAATCTCTCCCTCCTCTCCCTAAAATCCAACCCCCCCCCCCAGCTCTGTAGCAGAACACCTGCTGCACCCACCCCATGCCACCCCTGCACTTCCAGTGTATCACACAGATCTTCCACCTAAACCTTTCTATCCCAACTCCACTCCCACCCCTACCCCAAACAGCTGGCACTCCCTGGAAATGCACTGGCCCTGCCAAACTGGGAAACAGGCAGGCTAACTGCAGATCTTTTTCTGCAGCTCTTCCAAATCCAATCTTCCAGTCTCACCCCAACTCTTTGGCTTACTATCAGCTGTGGCTCCACTCTTCTCTGAGCCCATCCACAATGGATCACACAGATCTTCCCCTTCAGCCTTATCCCCACTTATCCTATTATCCCAGGCCCCAGCTCCAGCAGGCATCCTCTAGGAACTCAACAGCCAACCCTGCCAGAGTTGCAAATAGACCCTCAAAGTAGGCAAGGCTCAGATCTTCATTCACCCTCCTCTCCTCCAAATCCAGTCCCCCATTCTCACCTCAGTTCTGTAGCAGACCACTCCCTCTGGTCTAGGGAGATTAAGGATACAGGCACCACAGTATCTCAACACAATAAAGGCGGTTTACAGAACGCCCAAAGTCAATATCACCTTAAATGAAAAGAAACTCAAACTAAAAATCAGGAACAAGACAAGGTTTTTCACTTTCCATACCTGTTTAATGTAGTACTTGAAATCTTAACTGGAGCAATTAGACAACTGGAGGAGACCAAGGGGATACAAATTGGAAAAGAGAAGTTAAGATGTCTTTATTTGCAGATGATATGTTAGTATACATAAGGCCTATTCTCAAGTTTTGTTTCATCATACTTTTATTATATTATTTCATTGTATAATCTGTTAAAACCCTGTTTATTTTCTGGTGATAGTCTGAAAGTGGGAAGATCTGACAGGAAGAAAGGGGAAGGGAGAAACTGGGAGGAGTAGAGGGAGGAAAAATTGTAATCTGGATATGTTTTGTAAGAAAAACTATTTTCAATAAAAGGAAAAAGAAAATAATTTTCCTCCTTTTAAAATATCGATACCTGGTTGAATTGAAAAAAATTGAAAGATGATATAAATGAAATCTCTGTGATGATGTGCAGAATTTCTACTTAGTATTAGTGCACTATAAATGTCACTTTTATTTCTCCAGATGAAGGGATGAGATGAGATCCACACCCAAGTTATGTGAAGAGATGGCTTGGGCTGAGCTCAGAGCATTTCTTTCTCTGGTCTAACTATCCTTCAGCCTAGGCCTGGAAGCTTCTAGTCTCCATACAACTAATCTTCCAAACTGACTGGTTCAATCTGGCTTCTCTCTGCTTCTGACTGAACTGCTTGGCTTGGCTTCATACTAATTTTGGCAATGTGTTCTAATCTTCTAGCTCCTCATCCTCTGGCTTGTTCTGTCTTCACCTGTGTCTAACCAGTCTTTGTTCCAGTGAAACTCACACACACACACACACACACACACACACACACACACACTGTACCACCACCACCTTTTTTCTTCCTACACTGCTCTTAAGTAGCTGCTTTTTCTTGTGCTGTTCTGTATTCTCTGACTTGTTCTCTAAAATCTTTCTCTGATTTATCACTTTGTCTGCCCCTCGATTAGACTTTCAAACATGGCTGGTTCCTTCTACAAACTAAATGTACCTTCATTGCTAGTGATTAAAGGTATGTACTAAAGGTGTGTCTATATCCCAGCCAGACTATACTATAATCTGGAGCATGTCTACATTTCAACTGGATCACATAAACCTAAAAGGTCTTTGGATATGATCTCTTGACAGAGCAGGCATATTGCTAGATTAAAATTCTTCTATAGTGCACATATTGGAAATTTAAAGTTCATTCAACAAAAGCAGTATTTTGTTTTTATACATGAAACCTTAAAATGTTGCCAAGTGTTTTGGAATTTGAGAATTTTGTAGGCAGTTCTCTAAAACAGAACACAAGTAACAGTCCATGGTGTGGTACAGATGTAGACGTGACCATCAAGACATGTTAGTGTTAGTGATCACTCAAAATGAGTGAGTAGATGTACTTATAGACAAAAACACATCAAGATAAAATTTTTTCAGGTGGATCTGTAGGAACCTGTGAAAGAAAATAATAAAACTAGTTAGTTATGTGGACATATGGGATTAGAGTTAAAATAACTCAGCTAAGAAATGTAAGAATGGAATGTTGAGAAGTGCTTCTATAGTAAGTGGAGAGATGAGTAGAAGGGAGATTTTAGAAGGCCCCCGGCAGCATTGAAAATTTTAATGCATTGTTTTATCCCAGAAAAGATCATTTCAGTATGGAGGAGGAGAGGGTAGGACTGGCAGAAGCCAAAAGATAGAGGCTTGAACAGTAGGAGGGATACTTCATCTTCTGAGGCAGGAGGGAGGAAGTGCAGATGTTTTTCACAAAGGAGATTTGCAATGTAGACACAGGGGAATAATACAACAGCAGGGTGCCTACACTCAGGAGATGTGATTACAGGGAAGAACAATGCTGAAGAGATTTCTCTAAAACACAGTAATACAGAATCCGAATAGCTGTTGTGTCCAGGAAAGGGCAGATACACAGACCTCAAAAGCAACTGTAAGTAAAACAACAATTTATACAATTGTCAGTGCAAAATGGTCTCGTTTGTGATCTTGGTGATCCCACAGATTCAAGGAGAAAGACCACTGCCCCAAATCATCATGGCCAAATTAGAGCAAGCTTTTATTTTTTCTCTTTCTCTTTTTCTTTTCTTTTTCCTTTTTTCACTTACATACACAAGTTGTCTCTCCCTAAGGCAAGATTCAAAAGATCAGAATTAGACATGGGGAAGGTAAGGTTTTACAGTACAAGAGTAGGGGTTCCAAATGCTGTATTTGGCAGGCAAGTATTTGGCAGGGTCTCAGAAGCAGAATATAAACATAACAAGCTAGTCACAAAAGCCTCAGGAACAGGGGATGGAGAGGCATGCTTGCCAGGTGGTCATAACAAGGCAGTCTTAACAAGTGGTCATAAGAACATGGTCATAACAATATGATCATAACAACCTTTTGAAACAAAGACGTGGTTGTCATTTCCTGGAACAGACTGTACAAAACCATTTGTACTTAAGGTTCTAGGTGGGGCATAGCTCAGTCCTTAAGAAACAACAATGAATATAATTTGTTTTTACCATAAGATGGCTTTTAAGTCTAAAATAGAGGCAGGCTGACTTACCAATCTTATAAAAGTTTAAATATTAGGTAAATATGATTACCCCCAAGAAAGTTAAATTATGTTTTTCACTGGATCCATTTGTAGATAAAGTTACATGAATAACAGCATTTCTATCAATTCAGAAGGCTTTTATTATACCCTACTAAATAGATTTACATAGCTAATAACAAAAAGATGATGAAGGTTTTGATTGGCCAACTAACCATTTGAGAGAATTGTTCAGACAGACGATATCATACCCCTGGATCAAACCCAAGACCTCATTCTGCTTCCTTCAGTCCTTCATCCTTCAGTCTCTTGATATACCCTTGATGTATGTATGTATGTATGTATGTATGTATGTATGTATGTTTTGTTTTGCTCTGTTTT